>VXBR01006645.1:170201-293492 GCA_013400215.1 Cisticola juncidis
GGCGGAGTGCGGAGGGTGAGGCGGGGGTGCTGATCCCACACATCCCCTCCAGCCGACCCCTTTGGGTTTAACGTTTGGGGGGTTTTAGTGATTGTTATTAAACCCCCAGGTAGCGTCCCTGTATACAGAACTTCCTTTATCCCACTGCAGGCTTACTCACCTTCAGATGGTTGCTTTTAAAGCCTCACTCATTTCAGTCATGTTACCTCGTTTCCTGATCAGTATATTCAGAGGTATGTGGTAGTCAGGAAGAGAGGCTGACTACTTTCAGGGCAGCAGTAAAGAAGTTCTGATCAGTTTGGGCGAATATATAGCAGTGTTTGCAGGGTTGCATCAATACAGCTTTGCTGTGTCTGTGCCTGAGTTGGTGGACGTCAGCCAGACAGGTTTTAATAGTTGTGTCGTCATTGTCGTCCTACTTGGGATGATGTTGCGGGTTAGAGCCTTGTGAAATATTAATGTGTATATGTAACTCTTAAAGCTGGTGTTTCAGAAATATGGACACATTCACAGAGAAGAAAATTGAGAGGATGATTTTTGAAAGGTACTAATGGCTTAAGGAAAACACGTTTAGGGTAGCAGTAGTTGATGTACTTTTAAATTGTATGCTGACAACACTGTTGATATGCAGTTTGAACTAGCCTCTAGAAAAATGTAAGGGCCTTGTTTTACAGCTGCCTTTAGAGCCCAGGCTGATTTTGCCCCGCTATTGCACAGCAAATACAGAACTGCATGGAGACCAAGAGAAATTTCTAGGTGGATACCTTTATGCCAAAGCTAGAGAATGTAGACCTCACATCCCGTATAACCAGCTGGTACTGTGGAAACAAAGAATTCCATTTGGAAACGCTTTCTAAAGGTTTCAAAACCCTTTCCCTTTGCTTTATGTAGAGAAAAAGAAGAAACCTTAGCTTATCTAGGTTTTGGGGGAGCTCCATGGTAAATTTTCTTACTGTAAAGGTTGGATCCAGTGTGCACTGCATTTTCTATTATTTGTTTGTTTAGTCTACAAGTCTCAGTTACAGAATTTTGGAAATGAATATTATTATAAAATAGCCTTTGAGCTGCATAAAGCTAGCCAGAAAAAGGTCATAATTCTTATGAAATTCAATTAATGGAATTTCAAAATCATAGTACAGCAGACTCTTGATATTTTTTTCTTCTGCTATTAACAAGCTACATAAGTGTCATGCTGATATATTAGTATGCATAAAATTGCTGTTTAAGGACTATACTAGCTCCCATGTCTTGAATGCGAAACTTTTGTGTTACTCAAAGGTTACCAAAGTTGCAAGCAAAGTTTTTTTTGTGAATGTTTGTACATTCCAGGGCAGGTAAATGATAGTATCATCATTGCTGGGTGTGAAATCATGTGGAGTGGGATGATGAATGAAGGTCCAACTAAATACTACAAATCACAAAACAAAAATAAAGGAGTTTTCTTACTGTTTAGTAAAATTATTATTAAACCTGTTTTCTTCAAAAAGAAAGGTTTTAAATGAATGGTGATGCTAGATTTGTCATTTAGAAGTTTTTAAGTCCCCCCCTGAAGGCAAAGTGGCAGACATTATCTGTTCATAAATTATTACTTTTGATTTAGTGCTCTGAACTACTTGAAGAGGAGTCGCCCCCTCCCCTCCATTTCCTCATAGGTGTAATAGGAGCACAAATCCCCTGGAAAGGGGATAGACACACACGGAGAAAAATACGGGAGTTTGTTCTCCTTCTTCTTGCAGTACTCACCTTTATGCTGAAATAGAGTGGTGGAACCAGAAATGTTTTTAAAAGGGAGCAGCTGGACAGCAGTTAATTCCTTCTGCATTTGAAGTATGTGTTTGAAGTGCTAAATTCCAAATGAAGAAAGAATTCTGTAAAGTGTGTTTATCTTTGCTATGGTTGATATGAATCTTTGCTACTCAGGACTAAATAACTTTTCATATTACTTGGCACTTCCCGTTTCCTTGAATACAATTTCTGGGACATAACTAAAATGTGAAATAATACCTTGCTCTCTGCTTTATAGATAAGAGATGAAGGATCTTCCATATTTTTAACTGAGTCTGGGACTTCTTGAGTGTTTTGTAAAAGTATTTAAAGTCTTTTCACACATGAGGAAGAGCAAAGTGCTTCTGTTCTGCTTGCTTTATTATTTCTAGCTTTGTTATAAACATGACATTACGTTAAGAAGTAGGGTATTGTTTATTTAAGAGAGATGTGTGTATCTTTGCATCTCTTAAAATTTGAATTAAAGAGATAAAACTGACTAAAATTTCTTTGTCAGGAGTGCTCTCTAGAGTATGATTTTTAAACTTTTTACTTTTGTGTGTGGGGAAAGCTTTACAGTTCTAAGGTAGGCAAGGAATTGTGCATCTGTAACAAAGATGAAATTAAGTTAGTCTAGGCAATAACTTGATTGGTTAGATATGTATGGGCAAGGGATCAGATGTTCTACTTTATGTCTTTTCTTTTTCTATCAATTCATTAATCTGTTACCCTGTTGGTTTTATGAGCTGAAATTCTAAAGCTACAAAATGTGTTTTGAACAAAAGTATGATGGAGAAACCAATAAAGAGATGGAAGGAGAACACTATTGTGCTTTTACTAAGTAGAAAAAAGTTCTAATGAAGGTTAGCTGGTATTATTTTTAGATTAAGTTACTGGAATGCTGCAGTGGGTAGCCAAATCCTTACCTGCTCTCTGTTTTAAGTAGCTATCTTCTGAAAGGGAGAACTTGCCTGGCATTTAATAATGAATAGAAACATATTGAAAGATCTTATGGTCACTTAGACTGATGCTGAGACATATTGTAATTGATCAGGTATGTTAAACATTATGTATGACTTGTTTTTTTAAGTTAATAAAGCATCAGTGTTTACTTTGAAGAAATTCTACTATGCTAGTGGTGAAGGATTCAGTGTTTAATTGGCCATCCACTTTTTTATCAAATAGAAATATAAGGTATTTTCTACAAATTGTTACCTTTTGCAGTGAAAACTGTAATCTGATATTGAAAGTGACACAGTGAGAAACATAGCTTCCTTCTGGCAAGAAGAGAATTGCTGGTATATCTACCATGACATGTTCTTCTCTTACAAACAGGAAGAGACATTTGTGGCAGGTAAATCCAGGTAGAGCTGAGAGTAAATTAAACTCTGCTGCAGTTATGGAATATGAGTATCTTCCCGAGCAGATACCTGAAGTAGCAGTTGAAATTTGTAACTTGCTTGAACCCAAAACAGCATTCAAGTGAAGATAGTAGATTAACAACAAAAACTTCAAGTACTCAGTTTCCAAGAAGGAAATGAGTGTTTGTTTTGGAATCTGCTATGTGTTTGAGTGATTTACAGGCAAAAGGGAAGGGAAAAATAACTGCAGTCTGTCATGCCTTTCTTAGACTTGTAAAGACATAGTGAGTAGCTCTTGTGGTGGCTTTTATCATTGCCTGTAAGGGTCTTGTGATTTATGTCAGTATATAGCAAGATACTAAGTAACATCTCTGAAAATTTCTTGCTGTTTGGGTTGGGGTTATTTAATCTTCAGGCTCATAAAACTTAATTGCTTTGGTTTGGTTATATTTGGGCACTCTTGGGTGCTGGATACTGAATTCACTAATGTGGAAACTTTAGTTGTAATTGTGCTTTAGTGTTACTAGGATTTTTGTTTTTCTCCCTATTTATCACATAGAATCAATGCAGGTATTTATAAGAATGAGATGTTTTCTATTATGGTTCCTGAGTCAGCAACATTTTTTTAAACAATATCCATTTTATGCTGATACATAGGCTTAACTTTTGAATTTTAAGAATAGTCACATCGAAGTCAGTAGAGGTTTAGTGAGTGCAGTGGGATTGTTGTCATTGTTTAATCCTGGGGGCAGATAAGTATTGTGCAGCTGCTCAGTCAGATGCCCCACTCCTATCATGGGCTAGGAAGGGGGATTGGAAAAAGGTAAAACCCATGTGTTAAGATAATAGCAGTTTAATAATTTAAATAAAGTAAAATATGGTAATATTAACGAAAAGGGAGTTTACAAAGAGAGAGAGCAGTAAAACCAGAGAAAGACAAGGGATGCCCAGTGCATCTGTTCATCTGTTCCCAGCCCATGCCAGCAGCAGTCAGCAGCTCCCAGCCAATGTCCCCAGTCTCTACACTGATCATGACATTCTATGGGATGGAACATTCCTTTGGCCAGTTTGGGTCAGCTGTGCTGGCCGTGCACCCTCCTGGCTTCCTGTGCATGTACTCACTGGCAGAGCATGGGAAACAAAATAGAAAGTCCTTGACTTAGAGTAAACTGTACCAGCAACACCAGTGTGTTATCAACATTATTCTCAGACTAAATCCAAACCCCAGTCCTGTACTGGCTACTAGCAAAAAAATTATCTGTGTCCCAGCCAAAACCAGGACAGCTGTTTGTGTGAATAAAGCTTGAGTGTGCTTAGTCAGTTCAAAGTCATAAAGGTAAAAAATGGTGTAAACATAAGAATGTTAAAGTGTCATTATTATATTGATACCAGTCTCTCCTCTGTCTCTCAGAAGGCCTGCATATGATTGAAAAAGTGTGTGAGGGGGGTTTTAGCACACTGGAGCTTGGGGCTGCTATGCAAGAAGGAATCTTAGTAGGCTGGAGAAATGAGTGTCCTGGGAGAAACCTTTTGAAGCTCAGCCAAGGTAGGTGCCAAGTCCTGCACCTGGGAGGAAGTAACTCCGTGCATCCCTATGTACAGTCAGGAGACTGACTGGAAACAAGTCTAGCAGGAAAAGAACTTCATGACCTAGTGAAAAGCAAGCACCACCATTATGGTGGCAAAGAAGTCCAAACACATACTGGGTTGCATTAGCAAGACTACAGTTAGTGGGTTGTGAAAAGTGATTCTTCACCTCTGTTCTGTGCTTGTGAGAACATCTGTGGAGGTCTGTGTTCAGATACATACATACTCAAAGGAACTGAGCAGAAAACTGTCAAAGTGGTTAAGGGACTGGAGCACAAGATGTGTGAGAACAGGGTGAAAGACGTGTTGTTGAGAGAACTATTGAGAGGGACATCTTCCTGTTACCTAAAAATACCTAATGAGAGCCTTCTGAGAAGAGTCAGACATGTCTCAGAAGTGCATGGGAATATGATAGGAGGTGGCAGACACAAGCTGGAAAATGGGAAAATTCTGACCAGACACTGGGAAAAAAAATTACAATGGTAGTAGTCAAACATTTAAGCAGTGTGATCAGCAAGATTATAGAATCTCTGTCCTTGGAGTTGTTCATAACTCAATAAATTCTTGAACAACCTGCTCATGTTGGACCTGCTTTGAGCAGGAGGTAGGAACTAGAAGTCACCCAACTATCTCTACCTGCATGATTATAGAATCTCTGGAGTAAGTTTCGTTTTTAATTACTGTTTCTGTTTGTCAAAGAAAACATAAAACAGTTCCAACTCTGTTGCCGCATCTGGTAAAACCTTCCCTTGTAAACAAATAGAAAAGTTCTAAAGCAGACCATTTCTTTTTCGTTTAAAAGTTTTCACTGTTGTATGACAATAATGAATCCTCTTGCTTTTCAAATTAGAGGCTGGGTTTTTCTGGTAGTTGCAAAGCTTTCAGGGTTTTTATGTTGAACAAATTTTGGTTTGGAACCCTGAAAGCAGAACAAGAGAAGATTTGTACTACTTCTTTAAACTTTGTTTCTCTAAAATGTGAAGATCATCTTAACTTTAGAATAGTTGATTGTGAGATCTTTTGTACATTACCAAAAATAATTTTGTCTGCTGTGTTTTTAGCCACGCCTACACTTTTAGGCAAGACAAGGTTTAGACCTATTTCCTATAACTACATGGAAAGAACAGTGAAATGCCATTGCTGTGCATCTTTGATTTTCTTAATCCTGTCTGTGGTGTGTTGGTTATATCTACTAGTTTGTACTGGAAAATAATGGAGAATGGATCTGTAGGTCTTTGCTATCAAACAAGTTTGTGTGTAAGTGGTGAGAAAACTGCATGTGATCCTCACATCTGGGATGATCTTTCAGAGTTATTAGGTTATTTGTAGTTAACGCTCTTTATCTGAACTATACAGCTGTTTCTCAAGTTCTGTGAATATAATACTAGGCACTTTTAATGTAGATACTGATCAGTACTAGTATGAGGAATACTACTTAAATCTGTAATTTAAAATATACAGTGTCAGTAATCTTTTGACCTGTGTTTGTCAAGTATTGGTAGTGGGAATATTTTTGCAGAGAAGTCTAATCTATTGCTTTTTCCTGTGTTCAGCTGGTGACTTTTTTAATGTTAGTGTGTATCCAGTTGGGTCCAGATTTTTAGTGAGGGGTCTATCAGTTGTCAGAATCCTAAAGATTTTGGGAGTAAGTGGAAAATGGAAAAAGAAAAGCTTAAGTCTGTATTGGAGTCAGACTCATTTGGTTGTCTTTGATAATGTCATAAAAACCTGAGGAAAGGGAGCAGTCCCTGGTTACAGGAGTGGATTAGTCAGTTTAGGATGAGGGGATAGATTGTAGTTGATGATGGTACCCTCTGATAACAACGCACTGTACACCTAAAGCAGTGCTAGAAAGTAGCCAATCCTTTACCAATTCCAGTCTTCATTCAAATTCTTCTGTGCTTGTTTCCAGGAGTTTGGCTTTAATATGAGGGAACTGTACGAGTTCTAAGGTTAGTTCGCTTTATGTAGTATGAGATTTTTAAAAAGTTAACATTTTATCATAGTAAATTTGTGTAAGCATAAACTGCAAGAAAGTGCTGGTTAAAAGTCCAGTGGTCTTTATTTTGCATTAAGCTAGTGCAGGTACATAGAGTAGTTCTTAAATTATTTATCTGTTAAATGGTTTCAAGATTTCTAGAGTTCATAATCCTAATAAGGACTGTTGTCATTATTATACTTAATCACTTTTACACTAGTAATTGCTACTGGTATTAAATTGAGAAAATGCTTTAAGTTAAAGTTTATCATTAAGATGCAGGCTATCTTTGACAAGTCAAGTAAAACTGATGCAATTTAGATATAGAAAAGGAATAAATTCAGTTCTTTTATCGCAGAGTAGGAATTTTGGCAAATAATATTCTGTGTGGCACTCTAAGGATCTTTCACAGAACCACTGAATATTCTGAGTTGGATGTAGTCCACTTCTGCACTCTTGACCTATCCAGCATTTTCCCTTAAGATTATATCAGTGTTATTTGAATGGGAACACTTGAATATGCTGGCCCTGAGTAGTTAACAAAATAGTATGTACATCATAAATAAAGAATCTCTGTGAGTAGCAAAAATAACTTTGTTTGAGTACCAGATGTGGGATTGTTAATCTAGTATATTACAACAGGTGTATGTGCTAAAGTCATGGATTGCTCCTGTCTGTGCTTCGAAGTGTCTGCACAGGAGGGAGATGCTGTGAATGTCAGTGGCTACAGAGGAAGCCTCATTCAGTGTTATGCTTTGTTGGACACTGAAAGTCAGTCCTGCAGTATAACTCCAGTTTGGCTATGCCAGTGTCTGAGAGAGCTGGGCTTGTCTTGTGTATCATTCTTCTCTTGGATTGCTAATAGGGGCTGTCCTGTCTACCTTGTCACAAAATACATGGGAAACTAATTGAAGTTCATGATTTCCTGATTTGAATTGATTGTTAGCCAGTATGATCAACGAGGAAAGACTAATGAAAGACTGTAAATGCAGTTATTTTTAAAAAGGCAAGTTTAAGGTAACATGCCTTCAGATTCTAAACATATGTATTGAGTGTTTGAGGAAGGGAGGAGAAAACGTAAAGCCGCAAATACATTAGTCCGTATTTTACTTAAACAGGTATTTTAGCTCAAGCTGAAAATATTTCACTTTTTATTTTTAGCTGAAAGGGAACTGTGAGAAAATATTCTTGAGTTTTTGCTCTGTTAGGATGTGTCAAAGTTCAGGAGGGTTTGATGAAATAAGATAGTGTACATGAATGGAAATCATGGTAGCGGTGTTGTATTTTCTCCCTTTCTGGAAGCTCTTAAAGCCTTCATGTGTTTAGGTAATCCCTTCCACTTTGGAATAAGGGTGTCCATGTGGGAAGCTAGTACAGAAAAACTGTTCTGAGCTATTTTTGCAAGTCTTCAAGCTCTGAGACTGTGAGTGAATTAGCATAATCAATTTAAAATGAACTGAATCCTGTGATTCTTTTATATGTGGAATTGCTAACCTAAGTAGGGTAGATACACAGAATTGACTGCAGAGTTTGCATCAAATAGTTTTGTATGTTCAGAAAATGACTAATTCAAAGGATGGTTCAAAATTATTATTAAAGCATGCTTTATCTGCAGGATATTTCATTTCTACACCAAAACCAGAACCCTGCATAAAAAGACAGGAAAAATGCATCCTTTCTTTCCCACCTTATTTTCCTGAAGGGAACAGGAGTCTTTTGCACTGTGCCCACACTGGAGTTGAGTATCTTAGTGGGCTCACGTTTTGGGTAACTCCTGCACACAATTTATGCTCCAAGGTACTGTAAGTATCTTGTGTAGCTTGACACAGCCTGTGCAGGGGCTCTCAGAGCAGTAGAGGAGAGTATGTATGCAGTTATTTACACATGTTCATGGCACAGCTTTACCAGTTTAACCACACTAGCCCTTAGTGAGACAAGCAGTGACTGTGTAACTGCACTTAGGGCTTGTGCCAGGAGAGCCATGTCAGTTCCACCGCTGGTCTCCTTGACTGATGCTGTGGTTTTATCAGAAATAGTTTAGACACACACTAGAGATGAAGTTTCAGAATTCTTTTAACTTGTCCGAAGGCAGTTCCAGAAAGCAGTGTCACATTCCTTTTCCAGACTCATGTCTTCTTCCTGCTTTTGTCCTCCTTCTTTTACTTGCAGTGTTTGTGGTGAATCAAATCAGGGATTGGGTTAAAATGAAAGATCTGTCTTGCTAATATGTGTTTACTTCAGATGTTTGCTGTGCTGTTATGTGAATGCTGACACAAAATCTTACCTCCTCCTTAATTCTACCTCCTACATTAATTCTACGATCAGAAGGGAACTAGGGCCTTGGCCACTGTTAGGCTGGTTTAGGGTGCTGTGGAAATACAGTCTCTTATGTGTGCTGGTAGAGTGATGTTTTAACAGCTGAACATTAGCAGGAGTGGGTATTTACCTACCTTAAATTTAAAAAAAATCCACTAAAACTTTGTGGTGCCCCAGGTCTAACTCTTGCAAAATGAAGATGATTTTAATATTTGAGATATTTTGTGTTCTGACAAGAAGAGAATATCCCTCAGTATTGTTCTTGTATGTAAAAGTATAATACAAAGTTTTAAGGTTGGTACAGATTTAATTTCTTGATAATATTATTGAATAAAAATATTTTAACAAGATGGATTTAATAAGTAAAATTGTGATAAATACAAAAATTCTATATTGTCTAACCACCAGTAATACAGAACTCACACAGTATTCATACTTGTTTCTCCTTAGATACATTAAAATACAAGTTACTTATCAGTAACATAGTATTTTGATCAGTAAATCAAACAAATAGTATGAAAAAACAATGTCAGCTAGGTTTACTAGAACAGATGTGACCCTAGAAAAGATATGTTAGTACAGGGGGATGAAATAGAATGTGAAATATGGTAGAACTTCCATGACTGAAATTGTTGATAGGTTTAAAGAACATGGGAACATTTTAAGGAAATACATTTCTTAGTATTGACTTTTTCTTATCTATAAAACTGCTCTTTAATGTGGTTTAGATGGAAGTGTTTCCTCTTTCCTCCTTGCCCTGCCCCAGATGCTGGATTGTTTCACTCTGGCATTTCTCTGTGCTTTGAAGGTCAGCAGGTGCTTGCTGTAGAATGCAGATGAGATCTGCTGATCTCAACTGGTAGTGCAGCTTGTGTACTTTATAGCACTGTGGTAATTATGTGGCATTTCTGCTTCTCTTAATAATAAGCTCAGGATTTGCACTTGATTTGGCCTTTTAAGCTGGAGTAAGTCTGAAGTAATGTTTTGGAAGTATTGAACTATTCCCCTTTGCTTTGGTAGCTCTTTGAGGAGATGGAAGTGGGGTTATAAAACTTCTCTTTTTTTGTAAGTTGAATTTACTATTTTGCTGCAGGACAGTGCACTGCACTTTGGTTCCTGGTTGAGTGATACCTCCTTCCTTTTTTATGTTTTCCCATTTCTTGTGAAAGCGTGAAGTGAGTGAATGCACTTCCTCTGGTCTGCTCTGGGGTAGCAAGGGAGTAAATAAGGGAGAGTGTTTGAAAAGAAGGGAGATGAGAGGCTGGTATTGACTTCTTAGATAGCAGCTGAGGAGGTGATCCTTTATTAGGAATCATCCTTTCTGGCATATCAGTGAAGGAGGGAGACCTGAACCATTTGGACTAAGTTGAGGATGGTACCTTAGCAAAAGAGCATAAGAAAATAACATGATAAATATTACAAAGCAAAATTCCTTTGAATATTTATCCACAGATTTGCAAAGAGTGGGTGAATAGGATAAGAATGAGCTTGGTTTTATTTTTAATGTATTTAAATAATTGTTTAATGGAGTAAACTGCTACTGAAATATTGGAGTCTTTCACTCAATAGAAGTTGACTCAGTATTTATGGTCTTGTGCAAAAATCACATGGATTTTACTGGGATAGTCACGTGATGTTTTTCTGTAAATCTGATGAGATGTTCATGCCAGATTTTGGTGTAGAATAAGACTATTGTGTTAGAATATAAAATAGGTGGGAGGATAAAAAGAGTTTATAAGCCACTAGTAACTTTATAGTATAACAGTTTAATTTTGCTAGCATGGCTTCAGACTAGGGGGGAAGGATTTCTTATTTAATTTGGCTTATTAAATATTGAAACTTAAATATTAGTATAAAATGTTTGGATGTTCTACAGTAACTACTTCAGATTTGTAAGACATGGCTATAATAAACGAGTAAGTAAATTTTTGTTAGATTTTAGGTAGGTTCAAAAGTGGCTATTGCTAATTTACCTCATAGATTAATCAGTAATTTTAAAATCCTGTCTGAAAAATAAAGAACTGATTTTATTTTGTTTCTGTGATTGAAGAAACAATTAGTGATTCAAAACATTTTGCGTGTACAAAACCTCCTTCACAAACTTTGTCATTGGCTGAGAAGATTCCAGAGAAAATTTTCAATTTATTTCCTTGATCTTTGCTGAAATTTTTGTATGTACATTCTTAAAGATTTTTGTCATTTTCTTAAAACTCTTAATGTGGAAGGGGCTAGTCTTAAAGCCCTGAATGATTACAGAGTTTTAATACTTAGCTGATTTTAGTGCAAGTTTATATGCACTGTTTATTACATATGTGTCTTTTTGAGTTAGTTTTTTCTGGTTTAGTTTTGTTTATATATATATATATATATATATGCGCACACATTTGTTTTTAGAGTTTTCTATGAGTTCTCTTCTGTAAAACAAAGTAAATTAAAAAAATAATAGTAATTGATCCAATATAGAATGTATTCCCCTTGAGATTGAAGAAAATCACATTATAAGACCAGTGAAATCACAGACTGCAGGTAATTGATTGCTGTATGGAATAGCAGGGTTTTGTGATTTTATTAGGTTTTGTTTGTTCTTCTTGTTGTTGTTGGAGGTTGGAGATTTTTTTTTCCCCATACTGTGTAATTCAGAAGTAGCCACTGAGTTTTAAATTCCAGATCCAATTCTGTTTAAGGTGGTTTTATGTGTGCTGCTTTTTTGGTTTTATAAATCCTATTCACCACTTCGGCCCTTGTACCCTAAGATACTTGATAGGAATTTGCCCATCATGTCTGAATATGTAAGGAGAGACAGACCTAGAACATGCCAATAATAATTCAATTTGACACTACTTTATTATTTTTAAAGTAACATGCTGAAGTTATTAATATTGCTAATAATTTTTTTAGTTTTGATACCAATAGTTAAAAACATAGTATGTTTGCTAGTGGGTGCATTTATTTTTCTATAGAGTAATTTATTATATGGGGATTAAAGATCTAGTGTGAAGATACTGTCATGGGGGGAGTAAGTACTGCTGGTAAGAAAACTTCACTCAAACGGTTTTTTGTAGATCATCATCATCCAGTATTAAGTTTATGATGTTTGGTAGCCATGGCTGACATGGAAATGTGAGGGATTTATTTGGAGTTTGGGTTTGTTTGGGTTTTTTTGCTTCTACTCAAGAGAGTTCATTGCATGTGAAGATTGCTGGCCATGTAATTAAAAACAAATTAATTGGTAACATTTTATTCTTTCATTTTAAGTTCAACCTGTCAGCATCTGTCTATACATCACCAGCTCTGATAATAGGCATTTTTATGCTTGAGATGTAGTCTCCTTATCAAACTAACTGAAGAATGTGGAGGCTTGTAATTCCTGATGTACTTGTAATTCCTATTTCTAAAAAAAGCAATTTGTTCTGCTTCAGTCTTTATATGAAGTAGACTTATTCCAAGATCAAACTTTGAATATATAATTTTCTTGTGCTTTTAGTAAGTATAGTAAATAGTATTTTGTTTGTGAAAATAAAATCTAGACAAACAATGCGGTTTTTAGTAACTTGTCTTAGTATGCTCTTTTATGTTGATATGTAATGGTTTTGTCTATTTATTTTATGTCAAGGAAAACTTAGCATTTTTAAGAGTAGAGGTGCTAGACTAGTGAAGAGAATAATAGGCCATGAAGAAATGGAAGAGATTTTTAAAGGCAGGTTGAAGAAGAGAAAAGGAAAGGGTATAGAAGGCTCAGGAAAAAGGTTGGATTTACTTCGCAAAGCAGACAAGCCCTCCTTATTAAGGCCTGTAGACTGTGGTGAATAAGAACAGAAGAGCTTGTTGTCTGCTGAGAGTCATATTGCATGTCCAGAGCTGCTCTAAAATGGTTGTAGTGAGGCCTTTGGAGACTATCTAGAACAGAGGCTAGTCAGTGTTTAAGGAATAAAGTAGGTATTTATTAAAAAGGCCTTCAAAGAATACACCTTGGGCAGTACAAGAGCCTAGCTGAGGCTACACCCAAGATGGACAAAGGATCACATTTTCTCACACTTTTATAAGTTTGGGTCCATTTACATATCAGGGGTCAATTGTCCCATTACAGCTTCAGGTTATGAAGTCCCATCCTATTGGTTTGCTCTCCTCAATTCGTTGTTGTTTATACTACTTGGGCCTGAAGCTGCAAAGGTGTCCTTGGTTCTCAGCTGGAAAAGGATTGTTTTGTCTAACGGAACTGTGAGGTGAGCTTGCTTACACTTCATAGGGAGTTCAGAGTTGCGTACTAATGCAGTACAGAATCTGGAAAATATCAAAGCTAAAATCTACGGCATCATTCATAGAAGTGAAGACGTGTTAAAATTTTCACAGTAGCAAAACTTAGTGTTCAAGTTTTCTGCTGGAGTGGACTGTGTATTCTTTGCAAGGAAGTTACTCAAATATAAAACTAGACAGTATAATCTGTTTTTTTTAAAAACAGGAAGCAGGTGAAGACAAGTCAAAATATTATCGATCAGTGGTCACTGTGATAAATGTGATTGAGTGTCCTGTCTTTGGAAGATGCTCACTGAATGACATTTGATAAAAGATTGATTCCTTTGGGTTTCTTTTTAGGTATAAAGCTTTTAGTAGTGAGTAAAAGAGCATAATCTGAATCTTCCCCAACTCGTCTGCATCATACTTTTAGTTTAATCTCTTATGCTTGAGTTTAGTTTCCGCAAGGCATAATAGAATTGGTTAAGTATGACTGTAGCAGTCCAGAAGGAATCTTAGCAGCTGAATTGGTCTAAAAGACAACAAATCTTTTGACTAGACCCTAGTTAGATTTAAAGGATGCACTTAAATAGGAAAATGGCTATTCATAATCCCTCTAGACTATCAAGAAAAAAAGAGGGAATGGCATCATGCATTGTGTAGTACGTTCCATCTATTTTCCTTTCTCTCTGTCTTGTCTTTGTTGTTTGAGTTTTTTTGGCCAGTGTTGATCAAAATATTTTTTGGGTGTGATAATGCAAAGTTCTGCTAGTGTTGGACTTGAAGATTTCTAGAAAGGGATTTTGCTGTTGGGTTTTTGGGCATTGTATTGTTACAGAATTTAGCTGTGAAACTGTGGAAATAAATGCTGCAAGTAATGGCATTGCTCATATTTCAGGAATTGCTAGCCGGGTGATTTAGTCACTAAGTTGTTACTGAATCAACAGGAGGTAACGCTGTTTCAGACTTGGTGTGGAAGCATATTTAGATCTTTGTAGAACTGCTTCTGGAAAATCAACTTGTGGCATGAGATCACAAGTTGATTCATGAATCCTGTGCTAAGATCATTGGTGTTAGAGAATTTTTGAAGACCACTGTTGTTGGTAGAGGTGGAGGCCAGAGATTTATTATGTTAGAACTTCTAAAGTTAAGTAATTTTATCCTACGTGATCCTCATTAAAGAGAAATATTGTAGGAAAACACTCCAGATTTAATTTGATTAATAATCATGTCAGTGCTGTTCCTCCAGGGATGAAGGATAAAGCAATACTTGTCAAGGTAGAGCTGAGCTGAACCTTGAAAAGTGTCAGAATAACATGAAAAAAGGTTCTTTAGATATGTAATGAGAAAATTATTTTAGTATGTGGAGGACATGGTAGAATTTAAGCATAAATACAGAATTAAATTAATCCCTGCAATAAAACAGTGCAGTATAGCATGCTGGTTTTCCTTAAGGTTCTGTGCAAGGCAAATAAGGGCATGGAGACAGCTCCAGCTGTAGTTATACAAGCAGTCATCTCAAAGTGCGGGATCAGGGACTCTTGAAAGAAACTAATCTTAGTGACAGACAGTGTGTTTGATTGCTTTTAAACAAATTTGTGGAGTTGGGAAGGATTTACTGTGAAAAACAGTTACTGTGGTACTAACTGAAACTGAATATGAAGGAGAATATCCAGGCTGCTACAAGACTGTTCAGCTCACTGAAGAAAAGCAGAATGCTAAGTAGAACGTGAAGCAAGCTGCAGCATGGATTAACCATAGATTGTATCACTGAAATTCATCCAGTTTGCTGTTAGTACAGTCCTCTGAATTGAAAGTTGTTTGCAGAGAACAAGAACTTCTGCCATCAAGGTGGAGCTTGCCAGGTGATGTTGGCAGAGGGAGAGCAGGAGAAGCTCAACTGAGGTTTGGGTGACTGCAGTACCTGCAGGGATGGTTACAGTGACTCACCTGTCTTGGTTGTTTAAACCACTGTGCTGCTTTGGGAATAAGAAGGCCATACACAGGGGAAGTACCTCTGACAAAGCACTGTGCAGTCTCTGGAGAGGACAAAAATTTGCAAAGGAATCCTTGCTGGGACTCTTGTCACTTAATCTGAGCCTGTCAACAAAAGATAGGTTTTATCTTTCTTAAGTTATGCTGGTGGTGATGTGTCTTCAGTGAGTGCAATGGAGTGCTTGTGGCACAGATCCTGAGACATCATCTAATTCTGTTTATGCAGGTCTGGTTAGGTGATCACGTGACATCGTAGAGAAACTTTTTTAAAATTCAGCATGGTGAAATTAGAATTTCAGTTTGTTTAAAGCAAAATTAAGGCTGAAAAGTCAGCGTAAGTGTCGTCTATTTTGCAATAGATGTATAAAGAACTTGTTGAAGCTGGGAAACAATGCTGTCTCAAGTGGGCCTAAATAGGTTGTAATTTCACTTAATTGTACTTCAGGAAGCTTTTAAAAATTGTGAGGTGTTGGAACAAGCTGCCAGTTGGAAGCGTGAGAGCAAAAATATTAAGAGGGATGTTGGAAAGCTTGCAAGAAGATACATCATGTAGGATCAGTCATGAATTCAGAGAGGGAATTTTTTACAGTGCCTGGCCATTGTGGGGAGCTGAAGGTGCTGCCTCATTGTGTGGGTTGAAGGGATTTCAAGTTCTAAAGACAAATGTATGTAACTATGGATGTTAAAAGCTCCCAGTTCACCACTGGATTAATGTAGTGAATTAGGATTCTTACATGGTGAAACTTCTGTCTAATCTTTGATTTTTCTTTATATCTGTGAGCATCTCTGGTCGGAAGAGCACTCTTTGTTTGGGGGGGACTGATTCTATGCAACATTGGCAGAGAAGAAACAGAAGTAATTTCCCAGCTGTTGTCCAGTGAATTCTGTGTGCTTAATGGTTCACATCACTGATAGATTCAAGAAACAGGTGATGGCTCCCATCACCTGTTTTTTATGACTTAACCCTTCTCTAGTAGCTGTCAGCAACCAGCTTAACTCTGAGAGTGAAATGAAGCACAGCTGTATAGAACTAGTTGGAGCAATTTTAAAAGATCTGGGAAGATGCTAAGATTTTTTGCAAAAAATAACGCAGGAATGAGGAAATCTGTAATGCAGTTAGTGAGCACAGTATGCAGAAGTAGCAGAATTAAAAAACTTGGTAATTACCTATAAAAACTTGATGGTACATCTTTCTAAAAGGAGATTTGTCTTTGTAACCCCCCAATAAAAGTTACTGGCTGGGAGATTTATATGATTTAACTGATACATTTCTCTGGACCTGGAAAGCAAATTCAATGGTATGAGTAGCTCTGGCTGAACACTTCTGAGAATCTGTTTCTGGAAAACATATGTTTTCTCCAGTATCAAAGTACACTGTTTTTATTTTGTAAGGAAGTTGATATGGGGTGTGAAAATGTTGAGGAGGTGACAAATTCAAGCATATAAAGTAAATTGTGAATTATGTCTAAATATTAAAGATATACATGAATTTAAGATTACAATAATCTGTTTAGAATATTGCAATGTTAAAAATACTAGTCCATTTGGAGAAGTCTTTCCATGTTCCATTGAAAGCCACAAATGTGTCTATTTTTAAATAAATTCATCTAAATATGGAAATAACTGATGTGTAATTTGGTCAGTTGAATTTTATAGTTTAGATATGTAGAATTAATATCTGATTTGAAAGATCATGGTAATTTTAATATATAGTCAACTTAGAAGTACAATTTTAGATATATTGCTGGATTTCTTTGGATATTTTAATGATAGTTAATAATATTGAAGTTTCTAATGCTTCACAAGTGATCTGTTTTTAATTACCTTAAATTTCAGCTGGAAGGTAGCTAATACCTTTCAGTTACTATATTTTTAAATGTCTACTTACTTTAAAGTACTGTTCTAAAAATTTAAACCAGCATATTTTGGGGGAAATTTGTATGTCACATGCTTACTTATGATTCTTTGTTTCTCTGTTTATTTTTAAGACGAGCAAAAATCAAATTAAAGTAGATCTTGTAGATGAAAATTTTACAGAATTAAGAGGAGAAATAGCAGGACCTCCGGACACACCATATGAAGGCAAGTAAAATTTTTGTGTATGCAATCATTGTACATTTCAAGTCATGTGTCTTGAGATGCTTTGTTTGTAAAAATAATTACATAAACAATAGCATAAAATGTAGAGATACATGTTTTAATGTAGTCTGATTTTTTTAAATACATATTCTAAGCTTAAAAACTATTTCAGTTCAGCTTCTGTATTGCCTGAAGAGAGATCTGTTCTACAGTAGGATAGACTATCCCATATCAAGGTTAATTTACAAATACAAGCTGTGTGGTGTAATTGGTATAATTCTGACTTTTAGTTGTTTGTTTATTGTCTCAGCAGTCTGAGCTCCTTAACCATTAAGCATTGAGGAACTGAGCTTCAGACTGTGCATGTATTTCTGTGATCTAGAGTGGTGAGCATTAATAAACGTTGCATTTCTCCTATCTCAAGCAGCGATGCTGTTGCACGTTAAATTTGCGATTATTTTTGGGCATCTGTGTGTCTCAATACTTAATTTATACTGACATGGGGGATTCCATAATAGAACTTCATATCTTTAGCTCTCTTCAAATATTATATCTTACTGACTTTCTATTTTATTAAAGCTGGTATCAGTAATTGTGCATCTCTGAAAGTCTGGTAAAAGCAAAGCAACTTCCATGAAGAAGCTTTAAGGGAGGCTTATATAGCATGCTTCTTCAGAGATACAAAATTACTCAATAGTGCTGATCCTTGTAAACTTTGTGTGTAATATATATGGAACTGGCAGATGTACCTTCTCTTTAAAGTTCTTTAATGATAAGTAAGGATATTTAATTTATTTTTTAATCTTTTGGATAGCTTTAAAACATTGTTTTACTCGACTTTCCCATGCCAGGTATCTACTTTGATTTGAATTTGTACTTTCAATAAAAAAATATCAAGGAGTATAAATTGTTTTGTTGGAATATGAGACAATTTTTCAAGTTCTTCAGTTGCTCTAGTTGCTTTGTGTCTTTGAGCTAAGAGTGGGACTTTAGAATTCCCCTGAGAATGGATGCTTGCTATTTGTCATTATTTTGAAAAAATAAATTCCCATCAGGTTGGGAAAATACCTGAAGATTGTTTAGTAGCTATAGAAGTATATGCACTTGAAAGCATTAGTGACTGCTAGTGAAAATCTGGTTGTCACATCTTCCATAACAGAGGACATCCCTTGTGATTTGCCTTTCTGCAATAGAAGCTAGTGCAGCAACACTGGACTTGAGAGCAGGGAGAGTCTCCCTCCCTCTGCCTTTGGGGCTCAGGAGAGAAAAGTATAAAGAAATAGCCTAAAAGTGGTTGACATGGAAGAATATTGGGCAGGGGTAGATGTCAGAAGCTGACAAGAAGGAAAATTAGTCTGGAAGAAAGAAAGCAGAAAAATAGAGCAGCTGTAATGGTAGGGATGCCCTGCACAACTTCATTTCCAGAGTTCCTCAGCAGTCTAGTAAAAAATGGTGGCTTTCCCCTCTCCCTCCCTTCTCCCATGTACCTCCATCTCATCAGCTGCTAATGCATAGTTGATAGAAGATAATGTCTGGAAAGAATTTATTCTGGTTGTAATATGTGCCTTCAATTTAAAAGGAGTTCTGTGCTGTTACCTAAAATACAGACTCATGCTGGTGATCTATTTGGAAGTGAATCATTCTGTTTAGAATTAAGTATAATTGTTGTTTTGCAATAGTACAGTTCATCTTGTAAGTGCAAGACAGTATTGTAATAGCTTAACATCTGTATATGAGCTATTGGATTCTAGGAAACATCTGAATGGTGGTAAAAGGGTGTTGGTTTTGGTTAATTAAATTAGAGAGAGATAGAAAATTAAACCTCTTTAGGTGAATTGGTTTGTCAGAGCTTGCTATTTTTTCCTCCAGGTCAGTATTACCTTGGTTTATAAAATGGGCCTTTTTTTGAGAATGTACTGAGAGTTATTTGAAATTAAAGATATATTCACGTGTCACAAAAGTTTAAAACTGTATAGCAGGTCAGGAAGAGGGTAAAAATTGATTGAAATGTCTGTCTGCTGATCTGGGCTCTGTGTTATGATGGATGATTCAGGTAGACTAGAATTTCAAAAGCTGGGTACTGTCTACTCATATACAGCGTGTCTTGCTAGTGAAAACCAGCAATTTACCCAAACCTTTTGGGGGGGCTAACTGTTTTTTTGTTCTGATTCTGGCAGGGATCTCTTGGAACAGTAATGTGATTTTATGCTTACATTAATCTAAAAGGCATATGCATCAAGGAGCAAAATGAGAGTTAGTGCCAACCCAATTTGTGGTGTTTCCTGACATTAGAATAATTTGCTTTACAATGTTAGTATTTCTGTAATATAGTTATATGCATTTATTCCCTTACATAATTATGAAGGGCGTGCCAGTGTGTGTCGTCTTCATTTTATGACTATAGCAGTAATGCATGCTGCATTATTACTGACTGATGTTTTGTCATCTATGATCTGAACAGTGACACAGCAAGAAGTGCTTTATGAAGAAGTTTTATGCAGTAGTTCTGGTCAGACAGTCCCTGTGATACAGGAGGGAATTCTAGAACCATTGTGAAGTGAAAGAACAGTTGTTGACCGTAGTTGGTGAGGTATCTGAAACCTAACTGCTGCTGCAAAATTTTTTATAGGTAATGTTGGAACATTAGTTAAGAATGTCTGAGAGGAAGAATGCTGTCTATTGACAAAATTTACAGCTTTTATTTTTCTGTTAGTAGTGTTGACTCATATTGATCAATTACCAGAATATTGCAAGACACAACTTTAATTGAAACATGTTTACATCCCATTTAAAGTGTGTTTGGAAAGAGGACCTTTTAATGGCTGCTGGGTCTTACTTGATTCAAGAGCTTTTCAGTAGATAGGTTGGGATTTTGTGGGTTTGGATTTTGGGGGGGGATTTTTGTTTTTTTTTTTTTTTTTTAAGCCTGTGTAATACCGGTATTAATTTCAAGCCAAGCTTGCACGTGAGCCACAGCAACTGCAAAATTTATAATAGGGTATTTCTTCAAGGGAAATAGCTAAAAATTGCTCTAACTCTTGTGAGACCTGTTCCAGTAGGACTACAGAAGGAATATTATGCCCTTACTATTGAATTCTATTTCAAGCTTTAAATAGCCACAAAAAAAGCTATACATATGCATACTCTTGAAAAATGCAGAAATATTGGCATGCAGAAGTTAATGTATAAGTAATTTGTATTTTAAATTTAGTATTTAAAAATTACAGATTTGTTTTGCTTATGTCTTTAAACCTGTATTTTAACCTCAAAGTTTAGTGGAAAACAAAACCATATAAATAATACTACCAGCTCATCAGTCTCTGATGAAAAATGTTGGTGGCTGAATATCCTGTTAGGCAGAAGACTGGTAATAATTTGTGGTAAGCAGAAGAAATGGTAATACCTAAGGATAGATTTCATATTATCTTACAAAATGATGTGGCAGCAAAATTGCAGAATGACTGATGAATTTTTGTAATCCAGGCAGAGTGTAGCTGTTTTCTTTTCTTAAAAACAGTTGCTGCTGAATTATGCTTCAATTTAAAGAAAACCAAACTTCCTTAAGATTTCTTATTGGTGTGTCTTCCAAACTGTTTCTTCTGTGCTGTCCTGTAAGCAGACAAGCAACCAATTTAGACATTATTATTATAATTTTGGATTTATTGGCCTTTCTTATATAGTATTTTCTGTTAAAACTTCTCAAGTTACTTTACTGTTAAATGAGAAAAAGAACAGCTGTAGACAATAGTGGAAAATATCAAACTGATACTAACTAGTTTCAGGTGGAGTGTATTAGACTGAAATACATTTTTAAAGTGAGAGCTGTTAAGAGCTACTAATGTGTTTTTTGGCACAGATAAAAAGATGCCATATACTATAACTGCCAAGAGAAGTACTTTGAGGCTTTTTTTCCCTGTGTATCTTGTTGCCAGTATTGTCACTACTTGAGAGCTGGTTTTGCATAGCTTGATTTGCAGAGTAAATCACTCTGGAAATCTCAAGGAAAATAGATTGCAAATGCTTCAGCCTTAATTCAAGAAATTGTATCAATTGTAACACATTATACTGATTGAGGGAGAAGGTTTCTGAAACAAAAGCAACATGTTGAAGAAAAAAATTGCAAGTGAGGATAAATGCTTTCAGTTTTTATAAAAACTAAATGTCTAATTTGGTGTGTATTTTTTATACCCTATTATTTTTTTGTCATTGAACTGCCTGGCAAATGGCCTTCACTGGGCAGACAGAGTTAGTTTGAGATTGCTCCAGAACAGATAAGTATTGGTAGAGAACTTGAATGTAAACTAAATTATAATGGAAAAAGGATAGGGAATGATACTGTGATAAAGAGATAAAGCTGGAAAATGTTTAAAACTGGGCAGTAGGAGGGAGTTCTGTCTTACAAGTTCCTATTATCCTTTGTATCCTATGTATGCACTGGCCCTTCATATTTTATTAATTGTACTGGTGTGTCAAAAGTGTTTGCAGAATTGAAACAGAAGTAACTATTTCAGATGGTAATGTAGAACATAATAAACACTGGTACCTCCTTTATTATTTTTTCCCAAAGTGTGGGAACTTTTCTGAAGGAGTTATTTGAATGCATTTGAATTCTAAAAGTTTAAAATTAAGTACAGGTAATTTCAATTGTATAATTTGAAGAAAATTTGTCATGAGGTATCAGAAGAGTCAAAGTAACGTAATATCCCATGTTCAGCCTGAATATTCTTGTGGCCTCTGTTTTCATCTGTTTAGGAGATACTTGGTTCATATTTTGGTATCTTTTACTAAAATAAGTCATGGAAATGACTTATTTTAGATTGGGAATGGGAATTTACACATTAATTATAACTAAGAAATGTAATTACTGATTTGCACAAGCAAACACAGCTTTTCTAACCAACTTTATATGAATTTATTTGTGAAACAGATGAAATATAAATGTGTCTCCTAACTAATATTGCTGGGTAAATTTGAATTACTTGAAAATCCACTCATTTAGAAGTGTAAGCTTTAGTGTCATGAAAGACTAAGTTTGAGTAATGTTCTTTTGGTATAATTTCCTACTTGTTCTTGTCTTTTGCAGGTGGAAGGTATCAGCTAGAAATAAAAATCCCAGAAACCTATCCATTTAATCCTCCTAAGGTACTGCAGACACACATTTTTGGATAATACAATTTGGCTGACAAGTAGAGTTTGAGTATTACTATTTGCTTGTTCTTTTGGGTTTTGGGGATTGTTTGTTTTTAAAATTCACTTCTGACAAGGATTGGAAGTGGCTTGAATCAGCAGACACCTGAGTTGTCTGACTCAGCTTCTTGATTGGTTTTCTGTTTGTTCTGAAAGATGTCTTTGAACAAAGAACATGTCCTAGATTCTTATTATTTTCACCCTAATGTGTAATACTGAGAAGGAACTGAGGAAGAGGAGGAAGAGAGAAGTGCCAGTAGCTCATAGGTAATTTGACTTACTTCCTTGAGGCTGGAGCAAAAGACACAGAAAATCTTAAAGAAATGTCTTCTGATCTCAGTTCTTTAATCTGCACACATTCTGATGGGAGCTAAAATAAGGAGAGCTGGAACAAGTTGGATGCTGAAAGATGAGTCTGTATACCATGATTTAGTTGCTGCTTTAGGGCATGGTGCTCTCCATTTCTTTTGCTGTATTGCCTGACAGATAATGTGTTCTCTTCACTGATTTGCTTGCAGGTCAGGGGCAAAAGTTGAAAGATCTGTGCTATGCATAAAATGTTTTTCAGGAGTTTGGGATGAGGAGGAGATGAGAAACAGACCGATCAAAATCACTAGAAAGCAGTTCAAGTGCAACCTGAAGAAAATGAAGGGGGAATTTCCAAAGATGTGTATGTCCTTTTTGAGGACAGCTTTGGTCTTCAAGACCTTTAAGAGAGAGTAGTGCTTTTACCTTTCTCAGTGTCTTAAAAAAACCCAGAAAACCCAAACCTCCAAAATCTGATTTTAGTAATGCTTTGTGAGCATGAATACTTGTATGCTGGAGGATATTTCTAACTAACTTTATGTAATGCAGGGATGTGAACACATGACATGTGAGAAAGCAGTTAGGGATGAGTTTGGGGAGCTTGGCAGTGGTCTGTTTTGGGCTCTAACAAACAGCCTTACAAACTTGAAGCCTCTTGAAATAAGCAGTGTCATGTCTCAGTTTCACTACATTTTCTGAATTAGTATTTCTTTGTAGTATTATTTTAAATGGTGGATTTAAAATGTTTACTTAGTATACTGCATTTAATTACTGCTTCTTTTTAAAAAAAACTGTCTTGTTTTTTTTAGGTGCGGTTTATCACCAAAATATGGCATCCTAATATTAGCTCAGTCACTGGGGCCATTTGTTTGGATATTCTGAAAGATCAATGGTAAGATTCCATGGGGTTTTAAATGTGCAAAATCAAATATACTGGTGTCCTGGATAGGCATCAGCTCACCTTGCATGTCCTTAAAGCACACATTTTGGTACAGTATTCTGAGGTGCAAATATGCAAATGAAATGGTGATAATTTTGGAAAGCACTAAGTATATACTATATACACAGAGAATTCTTTCAAAATTTTTTGCACTAGAATGAACATTTCATTGTTGACATTGGTGGTTGGTTTTGTATGAGTTTATTTTAGTTCTTTTCTACTAACAAATATTGTGTATTGCCTTCTTTGGTCAGTTAATGTTACTGCAGAAGTTTTAATAACCAAAATCTGTGGAATAGGCTTGTGTCCAAGATAACAGTTGCATTCATTGTTCATTTGTTTTTCATTGTAATTGATTTAATGTGGTTTGAAGATTGTGTACAACAGTTGTTGATACCTAATGCAGATGGTTATTTTCCTCCATGTCTGCCCCAAAAGAATAGTACTGTAATTCCCCAGCAGATCATACCAGTATGATCAACAACTTTATCAAGAGTGCTGTTGGCCAAGCAGAAATCAGTTGGGTTTGAACCAGAAACTTTGGAGGAGAATGCAGAGGTCTTGAGATCTTGCAGGTGGCACATCCAGGGTATTAATCTTTTACAGACGTATGAGGTTATAGAAATCATCTGTCACAGTATAGTGTAAATTACTGAAATGAAATTGTAATGGTCATAAACTCTTGTCTTCTAACTTCTGGAATGGCATATATTTTCTTACCATCTCAGAGCACTTGATGTTCTTTTGGGCAATAGAATCTTTCAATATACATGCCATGGTATGTGGTATAGTTTTTCTTATCAGTAAAGCCAGTGCATTTTGTAGCTGCATCTAATTGTTCACACCACCCTACAGTTTTATTGGAGATTAATGACTCTTTAACTGTCCAAGTACAGTCTCCTGAGAGATTGTATCTGAAGCATATTAATGAATGGGCATGAGGTTGTCTGTAAGTATGAAAAAGGCAACAAAGACCTAAAAAACCCATGAGCTTCAACTTAATTTATGTACTTTTGGGGTTGTTAGTCAAAATCTTTGATATTTCAGAAGGACAAACAGGAGAGTTGACATGTTTTCTTGTAATCTTTGAGATGATTATGTCTAGCACAGATAATTTTATCTGTGTCTTATTTCTCTTATTTCTGCCTGATGGAAAAAAAAATTAATACCGTCCTTCTCCAAGATGTACACAAAATAGGAGTATTGGAAAAGAATTTGACATCTGTATATTTAAACCAGCTGACACAAAGAAGCACCAGTATTATGCCAGTTATATAGTTTTAAACTCTTCCTTTGAAACAGTGTTTTCATTTGGAAGCACTAAGGAGAGAATTGAACACAACCTGGTGGTGATGGTGGTAGATTTCCTATATACTGTTAATCCCTCTTCAAATGATTCTTAATGTAGTGTGATCCCTTCATTTTCTAGTGGTGGTATTTGTAAGTTTTGTTTCTTTTCAAATCATAAAATGGTATATGAAAATCACTTGAGCATTGTTGAAGTGTTTATCAAAGCTCTACTCCTTACATAAAAACAAGCTTATAGCTGCCTCCATTGTTTACTGTTTGATGCATTTCTGTATTGTGATAGATAAGATTGGGTTTTACCAGTGTAGCTTCCTAAAACTCAGTAAGCAATATGAATGGTTAATATTATTGGAATAAATTGTTGTTCTTCAGTATATGCAGCTAATTAAGAAATGCTCACAGTGTAGAATCACAGAATGGTTTGGGTTGGAAGATAACCTTAAAAATCATCTAGTTCCAACCCCCCTACCATGGAGAGGAAAATCTTCCACTAGATCAGGTTAAATCTGAAGTGGTAACATTCGTAATACACATGCACACCGACAAAAATAGGTATGTATAAAGTTATACTGGGGAAAAATTACCCTCAAGTTCAGTGAAGTACTTCAGATGCCTTTGGATCTTCTCAGGGGGGAAAGGGTTAAGCCTTGAGGAATGGTGAGGGTATTAGTCCAGGCTTCATTGGCTTTCCATGGCAATACTCAGTCTCACAAACTTGAGAGTTGGCTGGCTCTGAGGGTCATCCCACTCTGGGAAATGCTGGACTCAGCCTGCGGTGATCCGGGCCAGCTCAAGGGGTCTCAGTGCCATTGTTCATAGATGGGGTCACAAGGTGATAGACTGAAATCATCGGTAAATTTCTATCCTGGCCACAAGGATGAGTTGGTATTTACTGCAATATTCCTTAAAAGTCCAGTAACAAAAATACTATTCCACTTGGTCTCTTGTTCAGATAGAAGAAGGAACTCAAGGCTATTTGGTGGAAGACAGGAGCTTTCTAAACAACTGAAGTTCTGGGATCAGACATTGTTATTGATAAGCTTGAAGGAACCTAACTGTCATTAACCCAGGCTGAGGCCTAACAAGCATTCCTGAGACCATAGCTGGCCTAAGGAGGGAGCCAGGGGGAGGACGTACCACCACACACCACCAAAAATAAGTTTTCTGCATGTCTAGATTGAAAAGTGGTTTGGATAAAATAGCTTCATTAGAAAGCAAGCAAACAAACAAAAAGTAAGCAATCCCAATCCTTCCCCCTCTCAAGGTTAATAAGTTAATATTTAAGGTATTTCACCAGGCATTCAAGAATAAATTGGACAAATGCAATTCTGAAATATTCCTGTGGAAGTATTCTAGAAAATATATTTAGTTCCACAATCTCTCTTGTCAAATCTTTTAGCAACAAGATCTGTTTTTGAAGTACCACTTCATTGACTAGTAATCCTCTTAACTGAATAATGCACCTCTTTTGCTGTGTTTAAATATAAGACTGAAATTTCACTGCTTATCTGTTTTTCAGTGAGGTTTGAGAGTTAAAGGACTGAAGAAGTTTGGTGTGTGGGCCTTAGCAGGATTTCTGAAAGAGTTACTAAGTTGATAAAATACTCATTTGTAGATGGTGACTACAAATATAAATATTTTAATGTGTTTGTATAGTTTTAAAAAGTCTCTTCCCTACTCTCCCATCCTGTGGTAATGATTTTCTGTTTTAATGAGCGTAGTTGAGATGATATTCTGAATGTTGGCAGGAGGTTTTATCAGTTTACAAAGTAATGTCTTTAAATTATTTCTAATGAGTTTAATGAAATTCTTTTTTCACATTGCATGCTTGATACTGAAATTATTTGCAGCTGTGGATTTTCATCATGTTTAGATTTTTAAGTACCTGTTACGCCAGTTTGTTTGCAAAGCAGCTACTGTTTGCTGCTAGAATTAAAACAAGGGTATGATTTTGTAAAAGGAATGTGGTTTATCTGACATAATTTTCATTATGTGGTTTCACATACTATGGCCTATATTTATCTTCCAGGCTAGTACTCTGTCTCAAAGCTTTATCTTAAATGTACAACATATCTAATGCAGTTCATTGAAACCTGAGAACTAAATTACTTGAAAGCCGTTCCACATAAATCCCTTGAGCAGAGATTATTAAGTGAATGTGTCCTGGCTGCATATATGGCTACAAAAACATTTGGCTTTTGTGGCTTTGACAGTCAATAAAGAATAATAATATTTTTGTCATTGTGACTCTAGTGGAGGATTCCTGCTTCAGTTTTAGTTGAGATGCAGAAATCATTATAAGAGATAATACAATTTTAATAGATAAATAAGCAGCAGTCAGCTTGTAACTTTCCTGACTACCCAGTATCTGCTGGGTTTTGTTCAGGGTGTTTGAGGAGCACTGAAGTTTCCTAAAGCTTTGACAAAAATGCAGAGAATATTAACATGCTTTCAGGGAACCCTTCAGCAAGCAGGCTGTCTTTCCCCTCATTGCTGTGTCAAAACTGTCCTATTCTTTTTTGTAAAAATTTTCTCTGATGGGTGCCTGGTCTTGTAGTTGTCCTGTAAATAGGGACTATGCAATGGGCTTCCACTCAAAGGCCTTATTCATTTCCTTCCATAAGCTGTTGGTACAAGGCCCCAGAGATTTTCTCTTGGATTAACAAGCTTATTTATTTCACAAATGGAACAAATACTGCAGATTATTTAGAAAAAAACGTTCCCTTAGCCATGTTTGGTAGACAGAGTGGAGTAGCAATCTGCTGGCTGCAGCTGTTCCTGGCATTCTGCTGGGTTACCCTCTTGGAATAATGAGAGATTGTTTCCTAGAGAGGAAGGTAAAGAACATAAGTAAAAACTTCCTAAATGGAGAATTGCTTAGCCTTTTAAAATGAAGGAAAAAAAAACCTGGCAGTGATTTGTAATCCTCTTAGGACTCTCTCTGTTCATCAAGAGGTAAAAGAGATTTCTTTCCTCGGGCATGCTGGGCACAGCTGGCTTGCTGTGCCTTTTAATGTTAACACTAGTCACCCAAACTAGGGGTGCTCTTTTTTAATGGAAATGCCCTAAGATAATATCTTTAAAAAAAAAAGGGGAAAAGTGTAAGTGAACAAAATGTATATCCAGCTCTCTTTGTTCTGATTCAATCCAGATTTTCCTTGCTGTTTAGCAAATGCAGTGCCAATAGAAAGCTGAGGTTTTGGGTTGGGTGTCCAGAATGGAGGCTTTTAGTTTCAAGTGCTCTGATGGATGGTGTGTCCCTGTAGGGAGCTTTCTGTAGCTCACTGGTGCATGATAGTGGCCTCCTCCCATTTTGCAAATGGCAAAGCTGCATGATAACTAAGCAACATGTGGGATGGGAGTGGAAGTCAGGGGTTATTGTAAGCTTCAGGAGCAAACAGGAGCCAGTAATGGGACAAGGGGGATGTAAGGTCAAGTGCAAGGCAAATAGGAAGTTTTACCTGTAAAACTCATTATACAAGCTGGCTGTGTGTTGCTGGTGATCAGGCAGGTTTCCATTGAAGTAGTGTTCCTGTTTAGGGAGGAGTTGTACTAGAAAGATGGGAACCACAGGAAAAATCCAGAGTGAAGTAACAAGAATGATGGTCTAAGCAAAAACAATGTACAGTGAAAGACTGGAAAGCCATCTCAGTGCATGAAATATCAAGCATGGTGAAGAATTGAATATTTTCCAAGAGCCTTCTGAAGCTTCAGTTAAGAACAGATCAGAAAAGTCTGTCAGGAGCAATACAAAACCTTGGCTTTGTCAAGGAGGAGAGAACAAACCTAGAACACAACCATGCAGCTAGCTGGAGTTACCAAAGGGAATTGCTTGAAGTCCATGAGCTATTGCACATAAATCCATGCCTAGAAGTAAACTTCAAATGTAAGAAGAGTTGGAAAGGTGCATTGGAAAATTCAGATGATCTGTATCTTTGCAGTGGAAATTTGTTTTAAGAAAAATACAGCTTTCTTTTTCTTTTTCTTTTTCTTTTTTTTTTTCTTCTCCTGAACATTCTTCTTTGGCTTGGGAAGATGTTGGGGAGGGAGTGTGTGTGGGTATGTGGGATTTTTAGCTTTGTGCCACTATCAGTATAGATTTTCTTTCAGAACTGATGATGGGAATTGTTCTTGTTTTTTGCTCATGAGGAACAGGTCCTGCCTTACTGTATCTTTAAATATAATTCTAGGCAGTCATCTCTATTCTCTGTGTTCTCCCAAAAGAAGGTAACGGGAAGAAAGAAGAGCTTTGAAGTTCATGGGAAATCAAAATCTATTTTCAGCTGTTTTTTCAGTGTCTTCTGTAAATCTTAATATATATCTGAAAAATTAAGACTAAGCTATGTGGAAAATAACAAGCTGTTTTTACTTTCTTTAATCATGAAAGCTAATTTGTGTTGTAAAGGTAGAAAATTTTGGATGGTTATGCTACAGTTACACAAAACATGTCAGTTTTTCTCTGCCATTAATCACAAACTTTTTATTTCTTCTTTTGTTTAATACAAACAGCAACTGAGCTTGTAACAGGTTTTCTTTTATTATTTAAGAATAGTTCTTTCAATGTTTGTTCAGTAAAGACTGTCATGTCATGTATGCATGAGATGGGAAAGCTGTTTTTGAGACATGAGACTTGAAATAAGTTGTAAGCTACATTTTAAACCTTTTTGTAAATTTGGCTAAACCTGTCTTGTCTAAAACTTAGTATTTCAGAGTTTAAATTCTCTGGTCATATAGCCATCTGTATATATGAATTACTAAGTTGTTGCTTTTTATTGGCATTTTGAAATTGGAATGTCAGATGTTTAAGTGTCAGTGTGCTTTGTATAAAAATTACAAATATAACAGGTTAACAGGGATTGAAAGGACCTGGCAGTTTTGAAAGCCAGAGACAGCTGGGGACAGCTGGTGTCCACGGCACCTTTGGTTCTTAGCAATGTCCCTGCTCCCCAAAGTATATTTTACAGTCCTCTCCTAGAAGGTACAGTGTGAGTGGAAGTAAATTTCATGTAAAAGTGGCACAAAAGACTGTGATCCTTTTTATGTTGTCTTCTCTACATTTTCAGATGTCTCTAAAGGATAGACAGGACAGCTTTTATTTGGATAAAGTAACTAGAGCATTAGTTCTGGTTGATAGGTATGTCATGTTAAATCTGTCTTTAAAACAACAGTAAATAACATAACAAAATTACTTAACTGGGAAAAAGACTTGAGGTTTTACAGTGGGCGTGGCAGATGTGATAGTATGTAAATTGATTGTGTAAAAATAAAAATTATTACATCTATTTGAGTATAGTAAGGCCTGAAAGACTTAGTATTCCATGACACCTGAATGCTGGAATAGTACATATGTTGCATTACATTCCTGTAATGCTAGCAGATGAGACTGAATTATGTCATCAGTGTGTACATTAAATAGGTTTATTTCAAGATAGTATAAACCAGTAGAAATTACAAGCCCAAGGAAGAGCAAAATAGCATTAGGCACCTGTATAGAAAAGAAAATAAAATTACTAAGGAATAGGTTTGAAGGAGGAGAATTGTATGTTGTGATGATTTTGTGATTTGTCAGAATTCACATTTAAAAGCATAAGGACTTTTTTAAGATTTAAGTCTATTACATTCAGCTTAAGGGACTTGAAGCTGGTGTGGCAGTTGGAATGAGACTATGTGCTAATTAAAATCTCTGTCATTTGGGATGTAGAACACTGCACTGCAAAAGCTCAGCAATAATTATCAAGCTAAAAAATAACTTGCTGAGAAAAATCTTCTACAATTAGAAACAATTAGTGAAGAATGGCATGTTTGAATGGTTAATGACATAGCAAGAAAGTTGTGAATGTAAGCATCTAGGAACATAATATTTGGGTGCCACAAATGTACCTCTGATATTTTACTAGCATCTATTCTCTGTTCATTGGTATACACTGTAAGAGTACTTTAATACAGTGACTCAGTACTGGAAAATACATAAATTTCTGCAGCCTAAGCCTAGAAATGCACTTGCATGCTGTTTCCCTTGTAGCTGGACCATCAGGTCAAACTGTTCACCACCTATTCTGACAAACTCTTCGCATTTATTTGCAGTCTTCTGAAAACAATGAACTGTTTTCTGTTGATTGAAAATTGAGATTTGTTTGTAAGAAATTGGATGCCTGTGTTTCAAAGCTTTCCTCTGGCATTCCTGTGCCATAATCACTTTGCTCAAATCTAAAATGTTGCATTTTCCCCTCTCACCTTGCTACTAGTTCTTAAGCAGAGTGAACAGATTTTGTATTGCTTTGAACATGTCTGTGCCATTGCCACAATGATTTCAATAATCTAGTTAACTGTTCAAATGAGAAATATGCAACTTTCACAGAGTCTGTGGAGTTCTTACTTGGTTTCCAGTGTATGCCAACTGAAATGGTAGCTCAGAGATGTTATTTCTGATCAAAATCTAATGAAACTGCGTAAATGTTACAACTTTCCAGACTTCCAGTGTGTAATAATTTAATGTGATTACTTGTGAGAGTTTATTGACTTTCTTGACCATACTGGATTTTCCCTTACTAAATTATTGAGGTGTCTTTCACTAAATACACTTTGAGATCAAGATAAATGATAAGAACCTAAAATCTTAGAAGTTCCAACTCGGGGACTGTGCTCCCTTCAACAGGGTTTTTTCACAGGGGCAAAGAGTGACTTTACAGGACCATTGTGACTACAGAATGTTTTCCTGCTGCCAACAGTCGTGTCACATTGTAATGAGAGGAAGCCAAGGAAGTATTCTGATTGCACATTCCATAATTAGCCTAACCTATTGTAGTAGTAATTAACTATGTAAATGGTTCAATTTAATGCAAAATGTAATGTTAAAACTGGTGCGAAGAGATCCAGTGTATAGAATTCCTTACCTATCACACTTTGAAAATGTAGGTCAGCGCTCCTGCACGGAGCGGGCCGGCAGAGGGAGCATCCGCGGGCTGCCGGCCCCGCCCCGCACCGGGAGAGAGGTGCTGGTACCGGCACGGAGGGAGAATGGCACAGCCTGTCTTGGCGTTGGGTTTGGTGGGGCTTTTTCCCCATAAGAAATGAATTGCCTTAAATGGGCATGGGGAAATCTGTAGGTCAAGGTACTTCGCAAAAACTTCAGAAATCATTAATAGGAAAGTCCACATTGAAAACCTCATTTAAATATATATGTATTTACACAGAACAGTATTTTAATAACTGTAAGCTGCAGCATTTTAAAATTATGTTTCTTGGACTTAAGATCTGTACATGAACTCATATCTTCTATGATAGCACAGCGACAAGGGTGAATACAGGCATGGGATATGGTAAAGGATTTTTTGAATTTTCAATTTTAGGGCAGCAGCAATGACTCTAAGAACGGTGTTGTTATCACTGCAAGCATTGTTGGCAGCTGCAGAACCAGATGATCCACAAGATGCAGTAGTGGCAAACCAGGTAAGATACTCAGTTGACTGTAATTTTGTAACGCTTCTGTAATCTTTACTGACTCAGGTTAGGTCCCAACTCTAACAAGAGATACAAGATTTTAAACAACTTATTATAAAATTGCATATACTAAATGTCAGCTGCTACAGTGTTTTGTGCTCTTTTTGAATTCCAGAGTGAGTATTAGTTACTCTATGGTGTCAGGAGGTTTTGTCCTTTATTTATATCACCTTGTGAGAAATGTCAGGAGATAACAGCATAGTTAAATGAATTTCAGTGTAACTTGCCTTTTAAAATCTAAAGCTTCCAGTATAAGAAAAGCAATATGCTATTGGTTTTAAATGAGTTTTAATTTGGTGGTGTTAATTTGATTTGGTTTGGTATGTAGCTCCTCTTCTGGATTAATATGATAATATGACTAATATGGATTACAATATTGAGCATTTTGAGCATTGTATTTGTTTAATGTCAAAATTTTATGAATAATGACTTGGGGATAGCTGTTTTAATCAGTGATTGAATTGCTATCAGTAAAATTTTATAATCAATAAGATTTGTTACCTTTCAGACATGAGTGATAACTTTTAATACCAAAACATGTCAGTTGGATCTTAGGCAATACCAGGACTGGCATGTTTAAAGTGTTGCTGAAGGACAGAAATAGTCATTCCTCTGACAATTCTCAACAAAGTCCCAATTTTGTGTGTGTTTTCTTTTTTACTCTGGGGAGAGAGAAGGGCAGCCTGGCTTCCCCACTGGCTGGCAGTAAGGGTGTATTTCAGTAACAGAAGAACAAAAGCAAGTTAATGCCAGAAGAACCTTCTATCTCACCCGTATCTTCTGTAAGTCAGAACCCTCCAGGATAGGGTGACAAGGTGTGCACTCTTTCCCTTTAAAACTCAGTGTAGGATGATAGATAGGCATTTTTTCAAACCTGTCAGGATTCAGGGGGAAACACGGAGATTAGAGGTAGCCCATTGCACTGCTGGGTGTGTGAGAGCTCTTTGCTACCACTGTCCTCAGAAAGTGCAGAAGGCTTACTTGTGGGATTCTGCAGTAAGGCTGCTCTGAATAAATGTCCCTGAACAGTCTGTCAGGCTGCATTGCTCTGCCCGGGGAGAAGTGTTGCAAAGGCCAGAAAGGCCACCAGGCATGTCCCTGCACTGGGTTTTTTCTGGGATGTATGCCCTTGCTGTCACACTCCTTCACTGAAGCAAACACTATATTGTTTTTTACAAAGCACAAAAATAGTGTTTCCTATTTCTGGCTCTGATGGTAGAATTTTGTGTGGAAATCATAACAGTGGAAGCACTTGAGCTGGTGAGTGTTTTTCTGAGGCAAAAAGACTCCATGAAACTGTAGATTCCAAAGAGCAATTTTCCAGGCTGCCCCTCGGGTGCTCATGGGGGTGTGTCCAGTGGGACTGTGGCATGGCTGATGTGGGGAGGATTCAGTTAATCCTGTTTCCTGCAATTACCTGCATGAATTCTATGCTGGGGTTTGGCCTTGAGTTACAAGCATGTGTATGTAATTAGAAAGTGATTATAGTGGTTTTGAGAGAAATATCGGGAAACAACTGCTTTTCTCATGTGTTTATTTGATGTTGCGGTCTCTTTTACCTTGTTTGGGGTTAATTGCTTTTTCCAAGACAAAAATTCACAAGGAATTAATTATTCTTCACACTTGTGCTGTTTTATTAAACTGTATGTTATCTAGGTAAATGGCAGTTCCTATAGGCTCTTGAGAGAATCCCAGGGAGAATTCCTGTTTGAGTAAGAGCAGTATTTTCAGACACCAGCTGTCTGGTGTTTTAGTTGCTCTGGTTGCTGGGATTTTTTTTCAGTACAGCAACATGAACTGCCTCAGATTCCTGATACTGAAACATCAGGGAAAGTTGCCTTTAGGCTTTTCTAAATTCAGTGAGAAACTGGATTATTTACAGATACCTAAGTAAAGGAATTATATTAATAGAACACTGAGAGCTAGTTCTGAGTAAAATGCAGTTATGACTAATTCTTAGCACTTCAGCTAGTTGCTTTCTAGGCTTGGCAGTGTTCTCAAAAATATTTTAAAAAATTAATTAAGAGCAGAAGAAAATAGTATTTCACGATGCTACTGGTGTTTAACTTAATCCTTCTTTTTTTTAATCATTACACCAAAAGAAATTTATTGCAGACCACTGTATTTATAACAGTGATTTGTTTCCAACAATGGATTGCTTCCCATGTTTGTTTTAATGCCATTAATGCCACCAGATAATAAATACACAAATTATGACGTGGATTAAAATTAGAGGGAGGTGGGCAAGGCACACAAAGCAGTGTGGTTGTGGGTTGTTGTAGGAGAGGCAAAATGACATGTACAGTGTTTTACCATGCTTTACAGGTCTCATAATTATTTTCATGTATTAATGAAATGTCTAAGAATGACAATCAGCCATGTTTCCGTCCTTAAAATGTACCTAAATATTTGAAAAATGTATTTCCTAATATCTTGTCTTATTAAAGTGATGATGTAAGAGAAGAGGGTTTTTTAAAGACAAAAATCTTGATATTGCATACAAAAGCTGTTAAAATGGGAAAACTGTTTAACTTTACTGAGTACAGTTTATGACAGATGACCCAGTTTCCTGGCAGTTGAGTTCTTGGCACAGTAAAAGTTCTCTGCAATATGGTCCAGTCTGTTGTTTATTGGAAAACTGGTTAGTGACGAGATTGGTACAAAATAATAGAGGTACATACTGGCATGATTTTTTTTTTTTCTGGTAAATAATAACTTTCATGAAGAGTTGCAGAAAAAGCTCCTTAGCTTTTTGCACTTGCTCACACATTTTTCAGCCCTTCTTCTGTCACCTGTGTGATCAAGAGCCTCATTCTCAGGAAGAAGCCTAGTAGTAGAATATGGACTGAAAAACTGCAGGCCTACTTGCAGTGCATAAAACCATATATATTTTTAAGTGATTTGAGGAACACATTAGAGTAGTACCATGTTCAGGAGATGTTAACATAGGGATAATTTGTACTCTGTCACACTGAATATAAATTTTCAGCAGCTGTGCTAAATATAGCTACTTCAGTTTGATCTGTGCGATTGAGAGCAGTACCTGGGTGCACACATCAAATACCAACAGTGCATAATTTAACCTGAAGGCAAACTCATTATATCAAATGCTTGCATAGGTTTGCTCTTTATGTATTCCTCACCTCTAAATTTACTTCAAGAATAGCAGCATGATCAGTTTGAAACATTGTGGAAGATATCGTGGAAAGAATGATGGGTTGCAATCTGCTATATTGTCTTGCTGTTTGGTTGGATTGCTGAGTTGATTTAACTTTCTGCTTTCCTCCCCTCTCTCTTTTGTGTAGTACAAACAAAATCCAGAAATGTTTAAACAGACAGCTCGACTTTGGGCACATGTGTATGCTGGAGCACCAGTGTCTAGTCCAGAATACACCAAAAAAATAGAAAACCTTTGTGCTATGGGCTTTGATAGGGTAAGTATAAATAACTTCAATAATTTCAGTAAGGACAGGGCAAGTTTATGTGTATAAATACAGGGAGTCATCAGTATCATCAGAACTACAAAAGTAGATTCTCTACTTATATAACGTTGTGTAGGTCTAATTATGCTGTTTTGCTAATTATTTTTAAGAATTGGAGTTTTAAAATACTGTGTTACAGATGAATCTCGTGAGCTACCCCTGCCTTTTTGAAACAATTTTTCCATCAATTACTAGTTGGGATTTAAGAAATGGTAACCTAATGTATTTTGATTTTCTGTGAGCTTTTCATTCCACTTCCTGGAGCTGCAGGTTGACACACTGAAAATATTATTGCTTTTGTTTTCTCATTGCAGAATGCAGTAATAGTGGCCTTGTCTTCAAAATCATGGGATGTAGAGACTGCAACAGAATTACTCCTGAGTAACTGAGCCATATAGAGAGAGCTGCTTCTGTAGTCCAGCTTGCCCCTTCTGGAGGAGCATCACCATCTGTTATTCCTAGGATTCTATATAGATTCTCTTTCAAAACTGGCACTCTTGCCTGATGATGCTATCTAGGCACTATTGGAGACTGAAAAAAAGCGCTCTGTAAATAAAGCTAATTAAACGTCTGTGTAAATTTAAAAAGGGGAAATACTTTAATTTTTTTTTCTTACTAAATATTGTAAAAATTCTTTGAGCTCAGCTAAGATGATGGGGGAAAACCATGCCTACTTTAGTGTTTAGCAGTGTGACAAAGACTAGCAAGAACTTGCTTCAGGATTTTGACTTAGTAATTCAGAAAGCAACATTTTGAGTGTTAGTCATCAAAATTGTTGGTGCCACTCATCACAGTTATCTTACTGTTTTTAACATGGATCCTATGTGCCTGTGGATTGACCTATATTTGCATGCTTGTACTTAATAGACATATTAGGTAGGGTTGCTGAAGAGAGCACCATTGAAATACTACAACTGCTTTTGTAACTTTTTTCCTGACAGACTTTCAAGACTTACCCAAAGTTCCAAATGGTGACCTATTCAGAACCATTTTCTTTCTAGCTTATTAATTAGGAAATCTGATTCTCCCCTCCCTTACATCATACTGTTAATTATGTTTCATCATCTGTGGGTATTATGTGTGCCATTGCAGTAGTCTAGGGTCCCCTTTAAAAATATATATTTTGAATTATTGGTAGTGATTTTCATCCATCATATTTTCTACACAATCATGTAAGAAGTATGCCTCAATACAGCACAAAAAGATGGAACTGGTTTCATTTCCCTTTTTATCTTGAATAGCTGTAAAGTGTTCTTCAGTACACTCTGGATAATATGATTTCACAGGGTTTGAAGGAGGACAAAGCTGATTCTCCAGTGTACTGAGAATGAAAAATTTTTTTGAGTACTTGATATGATGCAATCAGCTGTTTTTTGCAGCAGTTTTCTAGCTTTATTTTGGGCTTCAGTTTAAGGATTGCTTACCAGGTACTTTAAAATTCATCCTTGCTTGCATTTTTCTCTGGTTAACACATGGAGGCTGTGTTGGTGTTTTTACTGTACATACTTCAAATGCACATAGAAGTAGAAGTGTGTTCTCAAATTAGCTTTTTTTTGGATTGATGTTTCTGATAAATGAGAACTGAAATCTTACCTTGGCTTGTACATACAGTCAGTCTTTTTATTTGTATTAAAATGACATTTCATCCTGAGTGCAAAAGCTTGAAAATTATTAGTCTTGCAACTTCAAACACTAGTACATCTATTTAAAGAGAGCTGTAATGTCTTTGTGAATATGATGCTAACTTTTGAGAGTATATCTGACAAGAAAGTTCAGAGAAATCCTGAGACTAGAGAGTGGGGATTGTGGATAATGGAGTACTGTATCAATCATCTTTTCTACGACTCTTCTGTTTTGTTCTTTTTTTTTTTTTCTCCTAGGCTGTGGATTAATGGGGTGGGGAAATATGTGCCTGCTTGGGGTTTTTCTAGAGCTGTGAAGTACAAATTGAAATGGTTTTGCACTTCATGGTCTGTTTATAACTCATTCTAGATGAAATCAGGAACATTATGGTATCTCTTAAATACCTGGAGCATAGTAGTAGGGGAACAAAAGCAGAAAGCAGAGCTGTCAAAACCTGGCTAGTTCTGGGATGTTCCCTGTACTGCTCTGTCTAATGTGTCCAAATTTAAAACAGGGCACTGACAGTAAATACTTTGAACTCATATCAGTGCAATACTAAATGCATTTGCTAAGTCTTTATACTTACTGCTTTTTAAGGTGTAGTCAGTGATCAGTTTTCTTGGGTTTTCTTGAGTTAGTGTAAATCATTTGCAATGATGCCAAAGGAAATGAGTTGTTTTGACTTTCCTTATATTTATTTATTTTTTTAACAAGAAGCTGCTACTGTTCAGCTGGTTTGCTAAGTGAAAACCAGGGACAGTAGGAAACTGGCAAAATGCTACTTGTGTTAATCTCAAGTTGCTGTCTTTTCTGTTATACAGGCTAAGAACTTCTTGATTACATCAACACCTTTTTTTTTTACCCTGGTGGTAAATATGAATTGCTGACTACTTTCCCTTGTTCTTCGCTGCTATTTATCAAAAGAAAGAACTCGGAAATCATTGTCGGGGACATAAAACTTCTCAGTAACGGGCTTCTGAACATGTCTTTGATAAGACCAGTCTCCTAAGAACAGCAGGCTTCTCCAACAGTACGTAAAGGGATGAAGGAAGCCAGGGAAAGGGAGAGAGGGGGAAAAGAGGTTCTTAGGTGAGCACAGGCACCTCTGAAAGAATGCTCTGTTAAGTTTTACTTCTCTCATAAAGTTACCTCATTTTCTTCTCTACTGCAAAACATTTGTCTTCCCTTTCCCCCTTATGTATAAATGTTGGATTCTGGATTCTGCCCTCCATCCATGTGCTCGGTAGCTTAATGCTAGCTCAGGTGCTGGCAGGAAGCTTCTCAAGAGGTGAGCTGGGAAGGCAACATGACCCAGCATTATGGAGACATCTTTGGTCTGGACATCTTTCAGAAGTCCCTCTGAATTTTGACATGTGACTCCTTTATAAGGAATGTTTTTGTGTTCCTGGTAATTATCAGAGTTGAATATAGGGATAATGTTGTACAAGGTTAGTTTAACTCCAGCTGGGGCTGAGCCCTAGGAATTTTGCTGTTAGTGTTCAGCTTATCATTGTGAGCCATTGTACATACAAATGGTAGTTCTGTTTTCTGTATCACTGAACATCGCTATATTCAGGGCCCTGTGCATTCACTGATGTGGAGTTGCCATGCAGCCCACTCCAGCTCCGGACCTGGGCTGCACATTTGCCACTCCTTGCAACAAGAACATGAAACATGGGTACAGTGGCTAAGTACAAATATATCATGCATTGTCTTCCTCTGTTGTTCCAGAAGATGGCTTGAAACAGTCACTTTGAAGTCTAAATGGCCCCATTTTTCTAAGCAAGGTATTGGTAATAACACTTAGGGATTACCAGAGCATCCATTGGATTTCACTGCTGAATATTTAATGTGCATCCAGCAAAGTGGTTTGTCCTATCTTACCCAGTTCCTCCAAGAACAAAGTACAGCTTTGTTCAGAGGTAGAGAAATGCCCTTTCCTGTTGCCAAAAGCCTCCATTTTCCCATGAGTACCAAAAGCCGTGACTGTATGCCACTCCCTTGCCAAATTCACAGCTTCCTCCCATTCCTTCTGTGAACAAACTTTGTTCTCAGTGTGACAAATTGGTGCATTTTGGAGAAAAAAAACCTTAGGAAGGTATCCTGGAAAGATGCATCATTTAGTGCATTCTGCATACTCCAGCCCTTTTTTGTATTATTTTGTTTAAAGCTTGCAACAGAGTACATGGGGCCTTGACTATAATTGGTTTGGTAGTATTTATGAGCAATTAGGTACTACTGGTGTATGAATATGTCTTAGTTTTTTCCTAATTATCACTGTATTCAACTGTTTTCCATGTAAATTAGTATTGGAATACTGACATAAGGAATATAGAAACTTTTTTGTTGTTGTCTGAAAGGAGGAATTAAATAGCCAGAAAGAATCTTACCTTGTAACACCAAATCTGCATTAGATGGTGTGGGTAACAGAAACATTTAAACTATGCAAATTTAAGCCTAACAGCTGTGACTCAGACTAGGCACTTCAGAGCTTATGGATTGCTTATGTCATTTGGGAAGAGAGAAGGGGAGTGGGGGGAAATCAAAACACAGATTCAGGCGAGAGTTCTTGTTTTACTGCATTGGTGTCAGGAAGTTCCATTTTTAGCGTTGGGGAAGTCAACTGTGCATGTCCCTTGTTCCCTTCTGAAACACCACCAAAAGCTGGCTTAGAATTGGAGGCTTGCCTGAAGTAGGAAACATTAAATTTTTTAGCAAATAAATTGGTTTTACTGAAATGCTAATGAGCAGAGGCAATGAGAAAATGTGTCCTCTCCTGTTCTGTTTTGTTGATGGAGCTATTGAGTGGGGGCACCGATTTGTGACCAGGTGCTTACTTTTGTATGGTTTTGATGAGCAGCTGGCTCAACAAGAGATAGCAAAAGTGCATTTCATCGGCATCTGTTGCATCATGGAACTAAAGAACGAAAGTTAAGATCCTTGTGGGTGCCTAAACCTCTTCTGGGAAGACCAAACAGACATTTTCAGTGTTACCATCCTTGTTTTCCAGGCACAGCTTTCTCCTAGGGCTAGGCAAAGGGGCAATCACTTCTTTCTTGCTAGTTTTCTGATCTGTTCCAAACCTGTCCGTGAATGATGTAGGTAGCGCTTCCTGCTTGTGGTGTTTGTGTCATCAGCTGATTCACCATCAGACTCACAAGACCAACTGCTGTCAACACATTTGGCTTCTGGCTCGGTTGTTCCAGCTGCAGTGCTCTGTTGGCAGCAACCTGACTTTGAATTTGTTCTCCCTGGACAAACCCTTGTGAACCATTTGCCCTGTACTGTGCTGTGCTGTTCAGTCTGTGCTGTTACCTGCTTTGTAGGCATCAAACTGGCTCCAGGCTCGCTCATGGTGCTGAGCCCTTCGTCGATACTGTGAGTTCAGGTCACGGCAGATGAGGACAAGTACTGTGACAGTGCTGTGCTTGTGTGGTGTACGATCCGCAGCGGTGCTGCTGCTCTGGTGCAGTGTCTGAGGAAGGCTGCCATCACAGGAATGCTGATGTCAACTGCTGAAGAGCCCTGCTTTTCACTTACCTTTTCCATCCTAAATTCTGACTTTTCTAGTTAATCAATATTTACCTATAAGTACTGCAGGAGGTTGGTTCCTGAGCACCACACTTCTGTGGAGGCGGAAGAGGGGTGGGGAGGCTGGAATGCAGCATCAGTGTTTTTTGTCTTGAAAATAAAAACTACAGAAACACTTTTGTACACAAACGATTTTTAAATAAACACTCATTTTAAAAGATGTTAATTTTTCACTGGGAATGCTTAAGAATAAATGCATGTTTCCCTGAAAACAGTTTTCATTTTATTTCTGGAAGTTCAGATTGTTGTAAGATTACAGGGTCTATTGCCTCCATGTCAGTAACAAGAGAGAAAGGGATGATCATTTTCATGGTGCACATTAAAAATTTCTGAAGAAGAAAATTGTGTAAATAGAAATTGTGTAATATTTCGAGTAGGACTGCCTCATGTGATTGCCTGACCATCCTGCATCACTTCTTGTCTCCTTTCAAACCTGCATCTGAAGAAACAAAGCCAGTAACACAGAGGAAAAGTTCTCTCTGGATTTCACTGCACCACTTATGTTCATGTAATCTGTACATTTTAAACTGTACCTCAAACTGCAGTCGGTTCATGCACAGGGAGGTGACAGCCTGGTGGCTAATGGCTCTGCCCTGCTGCTCAGCTCCTGAAGAATCTAGGAGGGATGATGACTGTGGATTTACTACCACTACAACCTTCACTCTTTCAGCATTTGTCAATGTTTGTTAAATGGAGTAGAGCAATTTGAAGAGGGCGGCTGCACAGCTGAAACAAGCAGCGAGTGTGCTGTGAGGCTGGTTGTGATACTGTGTTTAGATCTGCATCCCAGCTTCAGGTGTGTCTTTGTCCCTGGGCAGGTTTCTGGGCAGGCCCTGCCAGCTGAGCTAGTGCTGCACTGTTTTATGGTGTAAGATGTTGTTCGGGTTTTTTGTTTAATTCTGCTGTCATCAGGAGCTGTGTTGTATTGTGGTACCTCATTCTTGAAGAGGGGTGAAGGAGAGGGAGCACTCACTCCCACCCCTTCTCCTGCAGGTCTTTGCCTGACATTAATTCAGATTAAAAAAAAAAAAAGCCCAGTTTCCCCAGTTTGTGTAGTTAGACACTGACATGAGTAACTGAGAGCTGCTTTATACTGAAATACTTGTGAAGTTGTCCAGCAGCCTTGTCATTTCTTCCAGCATCCCAAAACTGGAAGCGAGTTCACAGCTGAAATGGACTGATGGTGCTTGCTAGCTTGACTTGTCCTGTACTTAGTTTTCTGTTTCAGTGGCTGTAATACTGACACATTTGGCTCTCAGATGGGTAACTGATACCTCCAATACAGCAAATCCAGGATTTTAAATTGTTTTTAAGGTCAAGTCTGGATCTGGAGCACCCGTGTCTGGCATAATGTCAAATAAATTACATTGCTTCACTTAGTGGCTTCTTTGTGTTGAAATACATGTATTCTCTAGGTGGGTTTATGACAGCTTGGTATAAAATAAGGGGTAATAAGCTGGGCTGGTGAGGAAAATATGGGGGGGAGGGGGAGGTGGGAGAGAATCTGCTTTGTGCTGATACCTGAGCCACCAAACCCCTTTAGCACCCTGAGTCCTCCACGGAGACCTGCCTTTGCTTGCAAATGGTGCAGGGCAGGGGCTTGTGGCCCCCAGCTCCTGTAGTGGGCAGGGAGAGGAGCAGTGCCATGGTCTCCCCTTGGTCTTTCCCAAAACCTCACAACTGGCAGTTTAAAAACATGACGATAGTGAATAGTCAAAGCTGACCCTGAGAGGAAGTTTGGGAGGTTCCCCACAGCTGAGCCCCATTACTGTATCAGGGCAAAGCTGCCTGTCCCCATGGTTATAATTTCTACCTGCTGCCCAGGTGCAGAGGGGGGTAGGAGGGTGCTTTCTTGAAGGAGGAACATTTCGCTTGTTACAGCCCCCCACAATAGGAGCCAGTTATGCACCAAGATGGATTTTGGTCCACACAGCAAGCCACTGTCCACACAAGAGATTGTGTACTCATGGGGCCTGAGTCTGTTCCACGGGACTGCAAAAGAAGCAAATAGACACAAAAGGGGCCACACCCTGCAAGTGTGAAATTACACAGCCCCCTTAATAGCAAAAAGGTTAAAAAACCCACTATCAACCCAAGGGAAGAAACAACCTATATTTTGGCTTTAAGGTATGTTTTGGAAAGAGAGCAGCTAAATGATGATAGCAGAATCTGCTATCATCTTGGGCAACTGCTTTGGGCAGCTTCCAAAACAGCTGTCATGCAACAATGCGTGCAAGGGAAATGCTTAGAGCAGGAACCCCGCTCCGCTCCCCTGGCCCGTGGTGCAGATCCCATGGGGCAGCAGGAAGGGGCTTGGACACAGCAGGGTAAGTGGTCTACCGCAGGAGAAACTCATTACCTTTTTAAGGCTGAAGAGTGACCAGATAAAAAATGGACTTGAGCTCTTGAGATCCAAGGCAAATCTGTTTTAGTAAGTTTAACAGAAGGCCCTTATGTCTCTGAGTGTAGCTCTGGGAATAGAGGTGCCCTCAAAAATGGCCAAACAGCAGCAAATATACAGCGGTTACATGGGAAAACAGTGTGTTGGTCAGACATGACACACTTGGAGAAAGCGTATAAGGAGATGGAGTAAGGAGAGGGGAAGAAGTGGTGCCACAGTACTGGCAGGGCCTGTCTCCCTCTCCACAGGCACAGAAAAAGCTCCAGAGAGCAGAAACCTATGGCCAGTCTGGGGGGTGATCAATCAAGGGAGTGGATGCAGCGATGGGTGTTTTGCTGTGACCAGTCACAGCAAAGGGATGTGATCTCGGGTTGGTGTCAATTGGTTGGGAAAAAGTTTGCCCTGGAAGTAGGAAAATTTTCCCATTTCCATTCCTTTCTCTAGGGATGTACCTCTGGCTTTATTTGTTTACACTCTCCTATTTAGGTATTTCATACACATTGATACATTCAAGGATGATCTCACCAGGAAGGTATCTGGAACTTGGAAAGCCAGAGACCCAACCACATCCACCTCCTGGACACACACACCAAGACTGCCGTGAATGCCACCGTGACCTTCTGTGTGTCTGTGAGGGTTTGGTGTTTACTACGTGTGTGGAAACCAGAAAGGATTAAAAATACACCCTATTTCTGCATGGAGGGGATGCTGGACCTCCTATCATGTCTTGCAATAGTCCAGATGACCAGAAAACTTTCCTAAAACACTGGAGATTTGGCCATTTAGTACAGTTTGACAGACATAGGCATCCCCAGAGGTGACTGATTCTCACATGGGTACATGGGTACAGGTTACATGAGCCAGAGCCTGCACAGCAGGCACACTGTGGGTAACAATCCTCCTGACAAAGGGAGTGGTAACAGGAGGAACCAGGAGGTGACCTAGGGAGGATGGAGGATGCCAGGGCTGAAGATGGTGTCCTTGTGGGAAAACCAGTTAGCAGCTCGTTACTAAAGCAGAGCCTGATGAACTGTGACATGCAGGCCCCCCACAAGCCTCAGAAATGGATCAAGGCAGAGTCTGCTTTCTTCCCAAATCCTTTTATGCTCAAAGCTAAACCCATGTAGACTAAAGTGAGAAGGTAATGCAGAAGACACAATGGGAAGGTATGGATGAATACAGCAAAGAGGGCCTTGAAGAACAGCTGGGCAACAAAGTACTACAAGGCTGAGAAAAGGGAACTGGAAAGGGCACTAGGGAAAGGCACCAAGCTATTTTGTCATGCTCAAACACCGGGTATGCAGAACAGTTTCCTTGTCCATATCCCAACCTGAATCCTATGCTAGTGTAACAGCATGAGGAAGGATAAACAGTGGTTGCTGCTACCTCCAGAACAATTAATCCAGATTACAGATTACGCTCTCCTTTCCAGGGAACACTCAGGGATGGAAGCAGGTGATGGCCTGAATTATGTGGCCAGTGACAGTCTCTCCTGACTTTACAGGAGGCAGAAAAGAGTTTATGTGTGGGCAGCAGAGAGCAGTGCAGGGCACCCTGCACGTGCTCTGGAGACAGCACCTAAACCTCCTGAGAGGAGACTGATGGCTCAGATCTCTGCAATCGGCACAAACTCAGCTTGTTTCTAGTTTGGGGACAGTTCCTAGGACACACCATGACTCCCCACTTGCTTTGCAGCCATCAGATCCAACATCACAGAAACAGCCATAACCACGTTCCATTACTTCTAAGACCTTTGGTGCATCAGAGTCAACACATCAATTGCTGTTTCCAGGGCAATGACAGAATTAAATGCCTGAACTAAGAAGCAGAACAGGTATTTCTTGTTCTGGAGCATGCCAACTTGCAGTTATGAACACACATCTGAGCTCTTGTGGCTGGCAGGGCCGTAGGAGAATGATCAGTGTTTCAGAGCAATTTGGTCAGGCTTTTTGCCTGAGCTGGCACATTGCTGAGACTACACAGCTGCCAGCATGACCTAAGTGAGTTACAAATTGGCTTGGATAACCTCTGTGCTCCCAGTGAAAAGCATCTCCTCATAGCTGTCCCTCCTTACCAAGCAACACAAGACTCAACTGCACCACCCCTTGCATTACCCATGGAGGTCTCGTTTCTGCTGACCATGGATAGAGCTGCACAGTTGGTGGTGACTCCAGCAGCTTCAAAGTTGAATGGCTCCTTCGTCATTTCTTGCCGAAGTGAAGGGGTCACCATGAGCCTAACTTCCTCCAGCTGGCTCGCAACACCCAGCCACTGCAGGCCAACAGTTCTGCTGAGTGTCAGGACCTTCCCTAGGCAGAGAGAAGATGCTCTGTTGCAAGTCAGAAAGGTCTTTCCAACAGATGAACAGAAGGGTTTTTTCCAAGGATGACTGCCCTTTGCCTGATGTGACACCAGGGCTCTGAGGAACACGCTCCCAGCATCTTCCAGCATGTGTGATGCCAACTGGGTTCGGCTGCAGCGCTGCTCCTACCAACCGCGGAGTACGTGTGGCTGCGCCTTCGGCTTCTTCGGCCTGAGTGAGCAGAGGTGTGAACTGCAACAAGCCTCTGGCTGTACTCCCATTCATCTCAAGCAGGTGCATGGGCCAAAAACTTGCTCATCTCCTGTCAGACTGGCAAAAAATAGGGCTGGGAAGTTCCCCAGAGTCAGAGATGTTCCCACTCTGAATCTAAAGTATACTAGGGAGTGATTTGTGTAGTCATCCCGTGGGCCACCACACTGACTTAGTGCTAAGGAATCTCTGATGGGAGTACTGGGCCATTCACCTGCTTTGGTCTCTCATTTAGAAATAAGAAATAAAAGAACATCCTGGATCTACTCTCCTGACTCAGGCTGTGCAGCTAGGAAGAGCAACCACGTGTCAGCAACCACTTCCAAGTTCTGCTTCTGAGGAAGTTCTGTCTTGTTTTCTGTCTTAAAGGAACTGAAGCAAATCAATCCACAGAATGTGTGGATTAAAACCTCTTAAGGAATGGAAGTTACTGTTGGTCTTTGAAGTTTAAGAGTATTTTATAGTATTGTTTGAGCTTCCTTCTGGCCATCTGAATACCCAGGATACTCATCAGCATGATGATTCCCTCCTGTCAGAAACTCAAGCAGGGAAAGCCTTCAAGGGACACATAAAATGCTGCTGTACAGGTCTTAGCTCCCTGCTTTTTAACACCTTGCTGCTCCCTGTGCAAATCTGTTCCTGCACACAGATAGAGTGCCCTGGGCTGGGACCAGCCACTCTGTGACTAATGCTTGGTTATCAGCTCAGTGCACCTGCAGCCAGGCTGGCAAGTAGACTTCATAGCCCAATTTCTTAGTTTGGGCTATTTCCCTGAGCACTGATTTGATTTTCAGGCACAAACAGAACTATTACTGCTGATAAAGACAATAATGAAACACAAAGGCAAGAGAACTAGGATTCACATGGATGATTTCTTTAAGAAGAAAGTTTCCTGTGAATTGCAAATGTTTGGTGATCCCAAATCTTTCTTTAGAGGAAACAGTTCAACTGCTACAGCCCCATCAGTTAACTTGACATTCAAGAGCTGTACTTGGTCCAACAATGTGAGCTAAACATCTAACAGCTGGAAGCACATTTTAGATAACATTTTGTTATTTATCAGTTCTAAAACTTACAGGGCTGGTAAGTATGTGCAGACAAGGTTTATAGTGCATGTTATTTCTCCTGTTTAAGATTGCTCTAGATAACATTATTTTTTTATGCAAGACAACTATTCAGATTTAGTCTTGTTGAGTGGTAGAGGTTTAATTTAGCACATTACAAAGTATGTTCTCAGAACAGCTTTCTCGTCTTACTGTGATGAAAGCCATGCTGTCCAGGCATCAGAAAACAGAAAGAAACAGAAATAAATATATGTCTGCTAAGAAACACAGCCAGACTTTTATGAAGATGAGAACTTAAAAGATGATAAGAAGTTAGCTCTAACTATGTAACTGAATGTGAAACCTCAGCACCTTTAAATCCTACACTGCTAAAAAGCCATAAAGATTGGGTTTTATTAGGCTTCCTATTAATTGCACATTAACAAGTGAAGAACTCTGAGTATCAGTTTCCTTACTATAATGGGAGAATCCCTGCTCTTAGGTACAATATTTGAAAACTGATACATGGCCAAGCACACATACCCTACCCCATCCCAGCCCCCCTTTTCTTTGAAATACTTTACCTTTAGTTCTGGAGTTTTCTACTTATTGCTCTATTGATCTTACAGTCTCAGCAGCATTGGCAGTGCCTCAGTTGTGTCTGTGTAGGAATGGTGGCTGTGCTCTCTGCCCTGGCTCTCCAGCTGTCCTCTGTGTGCTGTCACTGCCCTGGGCCCTGGCCTAGGGTGCAGCTGTGACACAGAGCTGCCCACCCAGCTTTGGAGAGTCCCTGGGGAGCAGCTTTCTGGTAGCTCTTGTAAGCTGCATTTTGGCTCAGACAATTATGCTCAGCATAATTTGCTACATGAATGTACCAACTGACTCTACTGATAATCAACATACGGAAATAACTCAAACATCCACATTAAAAAGAAGGCCAGAAAAAACCAACACAATTCCATCTCGAGAAAAACAATTGAAAACCATGCTCTGAGCATGACTGTGAACCTCCAGAAAGCTCTTCTAACCCACATAATTCTATGATGATTGAGTAACGTGACATTGTAACTAACTAAAAAATTACCCCAAAAAGATAAAAAGGAAAAAAATCCAATAATTATCCACTTCATAAAAACCACAGCTTTTGGAAGTAAATCTGAATTACTTGCAAGTTTTGTCAAGTCTAGATTTTAGATCATTGTTGAAGTCACAACACTAGGTACCAAAACTCATTTCTAAGAAAAAGCAAGTTTCTTTTTTAGGCTGCACCTGAAAACTTTGAACTAAAACATTTTAAAACTAGTTTAAACCAAAATACTCAAACTTTTGTGAGAGGGAAGTATTTTACCAGAGCACTGAAAAGAAACTGCATGACAATCAGTAAACCCACCTTGTGAAATTATTTCAGTTTTAGAAATCAAACCCTGATAGATGTGTAATCAAATAATTTTAGTATCTCCTCTCTGTCAAAAGCATTTCAAATCCTTCAGGTCAGAGCACCGCAGGTTGTTTTAAAAGGCAAGCTGCACACAGTGCTTTGTGCACAAAGCCTGATTTCCTCATGCAGAAGAAACATAACACCAGCTGCACACTTCCTAAGAGAGATTTAAGTCATGTTGAACAGCACCCACCTGCACCCTACCCATTTTAGGAGCACAAGCAATCCCTGACTAATGCCACAGTATCCAGCTCTTCTATACGAATCGAGGGATTTCAAAACAATCTGCAGGAGAGAAATGGGGAACTGAGGCAGTGGGAAGCAAAGCAAACTTCTTCACTGTCACTCTGCAGACCAACCCAACCCCCTTCACAAGATAAAGCATTGTAACTTCACCTAAAAAAATTAATTTTTTACTACCTAACTGTCTGCCTTACAGCTCCTTCGCTCTGTGCAGTACTTCTGTCAATGTCCAAGCCCATGTACACATACAGCATTTAAGTTTTCTGTGAAAGCAAAAAAATATTAAAAGAAGACCGCCATGTGACACCTAGAAGCGTTTATTTTATGCAACAAACTTAAATATGATCATGTGTACATAAAAGTGTACACTGTATCTATGCTGAACAATGCCAGGAAACATAATATTGATGCAACAATCTTCTAAAATAAACATTAAAAAATGAGCCTGGACAGGAAGACAAAATGCAAAACAGACTTACTTCCAATCAGCACAATGCTTAAAATTGAGAGCAATCCTAAACATTTCCAATTTTCCTTACAAAGCTGCCAAAGTCCAACTATTTTTAAAAACTGATTTTTTTTTCTTTACATCAATAATAAAAATCTGGTGACAAACATTATAAAATCAAATGCTGGACTGTCTTTACTCCTTTAAAATTTAGAATATTCCAACAGAACCGCAGGAGTAAAAACACTTAAAAGTGATATATGTTTTTATAAAACAAACATCAATATGTACATTTATTGCAAATTATATTAAACTAAAATGGAGGGAAAATTAAAAAATGAAATGTCTACTTGCGAATTAATAATAATTTTAAGTGATTACTTTCCCACTCTGATAAAAATCAGAAAGCAACATTTATAAAATTGCCACCACATGACTTTTCATAGCAGGGAACTGAAATCTGTACATCTTATTTTTGCAGAAAAGTAGGCAGGCAGAAAGAATTATACATAAAACAGTCTCCAAAAGTAAAGCAAAAAAAATTTTTGTGTTTTTTTTTTTTTCCCTCTAGTCTTGTTTAAAATCCATTCAGTAGACTTTTACCTTTTCTGTGAAACATGGGATTACCTGGCTCTAGGATCATGAATTTTCAATGTCAGTGTAAGGACCTTCTCTGACTTTCTTTAAAAAAAAATGCAGCATGAAAGTTAATGGTGTAAATACACTTTTAAACTCCAGAATGCAGGAACTGGAACCAAGTGTTAAGCAATTTGCTTAATTATTGACTTTTCATAAAAAAAGTCTCTGGGGAAATAAGTACAGATGCTTTTAGCCTCTTTCTCAAGAGTTTCTGCTTTACATTTCCATTGAGAAGGATTAATTTCATGTGAAAGGGAAGCATAGTTTTCCTTCTGGTTTCAGAGCTGAAAGCTGTGTGTTTTGAAGTAATTTCAGTTCCTGTACAGGAAATTCTGAATCCTAGTTTTTGCAGAAGCTTGGAGCATGCCTTTATTTGGCCTTCATTTCCTCCCTTTTCGAGCAAGTTTTCTTTTTACCTTTATGAGAGGAGAAAAGAAATGAAGTTAATTGTAAGGACATGGAAATTACAAGTGATTCTGAATCAAAAGCCTACCAAATAGTGTTTACTTTTACACTCTTTATACTGTGATTCTTCCAACTCCATCTTGTATCTTCTCAATAATTACACAATTAATTGAATACAACTGAATTTTCTTATTGTATAGCAAAACTTCCTGATAAACTTGAAACTACACAACTTGAATTGTGCATTTCATAATTCCAAAACCAAGTCTTGTTTTTTCATAATAAATAAAAACAGTTATCCACTGCTTTCACTGGAATCAGAGATTAAGAACAGTGACTTGATCTAATTAACAGTAATTACCATGGTTTATAAAAATAGCCCATTTTACTTCAGAATAGGCATTACTTCAAATGTTTTCCAAGTATTTACAGTAACTCGTACATGTCTACTTAAAAGCAAAAAAACTATTAGACAAAGCTTTTCTTACACACAAATTTCTTTGATTTCTTACTGTATAAACTACAATGAAGAAGTAAAAACAGAGAATTGTCCTATATAAGATGCCTGCTACACCTTAAGGAAGCCTCCCTCTGCTATCTGTGTATCCTCAGTATCTTCCTGGCTGCTCCCACAGGCCTTAAAAAGATCCATTGCATTTTGAGAGTATTCTGAACTCGAGTCTATCTCCAACAGTGAATCTCCATCACTTCCAAGCACCTGGCTTCTGAAAAATGTTAACAATGTTTTGGTATTTTGTCCAAGAAACACTCAGATATTACACATTTTAAAGATGTTATCTGATACAGCAGCTTATTAAAGGCTATGGATAGTGCAATTTGTTTTGAAGACTTGAAGAAAGTTGACATATTAAACAAGCATTGCAAGGCAGTACACAAATATTACACTCTTGACTGACAGAACATTTTACTGGTGTATAGGGCTTACTCTGAGAAGAAAAGGTAAAACTGTTTTTGTTCAAGGTATCTTCAACTTCACAAATCTCTCTTCCTTTAGATTAATTTGTGATTTCTTAGAGCACACTGGTTTGCAGACCTTATTGCTCTACCACTTTGTTAATTAACTACCAGGTCCAGCAAAACAAACCTCTCGTGTTTATGCACATTATGAACTGCTTGTATTGCAAACCAAGTCAACACATTTAAACACTGAAGTAGCCGAGGTTATCATCCAAAAGCTGTTTTCTAGTTTACAAAGTTCCCAGATAGTTTCCAGTTACTTGAAACAGACATTACAGTACTGCTGATATTAAAACAAGCACAGACCAAAAATATCAGAAAATAGTTACATTTGGAATTACAGATTTTCCTGTGCATTAAAGACAGTGAGTTTCTGAGCCTTTGCTATCAGTGAAGGGAAGCATAGCAAAGTAGCCAAAAGCCTGTGTGCCTGGCATTAATGAATGCACTAAAACCATCAAATCTTAGTTCCTTTAGACAGCAGTGCTAGAAAGGGGAACCAGGATACATGAAAACAACGGTTGATGAAAACAGGTTAAGTTTATCCTGTTCTGATCAAACAAATCAATTTCTCCAATTCCAGATGCCCAGGTTCTTTGAAAACTAGAACTCAATGCAACATATGGTGGACCATGGCATCTGCTGTGCTTTAGTTGTGCTCTTAACTATGCTAGGTCTCTTATAATTGTACATTCAGGGTCTGACTTGAGACAGGCAAGTACCACCCCCCTAATGTATTTTGTTATTTATTTTTACCTCTGTAGATCAATTTGTCTCTGTGCTGCTGCTGGCTTTTTTGCTGTGTCTTGCTGTTTTGGTGCTTTGGCATTACCTGCCTCTAAACTCCCTGGACTCTCTTGGTTGGCTGCTGCCCTCTTCCTGCCCCTGACAGGTGGTTTGTTTGTTTCCTCGTTTTTTGCAGTGGTACCCTGAGGTTCCGGTTTGGTTGGTCGCCCTCTTCTGGTTTTTGCTGCCAGCGATGGGCCTGTTTCTTCTACGCTTTTTTCTTCTGTTTTTTGATGAATATTCTCTGCTCCAGATGCTGTTGCTGTTCTTTTTTTCCCACGTTCGGTGCTATTTCCTTGTGTTGTCTGATCAGAATTCATCTCCTAGAAAATAAAAATCATGAAAGTGAAAAAAAAAAAGATTCCCAAAGGCAAACTTAAATTGCTACCTCCCTCCAATAGAAATATGAAGTTTTAAAACTGTAGGTATTGTTGAATAGTTTACCTATTGTTAAAACTGTAGGAAAACACATCACATGGTCTTAGACCTAGGAATAAGTTCTACTAAATGGGATTTTAGACCTTATCCTTGCAAAAATATTTTCTACATTGTGTGTAATGTTAGTATCTGCACCCACTGTATCTTGTAGTGGTATGAGAGAGAGATTACAATAAGAATAATTATCTTTATGAGCTCCTCTCATGATGGTTTTTCAGGACAAGCTCCTTTTACCGTCTCTTTGTTAAAAGACAGGAGAAAACTGAGGAGCAAAAGCATTATTCCAATACAGCACTATTTACTATTTACTTCCATACATGCAAAGTTTGAGACCAACATTCAGTAAAGGTGCAGTTTACTAAAGACCTAAGTGTCAGTAAAGAAAAACCCAAGACTTATAGGGAATAAAGAAGCGAGATCACACCAAAAATGAAACTTGCTGTGTTTGTTAATTGTCATGTCTGAATAGGTATGGCCTACATGCACTTTTCTCTCAACACACTGAACAAGGTAATGAAGTGATTAAATTCCATGAAGAGGTGTCTGTATGTGTGAAACAAAAAGGGTTAGCAATGTACTTCTCCACACAGAGCAGTATTCACATGGAATCAAAGAGGAAGCAAACTGGATGCCAAGCCTTCATTTGAACACTGACTTCCAAACCAGTTGAGAAGGGGTACAGAAAAGGACACTGAAGAAGTATGGCAGGGATGACTTAGCAATTTCAAACAAACCAATGTGACTATTCTAAGTGCTGTATCTGAACCAAGGACGTTTTTTGTTAAATATCCTACTATTATTTCTTATGTGTTCAAATGAGTCAGGAAATCTCTGTAATCTTCACTACTATTCCAGCAGCTTCATAGTAGGACACTTACAATTGTTATTCATATGAACTTTACAGATTCTCTAAAATTTCAACTTCAAGGACCCAGAAAGCATTTTTGAAGATTTACTTTATATGTGCTTTTTCTAACTCTTTTATGTGATGATACAAATACAAAACACCTGCTTATTACTCTGATTTCATCTAATAAAAAGAAATTAGGCAGATGTATAACTTCTTAAAAAGCCTAAATTATCTATGTATCCCTACATTATTACAACACTATTTTAAACCACAATCATCTAGGTTGGAAGTGATCTTCGAAAATCATCTTGTCAAACCTGTTGACAGTGGGACCTCAGTGGTTATCCAGGGCCTTGACAAGTCAAGCCATGAGCACTGATAATCCACCTCTTCTGGACAGTTAGTTCCAGTGTGGCAATTTTTCAGAAATGTAGACTCTTTTTTTGTATTTTTCCCCTGCTTGCATCCAGACAGAATTTCCCTTGAAGTAACTTCTTCCAGTAACCTTTTGTCCTTCCAACAAGCAGCCTTGAGAATACTTCCTTCCATCCATCTTTTCCATAAATACTTTTTAGATATTGGAAGACTGACTGATCCTCTCCAAGGCTTCTCTTCTCTCAGCTGAATGAACCCAACACCTCAAACCCTTTCTTCACACAACTTCTCCATGCCTTAATTATCTTGGTGCCCCCTGCAAAGCTCTCCCCAGTTTTTCAGTATCTGCATCAAACTGGGGAGGACACAGTATTCCAGGTATGGCTTAATGGATGCCAGATGTGGTGGAATAACCACATCCCTGTATCTGCTGACTGCTCAGGACACTCCTCAGCTTGCTGCCCTCACTGCAGCCAAGGCATGCAGCCAGCTCATGCTCTGTTGGTTATCCACTGGGAATGGTCCCCCAGGTCCCTCCCAGCCAACAGGCACTCCAGCCAGGCAGATCCCAGCACGCTGTACAGCTGCTTGAGTTTAATCTATCCCAGCTGCAGGACTCAACTGTGTTAAAATTCATGCTATTGTATATTTTTTATAAGTTAAAAAATCATTATGTTTTACACATAGTGTTCTCTCTTTAATGAAAGGGGGGTGAACCTTACAATATATTTTTAATAGTTTAATTATGATTATAGTTGTGAAAAAATTCAAAAGTTAGATGTTTATTTCATCCTGTAGGACCATTTGACATCTTCCTGGCAGTAATTTCAATTAAAGCAACTACAGGGGCGAACTTTCACTCTGAATCCCAGGCTCACTGTTACTTATATTGGAAAAGGCAGAATAAACATGGGAATACTTTGGAATTTTAGAAAAGAAGAATGAACCCATTCAAATGAGTGCTATAAATTACTCTGTCTTCTGTTAGGCTAGGGAACTGACAGAACTGTATGAAATTAAACTGGATGTACCAGTTCCTCAGAGAACACCTGCAATGATGTGTACTGAAAACACCCCCAATGTCAAGCTTATTACAGACATGCAGTCCATAAAATCCCTAGACATACCTTGTTTTTCACAGGTTCTGTCTTTGCTGGTGTGACTGAAATAATCCTCACAGGATTTTCATCATTTTCACTGACTCCAGTTTCTGATATATCTGAACTTTGTTCCCTGGGAGCATCATGGAAGATATAATAAAACAAAAATATACAAAAAAGAAGAAGAACGTTTGGAATTACTGGGGATTAAAAAAAGGGGGCAGGAGGGAATCAATGCAATAGGCTAGATTAGTTTAAAAATAATTGAATTTGCCAGAAAACACTTGTATTTTCTTTCCCAGAACTGGTAAAGGCCTGAAAGGAATTGGCTGGTCATTGAGCCAAATCCTTTACCACAGACACACCACCATATAATGACTTTTGCAAACTTAAAGACCAGAGCTCTAAAATAAGGTGTGCTCTTTTTCCAGATAGAAAGAGCCAATACTAGAAAATGTAGTGAAGAATTATAAACACCAATAATGCCCCAACTTCACAGAAAAGGACAAAAAAAGAAAAAACCAAGATTATTACAACTTATATCATGGACACTTACAGAACAAATGATGAACACTGTTACACTTCCCTTATGAAATGCAGCAACCAGAGTTGACTTTCTCTGCTTTCTTTAACCCTTTATTTCAGTCAGGTAATCAAGTCCAAACCAAATTAAACAATACTAAAATCTGAAAGTGTAAACTGTTTCTCCAGATTGACAACAAATTTTAAAACTCTGTATCCATATAAAAATAATGCTTGCTAGAAGAAACCGAGTATTACAATCATGTTACCTCTTTCCACTGAGACCCTGGCCTGCTTCAACAAGCCCTTTTTATCATTTTTAATCTTACATAGCTCAGAGTATTTAATCTGTTTCAAAAAGTTTTCTTGTTTCCAACCTGGATTAATCCTAATTTATACATCAAAACATCAACCACACAAACTGAAACAAAAAGCAAGTATGGAGATTTTACTTATTGGGAACTAGTACATTTTCTAAAACTGAACAAAGTAAGGACACACTTCAAACATGTAAGCACACACCATATCATCTCCTGTCCTAGAATTGGCAAGCACTGTGGAGAACATGAAGTAAAGAGCTGATGAAAGAGATTTTGGACTCCTGTACCTTGATCTGTTTCCTGCAGAAGAGCTCAGCTCAGAGTTTACACTGCTCCCAGTCTCTGATCCTGTAGTCCTAATATATGGTCTCCTTCCAGTTGCAGATAATGGTTTGTTTACTGTACCTAATACACCAGTTGGTTTTGGCTAGAAAAACAATGTTTAAATCTTAAAAAATGTAAACTTCAGATACATACCTAATTTTACAAATATTTGCTTGATTATTTAAAAACATTTTTTCTGGATTAACAATCCTGATCACAATGCCATCAGTTTAGAGCTACTAACCTTACCTTTACTTTAAAAACATTATTTATCCTTTCACTTCTTGTAACTTAAGAGCACTTCATCAACTGCCTTTCTCTCTCTTATGCTTTGAAGGCATAGCAGCTGGAGAAGTCTCAAAAAAAGCCAAAATGTTAGGTAATATTGGAGTTGAGAGCCTCTAGGTAAGGATTAATGGGAATGCAAACAAAGTGGATAATATTGTGGGAGTCTGCTATTGACCACCCAGCCAGGACGCTACCAGCAATGCATAATTCTACAGGATCTTTCTGGATCAGCTGCCCCTGGCCTTATGGACAGCCTTGGCCCTGTATATGGGGGACAGCAGACTTTGGGTGCTCTAAGACTTTTGGGTGTCCTGGGAATCTGCTTTTGAAGGTACTGAGATCTATGAACACTGGTCACTTTTTAGGAACCATCTCTTCAAAGCACAAGAGCAGACAATTGCAAAGTGTAAGATGCCAAGGAAGTGAGGCAGAAGTTTAGCCTGGCTGAGCATGGATATTCTTCTGCAACTTAGGCAGAAAACAGAAGTATACAGTATTTGGAAGCAATGACAGACAACATGGCAAGACTACAGAAGTGCTGTTCACCACTGCAGGGAGAAAATTCCGTGGTCAAAGCTTGATCAGAATTCAAGCTGGCTAGCACTATGAAGGTCACAAAAATGACTTTTTAAGATTATGTCAAAACCAGAAGGAGGATCAGAGGTAACACTGGGCCATTACTCATGATGAGGCTGGTTACCTCACAAACAGGAGGTGACAAAGCAGAAATATTCAACCCATCTTTGCCTCTGTCTTCAAAACCAGTGATGGGCCCTGGGGACCCCCAGAGCCCTGTGTTAGAAGCACTGTCTGGAGGGAATGATAAACAATCCCAGTTCCTTCAGCTGCTCCTCATAAGACTTGTGCTCCAGACACTTCACTCATTTTGTTTTCCTTCTCTGGACATGCAGTAAACTCAGCTACTCAGTAAACTGAAAAAATAAACTATTATATTAAAAGAATAATATATTTAAATAAATGCTGCACAGAATTAGCACTAGGATGATGCAGCCACTGAGCATGTGTCCAGTAACAAGCTTTTTCTACAGAGGCTGTTGCTTTTTTTGCTAGCCAATGTTTTCCAGCATCTGTAGTACCTTTCTTCTGCTTGCTCCATCATAAATTCCAACATATGGGAATTATTTTTTCTCCTCAGGAATGTCTCAATTTATTAACTTTGCCTCTAAGGAAATGTAAAATTACATGAAGAATGTGACATGCCAGTTATGAAAACCTCCTTGACTGCTCTCCAGGGACAAGGTAAAAAACTTTCTGTTGCCTACTCAGCTTGAGCACATGGGTCAAGTCATCAGCCACAGCAAGATCTAAAATGTTGTAACTGTATCAGAGAACCCTGAAGAGATGGTTTTACTTCTAAATCACCTTTCTGCACGTAATTATAAAAATAGAATATAAAATATATATCATAAATACATAAATGTAATCGTTTAGTTAAAACTCAAGCTTGCCACTGCAATGGAAGATAATAAAAAGTGCTTTTACAAATACATTAACAAAAGAAGAGCAAAGAAAAACCTCAATGCTTTACTGGACATGGAGGGAACATTGTAACAAAGGACAAGGAAAAAGCTGAGGGACTGAATGCCTTCTTTGGCTCTTCTCTAACAGAAAGGTCAGTTATACTCAGGCTACCCAGTCCCTGAGCTGGCAGACAGGGAGCAGAATAGATCCCCTGCAATCCAGAAGGAAGTAGTTAGTGGCCTGGTGAGCCACTCAAACACTCACAAGTCTATGGGGCTGGATGGGATCCCCCTGAGGGTGCTGAGCTCACCAAGCCGCTCCATCATTTTTCATCAGTTCTGATTAACTGGAGAGGCCCCAGATGACTGGAGGCTGGCCACTGTGATGCCAATCCAGAAGGCCAGAAGGAGGATCTGGGACATCCACAGGGCTATCAGCCTGATCTTAGTGGCCAGGAAGATTATGGATGATCTTGAGCTGAAGGTTGGTTTTCTTGAGTGCGATCACATGGTACATACAGGACAATCACGGGATCAGGTCCAGCCAGCACAGATTTAGGATAAATGGGTCCTGCTTGACCAACCTGATCCCCCTTTTATTACCAGATGACAAACCTAGTGTATGAGAGAAGGCTGTGGATGTTATCTACTTGGACTTCACTAAACCCTTTAATGCTGTCTCCCACAGCATCCTCCTGGAGAAGGCTGAGCAGTGCATGGTTTGGACAGGCACGCTCTTCACAGGGTTAAGAACTTCTGGGTGGTTAGGCCCAGAGAGTGGTGCTACAGGCAGCAGTGGCAGGTCACTACTGGTGCTCCTAAGGGAGCTGTGTTAGGGCCAGTCCTGTTTAGTATCTCTACTGATGATCTGGACGAGGAGATTGAGTGTCCCCTCAGTCAGTTCACAGGTGACACCAAGTAACTGGCAGCACTGTCTGCTGGAGGGCAGGAAAGCTCTGCAGAAGGACCTGGATCAACGGGCCAGGGTCAGTGCTATGGGGTTTAACATGGCAAAGTGCCAGGTCCTGCACTTGGGTCACAACAAGGCCAGGCAGTGCTACAAGCTGGGGCAGAGTGGCTGGAAAGCCGTTCAGTGGAAAAGGACTGGGAGTGCTGGCTGGGAGCTGCTGAACATGAGCCAGCCAAGGTGGCCAATGGCATCCTGGCCTGTGTCAGCAATGGTGTGGCCAGCATGTCCAGGGCAGTGACTGTCCCCTGTACCCAGCACTGGTGAGGCCACACCTTGAATCCTGTTCCAAATTCTGGGTCCCTCACTGGAAGGACACTGAGGTGCTGGACTGAGTCCAGAGAAGGGCAACAGAGCTGGAGAAGGTCCTGGAACAGAAGTCTTACAAGGAGCAGTTGAGGGAACTAGGAATGTTTAAAACTCTCTACAACTGCCTGAGAAGAGGTTGTAGCCAGGTGAGGAGTGGCCTCTTCTCCCAGGCACCTAAAGACAGGAAAGCGGCCTGTCTTTAGCTACAAGCTGTGTCACGGGGGGCTGAGGTTGAAAATCAGGAAAAGTTTCTTCACTGGAAGGACTGTCAGGCAGTGGAGTAGACTGGCCAAGGATGTGGTGGAGTCACCATCACTGGAAGTATTCAAGAAATACTCAACATGGTATTTAGTGCTATGGGGTTAGTTGGTTTGTTTAGTGGCTGGAATTGATAATTTTGGAGGTCTTTTCCAATCTTAATGATTCTGTGATATCTCCTACTCTTGTACTGAACCTAATTCTGCATTACATTTTGGAAACCTCTCCAAAGCACCAGAGGTGCTTTGCTTTGCAAAAACAGGGTGTTAGAATCACAGAACATCTCCAGCTAGGACTCCCTGAAATAGATGTTCAAAAGTGCATAGACATTTACAGCTGATTTTAACAGTATTAAAAGCGGTATTAAAAATATTACAATTGAAAATTTAAGATCTCCAGTGCTAGTGGTATCTATATGTTCTATACAGTTCTATATAGTGGTATCTATACAGTTCTCTATATGTATAATAATTTTACACCAAGCTTATTTCACTAGTAGATGAAACTGTAATCAAGAACCTGTATCTCAGTGTGCAGATAACAAACTTGGTGTTGTGTACTCATCAAAGTACTATGTTCAAGGAATTCATTATATGTTATCAAATAAAGGAGTCACAAATTACTGTACATGAGCTCTTAATGTAACTTTTAAACTATATAGTCCAGAACATTTTAAAAATCACAAGTAACATTCAAAAACTTGCAACTTTTCAAAATACAGTACCTTTCCTGTCAAAAGAAGAACCCTTGTCTCTTCTGAAATGTAATTCCTGTCGTTGCAGAAATCCTGCATAAAAAATAAAGTGAAAATCAGTTTGTCTTTGATGTCTCAATCTCACCTTTTTTTCATATACACTTCACTGACTTCTCAAATTAGATCCAACTATCAAGTGTTACACATATTTCACACCACACAACCTGCTGACCAATGAATCAATCTAACAAAGATAGGTCAAACTTGTATTTTGGTGGAGATTCACAGCGAGCATTACTGAATGACAGTATGCCATACCTGGAATTGTGATGAACATTATTCCTTCTAAAGTGACATGAATTGTTTGAAATTATGCAAAACTGCTTTCCCTATTTGTTCATTTGCACACTTTTAATGGGAAGTCCTAACAGAGGAAAACAGGAGCCATTTTCTCTAAACAAGTTGAAAGTTGTTACCTTTGTCACTCTGAGTAGCAGAGTTTTACACAGACTGAAATCCTGTAACTGAATTAAGGCACCAGCTCACTGTTACATGGCATCTGACATTTCACAATTAAATAGGAAACCAAATTTTGCTTAAACAGACTCTGGAAAGGCTGTTAATTAACAGTCTAGGGCGCTGAAAAATGTCAGTCAGTACATTCTACAGGACAACTAAAACACGAGGTCTGGCCCGGAGAATTACTTGTGCTCCCTTTATACTTTTCAGAAGTAGCTCTCTTGGAGAGCAGTAGTGCCACTGCTGACAGCACAGCTGAACTTGCCAAAGCTATTACTAGGCAGTAAGAGGATCAACTTGTACAGCAAGCAGAACAGCCCAAAGGCTACTGATAGACAGAAGCACACCATGGGTAACATAAAATAATGTTCCTTTTTTTTTTGTCTGGTTTGCATTCAGATATACAGTGAGAATATACATAGTCTCATATCCAGATGCACTTGTAAAACACAGTAATGAAATGATTCAGTAATACATGACAACATATCAGCATTAATTCCAATTAGTTCTCACCTGGTTATAAACATTTCTGTCACATGTTCATAATACATAGCACAGGATAGAGCTGACATTAAAAAACTTTTTTTTATGCTTATAATTGCTTATATTAAAAGATACATTAAATTAAAAGATTGCTTATAATAAAAGATACATTTTCCTACTGATTATCTTACGGAGATAATCAGCTCTCAATCATCAAAAAAAGTATTTCCTCTTATTACTTCAGAAATAAAATCAACAATTTTACCTTTTCAGGTTGTGTAAAAAATTTGGTTGGCAATACAGGGTCCTTTGGTGAATCTGCATTGCACAAAGCACTTTTGCTGTTGATTACACATAGTGCTACATCACATACTGTGTAAAGTTTCTGGAGAAAAAAAAAAACATACTTTGTGAATTACTTACTGTCTTTACAGTGTAGAAAGAATGCAGTACTTTAAAAAGTTTAAACTATGTGTTTAAATAACCACCACTAAAGACATATTTTGTAATCATATCATTAACCATACTGCTGGGTCTTAAACCCATGGAAAAGTCCTCATTTATATGATACAATTTATAAAATCTAGTAATACATTATATTACTATGCTGCACAATTGAAGCTCTTGCTCAGTCAAATCATCTTAAGTGGTTTCTCATCTCTGCTTGAAACTAATGGGTTTACCAGTAGCTGTAGAATGCAGTATTTCCTCACCCAACAGCAGAAGATGCTTTTGTCAGGCAACTAGGCAATTGTTGTTAAAATAAGGCAGTCAGTAACAGGAATATTTTAAAAAATTACAGGTATTATGTACTGGCTGGGGTCAGCAAGGTTTTGCAAGAATGAGATTGGAAACATACACACAGTGCTTGCAATTAGCAGTATCTCTAAAAAACCAAAAATGTCAGAGCTAATTCTTTCAGACTTCCTGCAAACCCTGCATGTGAAACCATCAGCTCATCACCCAGCACTAATCTCAACTGCATTTCTTACTTCATTGGCCTTTGGCTCATCGGGAGACTGAGCATCTCGGGTAAGCTTGATGTTTTCTGACATCTTTTTCATGAAGGCATGGCTATTGTTTTCATTCTTTGTCATTAAAACTTCAAGCATGAACCACAGGCACCTAAAAAGCCATAAAATCACAAGCAATTACACTCCAGCTTTTATACTACAGCTCCTACATACAAAAAGCTTTACAAAATTTTGATAGCCGTACTAGCTTTTTCTTAAGAAACCAAAATCAATTTGAAGACAAACAGATAACATCATATAATGGCGTGAACAGAGTCTAGACCTTTACCACACAGTCTTAATTGTACTCCTTGGAGTAAACCTGCCAAATTAGTGTGCATATTATTACATCTGTAAATACAGCCCAGCCAATCAACTTTTTTCTCTTCCACATATGAACAGAAACAGGAATTCTGGTGCTATCATCACCCAAATGAAATTCTGTAATCACTACCTTGAGCACCATGTCCCTACCAACAATGTACCATGAGAACACTCAAGGCAGGCTTAAACAAATCATGCTGCTGCTGCACAGTTACCCACACGAGGTGGATTAATACTGCAGATCAAATAGGAGAGAACATCCAAAGAGCAGGTCAGATTCTTGCTAATGTTCCATAAGAGAGGAAAATTCTCCAAGGTAAGACTTAATGGATTAGCTTTCCTAGATTTCTTTCTTTAAATCTAGCTTATTTATAAAGACTACATTTTATTTTGACTGAAAGTTTGTTTTAAAAACTTGTCAATTATGACACAAAGCACAACTGCTCCATCCATGCTATCACTTGCTACCAAGCTCCACCACTGCATGCAGTTAGAGGGTCAACAGTCACAGTATGGTAAAATAGTACTTAGGTGGGAAAGACATACGCGTGGTTCTGAGAAATGCAGGCTTGGCCAGTAGCTAATTTAATTCTGAAGCTTTGGAACAAGTCTGAAGCTGTTTCATAGAAAGAGGTAATAAAACTCAAGAAAAATAGGATGACTGAACATTAGAATTCCCTGTTCCCAAAAGCCCCCATCTTCTTACCTGACACAAACTGTAATGAAAGGCATGAAGGAACATTTCTCTCAAAAGCTCAGAGGCTTATGCTCCATCAAAATACTTAGAGAGCTATCTGATGTTCAAGAAACTAAGATGTCTCTAGTCTGACTTGCATCCAAGAGCTACAAAGGCTATAGTAATTCAATCTGTTAAGACAGCTTTACATCCATCTATCCACTATTTTCAAGAACTTGAATAGGATGAATACAGGACCAGTAACATACCACCCTGACCCAGGTTCTGCAAAATCCAGTGTTTCACCAAAATCCCTACTGAGAACACATTATACTCTGGTAATCCCTGTTAACTCATGTCAAATTCAATAGCTTGACTTTCTCACTAAGTCAGCAAATTACATAAATAATTACCAACTTTGAACAAGACCTGTCCAAAACACCAGTGGGATTTCATGTTAAAAATTATGCACTTAGAGGAACATAGTTACATAAAGTAATTCTTTGTATCCATTTCAGTAATTCTGGAATATGAATTAGGAAGAGAAGGATACTTGAGACAGTATAAAGATAAAAAACAACCAAGCCCAAACATACCCCTGCAAGATAAGCTTAAAAATCTTCATCAGTAACAGTAAGTATCACAGATTATCATAGGCCCAGGAACTGTTAGGCATGCATTTACTGTACATCACTGTATCTAGGCCATGTAAACCAAGACAAACCAGGGTGAAACCCACTGCAAAACCTGCTTGCTTTTCCAACTTTGCAAGCATCTATGTTAACAATTTAAAGTGAACACTAAGACACTCAGAGCTATTAAAAGAAACACTGTATCACATTAAATGGAAAACATTTTTCTTCTATCTCAGGAGACTCTTCAGAGAAGTATTCCTGCCAAAATTCTCCTACAGAGTATTTCTTTGTTTGGAGCAGTCCCTTCTGGCTAGCTCAGCCAGTCTGTGACAAACATGAAGGAGGAAATTTGACAACAAAGAAAAGCTACACAAGGAGCTCCAAAAAAGCTCTGCACAATAGAAAGTACTTCTAAAAGAAAGTATTAACTCAGTGACTGCAAATCAGAACTCGTTCCCATGCATTTTGGATAAAGTACATGCTGGAAGATGCTTTCAGATGTTGCCAGGAACAGGGAGTGCTGGGACAAAATGCAGACTTGTTGATAAAGTCAGAAATCCTCATTGGCTTTAGGTCTGACCAGGTGTGAATTCAGTAACTCAGAAATCAGAACACACCACACTTTTCATTTGGAGAAAGAATCAGACTTGGACTATCAGAAGTGAAGATGCAAAAAGCATTAAGATCTGAACTAGGCTATTGGTGCCAAAAAAGAAGCGTTTTTCGCATGATGTATATTGTAGTGTGTGGTTATACACGCCTAATACAAAAGCACAAAGCACAGTTTCATCAAAAATTAATACAAAAAATCAAAACACTGAAACCAGAGCTGTGTGGTGGGAGAGACAACACATGCTTTAACAAATTTTCAGAGTTAACTATTTTTTTACATTTTAAAATTCACTGCAAGACATAAAGAGCAAAAGAAGTTATAATTAAGATGTGAAATATTATTTGAGGCACACAAGAGGGTCTGAATCTGGAAACAACACAGAACAAGCTCCTGCCAAGTATGACAGTATTGTATACAGTAATCTGTGCTGAATACATTAAAAAGTACTAAACCTGCACTGCTGATGTAAAGTGCAAATGGTAAGTCAGCAGCAAACTTAGAATTCATTTTAGTAGGTTTGCATAGGAAGGGGAAAAGAAGTTTCCAGTGAGGCACAACTTAAACAGCCTCAGTGTTTTTCAAGTCTTGAAGAAGTGCTCAATTTAAAAGTTCCAAAATATTTGGACTAACATTACTTGACATCCTGTAGATATTCCTAGGCACAAAGACTCTAAAATCGTTGCTTTAAAAGAAGCATACACAACTCACTAATTTGGTATACTACAGTATGACCTACAGGTTACCATGTGGGCTTCCAGAATATACTGCTAAGCAGTTGTTGATGCCTTCTTCTCATGGTTGAAGTGTTCCATATTTCCATTTTTTCCATTTACTGGTTTGCAAGATACTGTTGATAAAACAAATACTACTTCTTCCTAATTAGTCTTTTCCTCTTCCTAATCAGCTTCTTTCCAAGTGCAGAACAATTCTCAGCATAAGAATTCTAGAATCACTTGACACTTACTCTTTGACATCACGAAGCTGATCAATATCCTGAGGTTTTGTGAAATCTGGATCATGTGCGAGTAAGTGAATCATATACGGTACCACATATTCAGGCAGCAAGGACAGCAATTTTTCTACGATAACAACAAAAAATTGCTTCTATGTTACACACATGTGTATGAATGTAAGAAAATATTTTCATTAAAAGAAAAGCCTTTTCAAAGCCTTTTTCAAACATGGAATGTGAAATTTTGACTTGCATTTTCTTCCTACAGACCTTACTTTTAATGAATCATTAAAAATAAATTAACAGGTTTTACTACTACAAAACTACTTGGTCTTGCTTCAGGAAGAAGTTCATAAGGTCTAAAAATATCAGGACACAAATTTTTAATTTTTTAGCAAAGCAACTACAATCATAAGAACACTGTATTTTACATCCATAATTCTCAGCAATGTACAGAAGAGTATTTTATGGTTTATGCTAATACTGAATGAAGGAAATTTTGATTTGAATGTGTCTAATATAAAGATGAAGAAACAGGTGAAACCTGTCTGGTGTTTCTTTAGAAAAGCCAATTGCTTAAGATTTAATAATTATTCCTTCCAGTCTAGTGTTACCGTATTCTTAACAATTTTACTGAAATACTAACCGTTAGCCATAGGATTCTGCTTGATATATTCTCTTCGTATACTGATGTTTTTAAGCAAGCACTGTCTGGCATGTGCTCTTCTCTCCTTCACAGGGTCTTTGGCACACAAAGCAAAGATCGCCATATATTCCAAAGGGAGCAGTAATTTCGCAAGTGCCTTATGCAGCTTCTGGGCAAATATCTGCCTCACTTGATAGCACTCATCCTACAACAACACAAACCATAAAAGTGCGGCCATCAAAATCCTGGTCTTAAAAAAGGCATTCTGGGTGGAATTATGACGAGGTTTTTAACAATATGAACAGGAGCAGCACTATCAACATTTGAAACTGAAACTTCGATAACTCTTGTGAAAGCTGCAGTGAGGAATAGAATATACTCAGTGTAGCAGCAGCAAAAGCTCAGACTCAGCTTAATTAGGGGTCACTTCAATTCTAATGCAGTTACTTACATTAATGACGAGTGCACAGAGCTGGAACTGTTCTGGGGTAATTATTTCATGGTAACAGGGTTCCTGTGCAAGCTTCATTATTGCACTACCAGCAGCTAATCTCAGTCGAGACATATCTGATTTACTAAACATGGCAGAGAAAAAAACCCAAATAATTAATCACAGCTCACCACAACCATCCTTAAATTATCTGCGTGTCTCAATTTCTTCTTTTTACAAAATCAATAACCAATGAATGAAATCCCAGTAACATAGTTCTACATCAAGCTAAATTAACGCTACCAAATTCATGAAAAATAAAGTGCTTTACTTTCCCTACCAAAAAAACTCTACTTCCAGTAAAACAATGAAATTAGATGAGTCAAGTTTCTTGTTTTCCTATCACTGTCTAAATGAAAGCAATACTTTTACCACACATTTTCTTTATTCTTCCTTCACCCTCAAGATGAAGTGGAGGTGCAGTTACCTCACAATTGGAATGAAGAAGCTCCATCCAAGAAAAAAATCTAACATGATTGAGAGGTGGTTATCACTCAATTGTTTTCCAAGATACCTCTGCAGGTGTTTAACTCTCTACAATGTCTTTTACCAGGAAAACAGTCTAATTTGGAACTCTATAGGTATTAGCGAATTGCAAGAAAGAGAGTATTTAACATAATTTCATGCTGCCACTCCACTCCTTCTATTATTACTCTGATCAGATCTGTAGCTAACACTGTGCTGACCTTAACATTGCACAAGCACTCTAAAAGAACCAGTATTCTTTGAAATTGTACAACAAAATTTATGGAAGCCCACAAGGAACAAAATCTGACCTGATTCGCTTCTGCTCTGTCAAGTCTCCTTCGCTGACGAGCATGGCTGACAATAACCGGAGTGTGGAATTTGCAGATTTTGACTGGTTGTTCTTCATACCCAACAACCAGCGGACCAAAAGTTTAATTGCTTGCACCTATTGCACACAAACAAATCAACAATCAACTTACTTGCCAAAGTTAGTAAGTTATTAAAATCTACTGTTGTCAAATTGAATTTCCCATAGATTTCTGTGTATTAAGCTGACACATTTTTAAAGGAACAGAATGAAGAAGTAAGTATTTAGGGTGAAAAAGGAAGAAGTAGTATTTGCAACCTCAGAAGACTACAGCTATGGTCCACTGTCTTTGCAGATTTGCATATGCAAAGGATGCAGGACACTTGATATATGATTAAAAGTAAGAGCAACTAGATAAAAAATTACTAGAAATGGCCATAATTAGATTTACATTCATTAGGGTCTCAATTTATTTCAAGTCTGTTTACAAGTCAGTAAAGTCAAAGTAAAGTCACCTTTCTTGAAAATTTAACTTTTGAATTTCGTGATTTTCTCAATGCTCTGAATAGTTAATATCAGTAAGTGAAGACAACAGAACGCATAGTTTCTATCAGTTTCATCAGTTCTGTGTATAACCCACAAAAGCAGTAATTTTCTAATAGGACTAATACAAAAACACTTGAAGGGAATCATTCTAATATTCCCCACTGCACAACTTGAAGAGAAGTAGAATTGTAATTGCAGATACACATATTCTTGCTGTCAGCAGATAACACACCTTTGCTAGAACTTCTGGAGAGACTTCTTCATCCGGAGACCATAATTTTCCATTTTTCTCACCTGTTGACTATAGAAATTCATGTAAGTTTACAAACTAGTTCAACCCATACAGAAAAAAAGACGTAAAAATAGAAAACAGTCATGGATTAGGCTTTCTTTTACAAAAATACCTTTTATAATGCAATTATCACTGTATTAACCACTTACAGAACATTACTTTATGGACTTGTTTGACGGAACAGCTCTAGTCCCCACAGAGTTCATAATGGGCTAACAGCATAATAAGCATGTTAAAAAAAAAAAGATAATCTTACCCTGTCGTTCATTAGAAGATCTTTCACAATGAAATTTGCAACAACAGATTTCATTGGAGAAGCAAACTGGTCTGGAGCCAACATAGAAATATGACCCAAAGAGACCAAGGGAGTTATAAGCTGTTCTGGTACATCAGCATTCAAACTTCTACTTAGAGGCTGAGGAAGGAAAAAGCAAAAAAAATATTCCAGATGAAGTTGAGGTGCTGTTACCTCACAGTTGAAATGAAGAAGCTCCACCCAAGATAAAATCTAACATGCTTGGGAGGTGGTTATCACTCAATTGTTTTCAAAGATACCTCTGTTCAGTTAATAAATTAGCAAGTCTTAAAATTTCATTTTACTGCTGTATTGCTGATGCATTTCACTGTTTTTCCAAAAGAATTAATAAAATCAGCAATCAGAAGTATAAAGAATACAATTTCCTATTCAACAGAGTAAACAAAAATCTCACATAAATTAAGGGCAAAGCAAATTCGATATTCTCTTTTTATTTTAACGTGAAACATATTCAAACCTGAGAGACATGGGAAAAAACTTTGACTTAATTCTGTTCAGAAGTTGTGAAAACCCAATCCCAATTGCCAATGACAGAAAACAGCAGCCAAAACATTAGAAATCACCAGGGACATTTCTACTAGCCATCAGTATCTACCTTCCAGGTAAAAATTATCAGGATAATGCCTGTATCACCCCACACCATTGCATCAGATTCTGGTAACAGGGCACTCTCACAGAAGTCTAAGCAGAGATCGAACACTGCAAGCTTAATTCAAAGCTTTTCACACTTATAAATTATGCACAGGCTTAAGGACAGCCAAGATTAAGAACCTAAAATTACAAGTGTAGATTAATAACATTATTATTTAAAAGACTACAGTGATTAGTAATAAACTCTCTGCTCTGTATAGTAAGTCTTTTTGCCTAATAACTTGTCTACAGAAGCAGTAAGTGAGCAGCAAGCTGATGTCTGAGCTTACAGTCAAGTTGTTCTGCACTAACTGCCTTAGTGAGGCATGGCTGTATATGCAATAAGTTGGATAATTCAATACAGTTTGAAAGCAGAGGATGTTATCTCTCATTTATCTGTATTTGTTATTTACTATCTGCTAAATGTGTCCCCGTGGGATTTGCTTTGGATCAGGCCAGCATATTTAGCTTACTTTCCCCAAACTTCTCCTATGCAGATAAAAAGATGTCTATCAGACATCAGAATATTAGCAAATTGTGACTTTGAGACACAAATATTAATAACTTGCTACTGTAAAATTAATGACTTAACTACCATATATCAGGAGGCTTCCTCACCTCACGAACTGTTGTTAGTAAACAGTAGGAATTAATTTTAATTACTAGCACCAATGAATAACAGAAACAAATCTTAAAAACAAAAAGGCAACACATACCTCAAAGATCTGTGCAAGTTGTACTTCTTTATTTGAAAATACAGCATGTATACAGTGAACGGCTTGTTTTGCCTGATGAGGAGTGCCTCTTTTTGCTTTCTGATGCAAAATCGGAATTAGTGTTCTGTGTGAACATAAAATAGATTACTTCAAAATGCAATTTGCAATCTACAAAAAAATAAGTATCTTCACACATACAAATCTATCACCACTGTCTTAAAATTCAAGAATTACTTTGAAGTCCATTCAGGAAAGATCACAAAGCAAAAGGCAGGATGGAATTGTATTTAGCAATATTTGTTGACTATTCAACTGTACACATGCAAGAAGGAAACAGCCCACAGGAAAAAAATCAAACATGAAAGAAAATAATGATCAAAATAAAACTATTTAGGAAGACAAACACAAGGTGGAGGCAACATGACAGTTTCAGATAGGGTGAATTCCTGGACTTATTATCCAAGCCTGGGAATAACAGGGCTGAAGAAAATCTGTGAAAGCTAAGAATAATCACTAACCATCAGTGTGTTTACAGGCTCTTACAACTGGAACTTTTAATCGCAATGTACACCCAAGTAAACAACTGCTTTGTTGTGAGATTTTGAATTTGAAACTCCTGCTGATCAGAAGGCAGGGAAGGAGAGTGCAGGGCAGAAGCCACTCTCGATACCAGGTCCAGGTCACTCAGACTGCTCAGTGTCACTCCTCAGGCAGTGCTGCAAGGCAGGCCCGCCCCTCAGAGCTCAGCAGCTGAAACACTGACTCCAGAGGTTCACCCTGTAACTCAGCCAGTAACTGACATGAAAAAACAAAATCACCTAGAAAGAGTGTGATGCAGAAACATCCCAAAAACTTCCCTGCTTTCTTGAAAAGCTCTTTAACAATATAGTATTCAGTCCATGGATTATTCAGCACTACACTGACACATTCTACATAATCAAAACCAGCAACTGTAGGCTAAAGAGCAACTTGCTGGATTGAAAAAACCGAACCTCATACAGTTTCCTCAAAACCCCCACAAAATCCAAAACTAAACCAAAGACCCTGAGAAACATGTTAACAGTACCCTTAAGTAGAAAATATCTTCTCAAACCTGCCAAGATTCACAACTTGGATTACGAGCCAAAACAGGAAAGAATTCAGTAAAACCGATAGTTAAAATAAGCTTCAATGCCTAACCTACAGTTTTCATGGTGTTAAGTACATGTACATTAAAGTGTCTTTGCCAGGCCTTGGCGCAGCAGTTACAAACTACACCTCAGCACACCCCAACTGACACAAATCTGCACATGGTGAAATCTGAAATATTGACATGCACCTTTACATGTCTACATATACAACTTTGCACATGGTCAATAGGGCTCTCTTTGAGCATGGCCAGTGCTTCCATCAAGCTCCTGAGTCATATGGTAGTCTTTGTCCCTAAACTGGTACAAAACCCCTTATTCATTTCCTATGCGAGGAAGAAGAATTTGAGCTGCTGCTGATGAACACTGCTTCATAGGACAGCAAGTAGCCTGCTCATAGAAGCATTTAAACAAATCTCAAAACACCAATAAGAATTTTAAACTCCAAAACACAAATTTGAATCAAACTACCTTGCTGATTGTATCAAATCATTCATTCATGATAAAGATTTCTGAATACATGAACTCTGGAACATCTACTTGTCCTCAGACTTATTTTTATTTATGTCAAGTGGCTTTTCAGAATGCCAACATGACTTGCCTGGAAACCATGCTAAGGATGCCACCTCCACTTAGACAGTTACATTTTTAAGTTGAGACCTCTCAGACTAAACTTCACCAATACCTGGCTAAGGCATGAAATCAAACAATGTCAGCAATACCAGATCCTTTGAGAGAACATGATATAGCCCAGCAAGAGAGTATTGATTAAATTCTGGTAGGGAACCAAAGACTCTTGGGACTATACTGGGAATTGTACTGACAACTGGGACTGTTGGGCTTTTCCTTCTCTTTACCCCTAAAAGTGTCTTAAAACATATCTCATATACCTGTATTTGTAATATTTTTCTATTGTCCCCATTCAGAAGAATCGCTGAGGTTACAGCTTTAATCTACCACAAACTTAAAAGTGTACACTGGTATGCATTTTAGCATGGCAATATCCAACAGACTATTTAAATATACGAGTGATGAAACCTGTGATTTATTATTTGGATAAGTTAGTTACTGACAGGCTGATTTTAAAGTTTCAGATGTTACTCACAAGGTATTAAATAGTTTGTGAATACCTAGTAGATTATGCAGCTTTAATCAGCAGTACAGCATGAACTGCATGACAGCTTACAGACAGCCAATTACTCTCTGCTAGAAATTCATGTCTGCTTTTAGATTTTGTTTCCCATCTTGTTTAATAACAAACACAGATGTTAACTATATCAGAGACTGTATATGCGTTCCTCACAAAGATAGAAAAATCGTGTGAACGACAGATATGAGTAGAAATTATGCCAAGGAATCATATCTTTGCTGTATTTTTGCTGTTGCTTATTTTGTAACCTAAAAGATTCACTATGCACTGGTTTTAATTTGTCTACTATAAGAAGATTTTAAAGAAGTTCAATCAATATATAAAAACTGTGAGAGCACAGAATTTAAAAATGAAGGGACAGGGACAGAAAGGTACTAAAGGAAATCAAAATCATGGAAGAGAAGCTGTTCACATTAACAAGACCAGACAGGGGCAACACAGTGAATGAACTCTCAAGAGGCAGAATTCCAGATATGAAAAGCAGCATGTAACAACACTCACGATCTTATCTGTGGCAAGTCTGTTTCTATTTTGTGACCCGTGTTTCTGAAAATCTGTATGGCTGCCTCAGCTACCTTATCATCTTCCATCCTGAGGCACTGCAGCAGAGATTCATAGGTCTCTGCAGAGTGGAACGAGGTAGGATGTGTAAAGGACAGAACCTGCAAACATACATTAAAATAAAGGTATATTTATTCATAGTACATGAATAGTCAGAAAAACAAAATGACGGCTACTTATGAGCATTATCATCAACATAAATAGCTGTTACATGCCCATATGAAATATTACATTCAGTAACTTCATCGTGGATAAGATTATATACAAATTTTCAAATAAATTCATCTAGGTTTTGTTTTTCAGGTCCTCCTGGACCTGAAAATCTATTTCGTAAGATACTACATTACTTGAATATATAAAAACACACTTCTTCAAATGGACACTTATTCAAAAGTATTTGTTGATATTGCAATCTATTTAAGAACACTTCTTTTCAATCTAATTTAACTGAACTGAAATTCTAATTTCTCCAGAATCTATAGTTCCTGAGCAGAAAAGAAACCAAGAAGGTTAAGATATCTACAAACAAAACATGGGCTTCTGTTTTCCAGATATTTCAAATCCTTTTTTCTTCCCCCTTCCACTTCTCAGCACCACTGAGAACAAAAGTTTCCTTTTTTCCTCTACATAACATGGCTCTTGAGCTGCTTGCTTTCCTTCCAGTGTCATACACACTCCAAAAAAGGTCTCTCCCAGTTTGCCTGTTTCTCTTCCTCTCACTTTACCTCTACATCTTCTTCTCTACTACTTCCCTAAGCAGAAACCAATTTTGATTTAACATGTACATTTCAATGCTCAACACCCTTTTCAAAACTTATTTCTCCCAACAAACCATGTCTTCCATTATTCTTCTTTCAAGGGAGTATTAATAACCAGTTGCATAAAGAAGTAATTATCCAAGTAATAACTATCAAAGCCATGCTAAGATTAATTCATTACTCATGCCACTTTTGTCCCTTCCATGACAGATTATAACTGCATTAATGTACATTACCTTGAGAAGTTCAAGTCCTGCACGAATAGCAGTATCAGGACTTACACCCTCCTCTTCATCATCAGCTGTCCCCTCTATGGATTTATTCATTAGTTTTACTAGTGCACTGAAATGAGATATACAGAAAGGAACAAACAAGTAAGTATGACAATGTTAAAGGCTGAAGATCTAAGCAAGATTATTTGGTTTTCACAACATAAAAAGAGAAGGCAACAGTCCCTCATGGGCAGTGTTGGCATTGCTGGGTTTTTTTTACTGTTTTTAAGATATTACATTAGTCCTTTTCCTTCTAATTTCACTTTCTGCAAAATGAATTCTTTAGGGGGAAAAGAAATCCATCAAAAAACCTCCCACCATGCTGGTGGCATTAGATCAACACATACTTGCACAAGTTTCAGAATGTAATTAGGTTGCCAGACAAGTCTCAAAAGAAATCAAAACATTCTCTTGCACAATCCCACAAAAGCTAATTAATTCAGATGCTATATGGAAGACTGTGCTGCAGTTAACGATGTGAAAATTATGTTCACAGTTTTACCTGAAGCCCCAAAAATAGAACCTTCACCATGAACTGCTACATTTTAAAAACAATTTTGCAGACAGCACCGCAAAGCAGCATCAAAGGAAGTTGCATCCTCTAGGTTGCTGGGAATGAATATATCTACATAATTTTGATTTTAAACTCACCCACACATTTAGTGCTAGGACAGACCAATTTAAATATCAAGAAAATTATTTTTTCTTTTGCCATTTCTATCATCTTTTTAATCATTCACGAGTCAATTGTTCACGATCTTTCAAACTTACCTAATGGCTTCTGAGTCAATATGTACAGGGGCAATTCTTTCCAAAAGAAATTTGACCATTTCCAGAAAAGGATTTGTTGGCTGCTTAGGATTTGCAAGTTTCCGGGCTATCTCCCTCTATAAGAATTTTAGATACAAACAAGAATGACACTCATTTTACTTCTTTAACATGTTGAGTAAGTTAAACATAGTCACTTGTTTTCACCAGAGATTGTCTATATAATCAGTGATATGTATTTTAAGGGGGTTATTTCTACAACTCTCTTTATCATGTTATATTCAAAGAAGACATACTTGACAAAACCACTGAACCATTCTAGTTAGAGTTCTTCAGGGGTTCTTAAGAATTGCAGCTCAGATACAAAATAGATCTAAGGAAGAGCGAAGTGCAGTGCACAGAGCGTGCATGTCTGTTGACAAGCATAATCCAGAAAACTGTGGTAACCCTGCAGTACATGAGACTTCATAACAATGAAAAAATTGTCCTGCCCTCTTCCCTGCAAAATTTCTGAGCCATTAGACAAAACCCAAGAAGTCTATGTCTGTTTGTAGGTGCTTTTTTGTGATCTTTGTAACTTCTCTTAATGAAATTGCTTACTTTGCCTTAGACTATAAAAAAAACATCTGCAGTGGCTGGTAGAATCTGGAAGAATACAATTTGATATTAAACTGTGTATTTTCATCAAAGAGGTTAAATAACATGAGAAAAAGAAAGAGGGATCTCAAAATACTATTGTAGGGTGAAAAATAAATTAATGATATGGAGATGGTAATACATGACTTGTAGGCACTTGAAAGCTGAATCAGTGTGAGAAGACAGCTTGGGAACCCTACCACAGAACAAGCACTTGAAAGAAAATACTTTTAAGAAATAAATTGGTCCTTTAGACATTATGCTTGATGCTCATAATCCCAGGAAGGAATAAAGTTAATGCTTTCTTAAGATGATGATCCTTATTATCTTTTCCCTAATCTCTACTAGTTAATCAAAAAGGCATTTTTTGAAAACTGGAAACATGTAAAAACTATGTTTAGGTAACTAAGGCGACCATTAATTCCAGGTAGCTGTTTTAAGCACAAGTACTTTTGGTATAAAAGTTTGTGTTTCCATTTCCTTACCACACAGACGTCTGCCTGTTTACAAGAACATGTAGGGCTAATTAACAGTTCAAGCTGGGACCGAAGTTTCTCATCATCACCCAAAACCTGATTGAATTTCTTCACAAAATCTTGTGCTTTTCCGGGATCTGGAAGGTTTTCTGTATGATTAAAAACAGTTTAACATGAGATAAAACTGCAACTTCAGCAGGCTAAGATTCACAGAAATACAGTTTCCAAGAATGCTGTAGTAGTTTATAGAATGTTTACAGAAAGTTATTAACACTTACTTGCTATGGTCATCAGCTTTCCAAACATGGCAGCACTGTTTGCTTCTGACTGAGGACAACAGCAAGAACAGACAAACAAATCAACAATATCTCCTTTATAAAATACCCCTTTAAGCTGATCTGTTAGTTCTTCTGCAGCACTACTTTCTACTCCTGAATCTTATGTTTTGTTTTTGTTTTAAGAACAGATACTAGAATAGTGTAACTGTCATTAGCAGCTACTACACAGAAAGGGAAAAAATCTCCTTGTTACATCAAAGAGCTGCAAAAATTCATTAATTCACATAACAGGTCAAAATCAGGCAAGAGACCCCAGTACCCCCCAAAATAGAAAATTCCCACAAGCCCACTTTCTCACCAAAATCTCAAAGCAATGCCTCTCTATTTAAAATTTCTACTAGTAAAATTCCAGTACAAATACTTAAAAACTTGGTTTTTGTAACCAAAATAGAAATGGCTGCTTTATGTTACAACATATTCCATTTTCAAAATGTCTTAAAAAGTGCAAAAGAAGAAAGGTCTGTCAAAAGCAAACAAAAACCTTTGAAGCTTTAAAAGCTTGTTCCAAAGTTCTTCAGCAATACTACGGAACAATGATCAACAGAAGGAGGTCATATACCTTCAAGCATAAGTACAGAAATCAGTGAGTAACAAAGTAACATAGTATTAAAACTCCCCAGTAAATTAGTCCCATAGATATACTGGATAAGGTATAAATATTTTCAAAACCGTACAGTGGGCTGCTTATGCAAATCCAGCAATTCTCGTACATGACTCCTCAGCATGTTCTGGCACTTCCACATCTCATTCAGTGCTCTGCAAAAATGGGAAACCAGAAAAGAAAAGCTTCTTCATGACAAGAACTTGCTGGATGTTTTAATAAACACGACTATTTATTTATCCGAGAAGTGCAACACCTGCTAGGTACAATCAAAACCTACTAAATATTAAAAAAAAGTTTAAAACAAGGTGGAACTGATTTTCTCTTTTTACAGAATATCATTTCTCTTATTCTTCTAGGAACAATTTAACATACACAGAACAGCTATAGCATTTCTTACAATCACTTAAGTAAACAGGCCACCATCAACCAGAATTCAGTTACAGACACCTTCATCATGGTCCCTAAGACAAAGCAAACCTAGAAGTCATCACTTGTGCACTTTTAAGTCTGCATTGTTCTCATTTGGTGAAAATGAATGGATAAACCTGCTCTTCTCAAATATCATGGGATCTTTTAGTCTAATGGACCCATTGGGCTTGTATATAAAATGGAAATGTTTTCAAATATTATGCTACTTGCAGATAATGTTAAGCATTCATTATTTGTATTTTTATTATATTTTGCAGTAAGATAACAGAGATGTTAAAAAAGCCTAAGATAACAAGAATTTGTTTAATATAAACTACACTTAATATAAACTACACTTACTTGACAGCATTTGGATCCAAGCTAGCATACAAATAGTACAAGCACTTCATGCGCTCTTCTGTTTCCAAATTGTGTGGAACAAGATACTGAGCAAAGATTTTCTCAACCAGTAATCTGCAGGAAAAGAAGAAAAAAAAAGAAGAGAAATAATTACTATACATGTCAAACAATAGCGATACCTTTCAGACACAATGAATAAACACGAAATAGTGGAAGTCATTAAAACCAGATTTTTCAACAAAGAAAGAAGACAAAAAAGCAATGGCCTTTTTCTCAGCTGTAAAGAATCCTTCCACTACTGATAGAAAGACTGGCAAGAACTGCTCGTCGAGAGCTTTCACTTTCACCTCTAAGAGGCAGTAATCTGTCACCATCCAAATTCTCCTTGTCTTTAGGATTTGACAATCTCCTTTGTTTATTCTAATATATAGAAGGAAGAGACACAGACACTAAAAACCTCAGACGGGAAATACAAGAATATAACTCAAAGGGGAGGAAAAGTAAAAATCTGAAGTATGCTTGTGGGAATGGTTAAAATTGAACTGTAATACCTGAGAATCTGCTCATTCTAATACACAAGCTAAAAATCAGCACTAAAAAGGTGAAGATAAAGGAGCACGAAAATATACACAACTAAAGAGGCAAAAGGGAAACTAAGCGAGAACAAACCAAACCAGCAAAACCAATCTTTTTTAAATACACATTTGAAGCTTTACATTAAATACCAACTTTGAACTACAAAATACGAGTAGTTCCATCTAATTATAGCCCCTCAAGGAAAGAACATTCAAGTGTTAATTTAATTCATACTAATGAAAGTTGTGCACAGTGTTCAGCTATACAATTTGATATTTATTGACAAATACTGTGTGTGTTTTATAATTTTCTCACTATGTACCACTGCAGTAGTACAAGGCAGGAACTCTGTGAGTGCCTTGTGCAGAGACCACAGCAGCAAAGATCAAACATACCTTACTTCTGCTCTCACAGCTTATTTTTATTGAAAGAAAATTCCAAGAGATGTGATGGAAAGACAGTGGACAACCATGAATATGGATACAATTATCTCAAGACTGTTAAAGAAAACTTGGCTTTGTCTCTTTAAATGTACACTTTCCTACTGATGACTCCATGAACTAAATAGTTTGAGGAACAGAATCTTCAGATCTCAATGGACTCCATCTGTTTAATGCACTAGGAGATAGGAGGCATCAGAGCTCTTACCAATTTATGAACATTGCTCTGGTCCATGTCTCTACAGATACATCTAAAAAGCTGTCAATACAAACAGAGAGCCTGCATCATCCCTTCCTGGTCCCTGTTGGTTAGGGTCAAGATTTACAAAGTGAGAATAACTGCAAGACACACTTCCATCCTGTGAGGAAAGTGACTGGCTAGCATAACAATAGTTGATAACCAGGCACTGTTTCGGATGTGGTTATTTCACTCCACTCCCTGTGTATTTGGAGTAAAACAAAGAAGCTCAGAGAACACATGAGAGGCAACTCTTATGGTCAGAAGTTTTCAGTCTTGAGTAGATGTGTACAGCAACAGTCAAGCAACAACAAAAACACTATTAAGTGACCAATATGTGGTCACTTAAAAAAAAATCTATTCCACTTCATGCCTGAACTCTGTGTGATGCTGCACTATTGTATTCTGAAAGATCTCAAGAATGTTATCCCATCCACCTCTGGAAAAGGTTTAGAGCTGTCCACTGCTGTTTTTTATCCTCTTTGCTGCATTACTGAAAGATAATAGGCCAGAGTCGGCTAATTTTGGCCCATGCTTGCTCATGCATTTAAAGGAATGAATAGACTGTCTTAAAAGATCATAGCATTTCTGCAGCTCTTCAGGTGCTAATCTTTAAAATCCTGACAATAGCACTGAAACATATTTATCCCTCCACTGAGATCAGGAAACCAACCCAATGGCGTAACTGAGCAAGAGCTTCATTGTCAGCCTTTGAAGACTAGTAGAATTTGAATTAAAATTGGGAGTATCAAACTGACCTAGAGGAACATTAAAAATCAAGCCATCAATCTTCCTACGTGGACACCCATAAAATAACCAGGACACAACCCATGCCTCCTGATGAAAAAGCTAGTTTCAATAGTGTAATCAGACTTTCTGAAATCACGTCAGAAAAAGAAACTCAGCTTTGATGACGCACTTTTCCTTTAAAATTCCTTGCCTCATTTCCATCAGTGTTCTGCATTTGCTGTGAGCAGAAATACAGAAAACATCTGCCCCATTCACTACACAACTCTGATTCATTCTCTGTCTACTATCAAACCCAAATACTGAAAATAAGATGTAGACATGGTAGAAAATCTGTAAACCTCTCAATGCAAACTAAAGTATATTTTTATGTATATGCTGAATCAGTTTTGTATAAACTGAAGATGCATGTGAAGATTTCCTGATTTTAAAAAAAGGAGCCAACAAATCAAATATGTAACTATGGCCCACTTATGATCAGCCAGATGAACAAAGTGAGAGCCCTCACCACTGCAGGAGTTAAAAATTTACTATCATAACCAGAGACTGAAAAAGGCTATTGGCCCAATCAGACTAGTCACCAAGATAACAAAGCATACTGAAGTAGCAGGCTGCATAAGCAAGGTGCTAAGAAGCACTGTAAAGAATTTTCTGAGTCTACCATAGTAAAAATCTAGGCTGAAATTCCGCCTCTGTGTGACCTCACAGCTTCTCTCTTTCTGAAAGACTATAAATAATCTTCCAAAACCTTGGCCAAAATACTTTTTTCAACACCAAAATAGTATTTAAAAAAAAAAATCCAAGGGATTGAGTAACAAAACAGAGATGAATCAAATGTGAAAGCAACCCTGATGTTTCTTCAGCTTTTGGTCTACCTAAAGGTTCGTACCAAATGGAAAGATCTGCACATGTAATGTGGTGTGGACACAACAATCACAGATGCTGATTTTACCATCCTGGCCTCTGGAAAGCAGTAATGCAAACAAGAACTAGTAAATGCCAAATTTGACATGTTTTCTTCCACACAGTAGTTAATCAAAATCTGCTATCATCATAGGTCTTGTTCCATCAGTATATCAAAACAAATCCATGAACAGATAACAGCAATCCTGAATATGTGCATACATATCTTAATGATTAATTAAATACATCATACATCAACCCACAAACAGACTATAACAGCTTTCACAGGATAAGCACATATTTCCAGAGTATCTCTTATCACTATTTAATTAAAACTAGAAAAACTTAAATTGACTCACTTGTCATCAATGCTATTTTGATAATATATGTGCAAAAGTTTATCCTTTATCCAGCTCACTTTCTCTGCAGCATCTTTTCCAGCCTCAGCATGAAGACAATACTTCTTGTACAGCTGGGCAAGACCCATCATAGCTTCTTTTCTTACTCGCCACTTGAGAGGGAAGAAATTAAAAGAAGTTGGAGAATTGGTTTTGGTAAATAAATAAATGGATAGATAAAGAAATAAATCGAACATACAAAATACAGTAAAGATGTAGAACCATGAAAGCCAAAATAGCCACTTTCTGATCTCCTATATTTAGACACTTCAAAAGCTGAAAAATGCTGTTTGAAGCCTCTACATGAGAATTTGCAAAGCCTGCGTAAGGGTTTTCTTGCCAGTACTATGCAGATTAAACATTGTCAGTACCCAGGATTTCAGTACCTCTCTGTTCCCAGCAAAGAAAATCTGGGAGCTAGCCAACAGAAAAGAAGTTAAGTACAGCTTAACATGTATGCCTGAATAAGTGTCTTGCTGAGCCAGGGTTTGGAAGGCTTATCTATTCAGAGACAGGCACCAGAGGTCCCATTGCCTTGCACCATCTTACAGCACCCTTGCCTAGACACAGGAGATCTGGGAGATCTGGAGTGTCGGCCAAGCCAAACCTGCTAGGCTTGAACTCTGAGGCCACTCTCCAGGACAGTGCGAGAGGCCCATTTTGCCGAAGCCTTGAAGCACGCTCTAAGACTGTAGGGATTAAGGAAAAAAAATAACAAACCAGAGTACAACAGCTACAGGAGTTCATGGGTTCTCAATCTTGCTTTTGGTGGTCATACTTTATCCCCTCAAGTAAATAACAAGTCTCCCATTATTAAACAATTTAATCCCTAAGCCATCCTGTGCTGATTTATGCAAAGAGTCAGACCAGACCCGACCTGAGGATTAATTTAGGCAGCACAGAGTCTCATGCTTAATGATTTACACAGTAAACTTCAGAAGACACTTGTTTTCCCACATCTTTTAGAAGAAATGCATGAAATTCAAGCTGAGATAATTTCTTCCAGAACACACTAGGTACTACTTCTGGCCCTGAACTCCCAGGAACTAACAACGCACAGATCATTTCAGCCTATGAAGCATAAATGTATATACTCTTATTCATACTGTGAGTAACTTCCTCAATCTTGTTAAACTGAAGGCTTGACTCAATACCACTGAGGTACTGCACATTAAATTTCTTGATAGATTTACTGAATTACTTCCTTTTCTTGAAGGGCAAAGAAAAGACATATCTTCAAGATAATATGGCTCATGTCACCAAAAGACACCACTAGCTGTTGGAGTAGGTTATAACAATACGATGGAAAAAATAAACTTGTATTTGGTTTCATATTTCTTAAGTATTAAAACCATAAGTGACAGGTCAAGACAGTAATGAACTTTATAGAACATAAAACAGCAATTAGTTTTCACAAAAGAGAAAAACTTTAGCTCTGCTAAAACAGCTATAAATAGATGTTATTGTTTAACTTTTCTACAGGAATTTGTTCACTCCTGTTGCAATCTAAAGCATATTTAAGAACATACAGATCTTGAAAGGGAAACATTTTCGGAAAAGTATTAATATTTTTCTGCATTCAGATATACCCCTCTAATGCAGGTGATAGCTTCATCAGATTTCCTATATGAGATAGGAAGGATGGAAAAACTTGTCAGAAGAAAATGAAAAAGGATTTCTAAAAATGATTCCAGAAAATTTAAGCCTAAAATGAAGGAGTAACAATGGATTTCAAAAGAAAGGAGGTTTTGATTGCCAGTAGAATTCTGATTAGCAAAACTGCCGTAGAGTAGATCTCAGAGCATGTAGAAAGACAGTGGCAGACTGACAACAGGAGACACTGGACCAAACCCCTTAGAGAATATTTTGAACACCATGGAAGCAAGTAGTTGAACAGAAGATACATGTAGGGAAAAAAGAGTAAGATGTTTCTGAGAATTAAAGCTGAAACAGCAAATAAACAGAAAGAGGAACATAATGATCAGTTTCAAAAGCAGCACATTAATAAACACTTCTAACAAAATTACTACCCTGATTTAATTAACAGAAGAATTTTGACAACCTTAGCTTCTTTGGTTGATCAGCATAATTAAATTCCTCCACTGATGGCTGTTGAGCTGAATTTTGAAAAAAAATTGCTATTGCAAGTTCAATACGATCCCTTACCCATTATAATAACTAACCTATTCCTTTCATAAACATCCTACAATCATTCTCCTTTATCTGGAAAAAGCCCCAGTAGGGGCTTTCAGTAGGGGTAAAACTAACACACGCCGAAAAATGCATAGAGGAACAGAAAACGGGTGTATGATTCTATGGCTCCTCACTCTACAGCTTTTGACTTCAAGCTGATGATGTGCAAGACGGTTTTTATGAAAGGCCTGAGTCTCCACTCCCGAGTCTCTACTCCATAAAGACTGTTGGGAGAAATGCCAATGAAGTCAGCTGTCAAAACTCTCTTAACTTCTCAGGTTTTCAAGATTCTTCCAGTAAAATTGAAAAGATTATTTTTGTTATTTGTTTTTAAAATGTCTCCTAACAGTTCTAAGAAGTGAAGATGCTGGAAAGACCCTTGAGACAGTGTTCCAATGGAGCCTTCCTAAGAACAATTATTACCAAAGACTAGATTTCAGTTTTTGGGAAGCATCTGTTACCAGAGTTACTTTTCCATCTGGAGCAATAAAAATGGAGTTGAAAACTACTGGCAGAAGTGGGGTTTGTTTGTTTGTTTGTTTTAAATTATTGTTGTTTTTTTAATAGTTACAATCATCATGAAAATGTCTATGCAGACCAAATCAGCTAAGGACATTCCTTCAAAAAATTCAGAAACCTTTACTCTAGAAAGTGTTTGGACTATCTTTACCAACACTGTGTCAATTAGAATATGATCAGGAGAAAAAAAACCAGATCACTTAAATGGTGTACCAGTTAGCACAATTTAAATTTTTCCCTGATTTATAAAGATAAGAGACAGAACTGAAATGACAGGTTGGCACTTTACTTCAGCCTGTTGGACAAGCATTCTTTTCACACCCATACTCATTTGATAGATGACTGCAGGCCTAACAAGATGAAACTGATGAACGATCATTTAGCAGTTTGCAGTAGATGTGTCCAACAGAAACCCTGCTACAAAGGGTAAAAGCAGCCAGCAAAATACAGAGTTCTTTTGAAGAGAAATAACTATTAAAATAGGTATAATGCACTCAGCCTGGAATTGACAAAATCCTACATATAGAAAACAAAGATAAGCTACATAGACATTATCAATGCTCCTCTCCTAAACTGGAGAAAAATCCTAAAAATAATGAAAAAGCAGATGAAAGTTTAAAAGTCCTTGAATCTATGCGATTTCATAGCACTAATTATATTTACCAATACCACTATATTATCTTATATTGCTACAGTCTACTTCAAATGCTAAGTATTTCTTGTAGTAATTTCTAGTCAGTACTCAATTTTATTTTCTCCTCAGGATATACTTTCATTAAAGCTCTCTCCAGAGATTTTTATAAGAGAAACATCATATACAGATGAAGTTATTCTTCACTGATTGCCTAAAAAAGCACCTAACCTTGAAATGCAACATATCAAACCTATGACTGTTGTGAAATGACTTAGTCACATACATAAGGAACACCAAGTGCCATCACACTGATTTAAAGCCACACAAAAAAAGACCTAGCTCTGTAGAAATCAGTATTACAGCTGTGCAGTAATAGCTGACTGCCTCTTACTGACAGCAGCTTGCTAAAGGAAAACAGAGACACTGGGTTGAAGACACAGTATCAATCATTCCATTCTCACTAGGTGGAAGTTCCAGCGGGAAGTGGTGGCTATACTAAAAGTTTTTAGATTTCATAAATGACCTTTTGGACACGTTTAATGGCTGAGAAAGAAGGAAGATGATCACTTCTGAAAAACGCGAAATGTCAAGTTGCAAGTAGAACTAGTTGAAGAGCTGCTTTATAATAGTGAACATACTCAAAATCAGTATTTCTCTGTTCATCCTTTTCCCAAAATCCATTATAGTAACATTTTCACTTAAAAGGGGAACAAAAAACTATAAAATTAAAAAAAAAATTGAAGTAACTAGCTAGAATGACATAGGGGGCATTGTTTCTACAGTCTATCAATAAAGAACAATAATAAGGAAAAAAAAATCAAGATGGCTACATAGTAGAGAGAATTCTGCCATTAAGCATCACCCTCCAAAGACTATGGAGTCACATCTGAAAAATGTAAATGGGAAACAGTATAAGCTCTGGCAAATTGAAAGCAAATCCTTGATGAAGTATGGGCAAGAGTTTCAAAATGAAGTTATTAAAAGCACACAAACTAAACATCTTGACCAAAGCTTCCAGAATAAGGAAGCCTTCCTTTCTGTATGGCTGAAAGACAAACAGATTTACTCCACAAGAGAGGTCTGAAGAGGTTTCTTAAAGTATCATTAAGAGACATTTTAAAAAAATTAATAAAGCAAGCAGGAACAAAATCATGAAGACCAGGTGGTAACCCATCTATGACTTCTACAGGAATTTAGACATTATATACCGAATATGAATTTTTCTATTATTGTAATCTATCCATAAACAGATTGAAGACAGCAAATGTGAAAGAAACCAACGTGTCTGAAGAGGAACAATGTGCTGCTCATCAGAACATCTGATTTTGAATGGGCAAACAGGTTGAAATAGAACAGTAACAACAACAAAGAGCTGACACTATTGAAAAATAAGTTATAGAAATGTGTCACTGAACTTTATATAATAGGAAGTTTTATCTAAGAAAAAATAATTTTTAGCAGACCCAGAAGAACATCAGTAAAACGCATTAGGGTGTCAAAAAACTTCCAACACAGTCTTGTATCAGAGGGCCTTAAAATAAAAATTCTGTTGTAAATCAATTATTAACTAAAACATTGGGGAAAATGGGTAGAGGTAAATTACTGATTTTCTTAATGAAGGAAAAAAAAGAAATGTATAGAAGGAGTCAAAAAGCAATCTGACACTTAACATATGAAAAATTATTCAAAAATGAACTAAACAGTGTGTAAAAAAAATTACTGCGGTAGTCAGATGTAACATCATACTTAAGAACTGCAGAAACATGTCATGCTGCTGAATTGTTATTGTATGAAATGGAAGAAATTCAGGTTAACGACAGGTTTTCCCACCAGGATTAACTCTGCATGTACAGCATTTTGCAGTACACAATCTAAAGTTATTCAAGAAAAACACTGACATTAACATGAATGTTTCCCAAAACTGTCAGCTCAGTGCTCAGAAACAGCAGAAGAGACTGACAGAATGTTTCAGAATAAGAAAAAAAGTTATCATCAAGTAGGTACATAATGTGGTGCAAACTGTGAATGCCATTCAAAATCAGATGTTCTGATGAGTGGCATATTGTTCCTAAGTTACAACACCTTAATTACAACAGGATAGAGAACATCCAGATAAGAAGGATCAGAAGTATGTAACAATCAATTTGTGCAGAAGTTAATCAGGTGATTCTTTACAGTGGAAAACAAAGAACCAAAGAGATGGTATTCATACTTATTAAATATAAATGAGTCAATGAATATTCATTATTTTATGTAATCGAAGAACTGAGATACTCGGTCAAATTATCAGGTAAGTTTAAAAGCAAACAAGTGAAGTTACTTCTCCCAAACATGCATTAAAACTTAAATTTACAGATGCATATGCCATGAAGGCTAGTAAGTACAAATAAATTAAAGAAAGAACTTGATAAATATATAGAATAAAGTTCTGTTGAAAGTTATTATGAACATGGGCCAGGAGACTTCAGAAATTCTTAATCACAAACTGCGGGAAGCAAAAACTGACCACTGTGAGAATTACAGCGAGTTGTAGTGACCTTTGGCTTAAACATGTGTGACCATTCTGATGTTCTTAAAACGTAACCATATTTATCACATGTCAATGACTCTATTTGTTTGACAACACTTGATTGATGCCACCATAATATGGAATTTTCATTAAGATGTTGTCGTAAGAATTTTTTTTCCCGGCAGTATTCTTGTTAATAGTCAACTCTAAAGATTCTGTGGATTTGTTTTTTTTATTTTTCTTTTACCAAAGTACATTAGAAGCAGGCAATTGCTGAAAATACATTAACACTTACCCGTTTGTCCAGTGTTCTTTCCCTTACAAAGCCAAGCAGCTGGTCATTGACCAAAGAGAGATCTCTCTTGCCCGCAGTAATAATTGTAACAATAACATCGTGTCGAATGGCTTCTTCTGGGTCATGGGATCTAACCTTCAAATACTCTGTTATGAGCAGAAACAATGAGAAGTTTGGCTTTTTTACACAGGTGTGATGTATTAATAATATTTAATCAATTATATGTCAGTCATATCACAACCATGCAATCTATTAAATATAGAGGAAACATCTGTTCCAATGTTCTTTATAAAATGTTAAATATAAAACATTTAGATAGCTGTAAATATCAGAAGAATATAGGAGTGATAGCTTATATGAGAACCTCTTTTACAAGCAGCAATGAAGTGAAATAACATTGAGTAGAATACATTGTAAGTAAAACGGAGTTGGGAATAAGAAGAAACTCTAATTCCCAAAGAATGAAAAATGTAAATAACAAATCGAAAATACTGACAATGGCTTGCATCAAAAAACAACAGTATTTTCAGTTAAGCCTGAAAATCTTCTCACACTTAAGATGATACTGAAGAGAAAGAATAAATTTCATTGTTTAAATCAGCAAAAAGGAATTTTCTGAACTCAGTGGAACACTTTAGTGGAGAACTCAGTGACTAGTTTAGAAAATAAGTCAGGATGTTGCATCAATATTTACTTTGCCTCACCCGAAGTTTCTTTAGAACTTTAGAAACTTCAGAAGTTACTTTAAAATTAAGTCTGCAATGGGTAGCTTCTTAACTCACTTTAACAAAATCCACACAAAATCACACACTTCTTTTCTTATAACCAGCACTTGTCCTCAACAGAAATCAATCACTCAGCAGACGCTTCTTCCATCCAGCACCAAGCACTGACTTGATACATTTTGGAACTACACTGCTATGTACAAAAATAGTTACACAGTTCCTTGCTCATTTTGCAGATTATTCTAAACCCCTGTATGAGCATCTCACCAGTGAGGTCTTTTGCTAAGTCTGGATGGTTCATTAAACAATGACTGGCGAATTTCACACTCTCTAATCTCACAGGGACATGGATATCATTGAACCTAGAGGGATAGAAGATGGTGAATGTTAATTTTTAATTAGCTTTGCAAATCAGTATTATTCTCTATGTAATAAAATGTTTTGATAGTATGTTCTGTTAACTATTAGAATACTTTTACTTGGCAAAATTAGACTATAAATGTTTTGAATTTATCTCCATAATGTATCTCATATAAGTATTTGTTTACTCTTGTAAATTCAGTCAGGACTGAAATTAAAGAATGAATATGGTGTATGTGGATAAAATGTTGACCCAATGGATTTTGCCCACTGACTTCTGAACACAGTTCTCCATACAATGTCAACTCTCTGTGTGAGTATATATAAAAATATAGAAATGTAAATTAGCATCAAACAGAAACCACTTGAAAACACAATTTTTAAAAAAAATTATGGACTTCTACTTTTACATAAAAGAAAGCATCCCTTCACTCAGAAAGGTAATTGCCAAGCAAAACTGAGTTGTAGATACAGCTGAACAGTGCAAAATTTCAGACAATGCTGGAACAGCTGTTGTGTAAATTCTGCTATGCACATAATGTGCTGTCTATCTAACTCATATGTCCATAGCTGATAGCAATATAGCAGCAGCCCTTCAGGATTCTTCCTTTTAAAATAAACTGTACAGTTTTCTGCTTTGAAGATTTAATAAAGTAACTTGTTCAAATACAAACAGTTACATTCTCTAAAAAGACAACAAAAAATGCAGTACTGTAAGAAAACAGAAAAAAGACCACAGAAATTCAGGATTCTATCCCATTTCCTTACCGCCCAAGAAAGCACTGCCAAAGGGGTCGATTCTGTGTGGCCAGATCAGAATCTTTGGAGCCAAAGAGTTTCGCCAGAAGTCGAACCACAGCCAAACGTTCTTCTCCATCATTGCTCTAAAAATCAAAATGTGAAAAAGGAACTGTAAATCACTATCCATAATACCTTAGTAATAATTCTCTTTCTGTTTCGTGAACAGTTAGATTAAAAACTGAGTTCGAAAATATTTCTGATAATCCTCATTCTCTTATCTTATTCGATTAATATGAGGCAAAATACACAAATACCTATGAAGCTAATGGATTACAGACACTGAATAAATGGCTTATAATAAAATGGCTTATAATAAGTGCTCTGAAAGGACCTTCTCTTTGAGGAATAAAAACCCAACTCTAACATACAGTTGACAATATAAACAATTAAAGTTTTGTTTTAAAACATTTTTAAGACTATTTTAAGTGTATGTAAAAGACACCAATTAAGATGTTATAAACATACATGCACTAATTAAAGCTCCATGTAATTTCACCCAATACCTATTTCTTGGTTTTGTTTGTTGCAACCATAGCCTGTATACACGTACATCCACACATATCAAATTATTTCTCTCGTCCATTTACAATCTTAAGACAACCAGCTTTTCAATTAAAACCCCCACAGACTTCCAAATCAGGATAAATTAACTATTTTCAAGGATTCCAAAGCAGTCAGTTGACTTACTAGCTGACAATAATAAATCTGATAAAATATTAGGAAATATTTCCCCTTTTATTGAAACATTATTTCATAGAAGAAAATTATGCAAATCAATACTGAAGCTGACACATCTGCATTTCATAAAATAAGCCAACCACAGCTTCATTACTTTATAAATTTTGGGTGTAATCCAAAGATTAAGTACATAAAGCTTTTGAATTAGACTGCATTAATTTACCATTATAATGATTATATATATTTTGTGTGCATAACACAGGTTTGCAAGCACAATAAGCACCTAACTGCATACAAATTACCAGTATTCCTTCTTTAATGTTATATTTACCTTCAAAATAAAGTAATAAATTCAGAATTTTTATCCCCCTAGTATAACACTTACTAAATCTACAGTTCTGCACTTTTAATATCCTCACTAATTTTACTGATTGTCTAAAGGTACTGTAACCCACCTTCAGCTTGAATTCCAGCTGTGGCATGACAGACAGCAGTAGGTGAGGATCTATGGCAAAAAGCTCTTGTATCAAGTCAAACACATGTTCTGATAAGTCACTCACTGAAGACTTTCCCAGTACCAGAACCTGGTTAAAAAACTAAAATACAAACAATATTATGTAGTATATTTTCCTTCGTTAATGCAAACATTATTTAAAAAAATTATTTTAATATAGTATCACTAATGGGTTTATACTAATGGAAGACACTCAAAACACAATTTCTTCACTACATCAAAGCATTTCACCCTTACAATTTTGGGTCAAGAAAATTACAAACATCCTTTTCAGTTCTATTAATTCTATCAAGATAGTTTAATATGCAATAATTTAGTAATTTCAAATCTCAGTAACTATCTTCCAAGCAAATTAACAGGTAATAAAAGAATTATTAACTTAAAAATGCATATTCATCCAGTAGAACACTGACAAAAAAAAGTTAGTACTTCTAAAAATTTTTCTTATAACTGAAACCCAATCCAACTGAAGATCATCAAATGCTGAAAACAAAGGTTCTCTGCTTCCAATCCATTTTAAAGAATGTCAGATGTCTTTATGTCATGCCTTGTAGTATTTCAAGGGTAATGTATCATGGTCATTAGTGATCTAACAGTAGATCTGAAGTAGTCTAAATTATGAATTCTTTATTTTTGGATTTATATAAAATATATTAAAATTTAACACTTCCTATTAGATATTGTGGGTTAATATTATTTAAGCTGTGCAAATGCAATAGCAAAAAATGCTATTATACACTTAAAAAAGAAAGTAAGGAGAATAGTATTAAATCAACTCAGAGGTTACTTTATGTACTATCCTGATATGACTAATCCAGATATCCAGATATGACTAATTACAAAGCTTAAAAAAACAGGGGAATTGGGATGTGACAACTTAGTGAGACTCCTTGAGCTTTTAAATACTTACTGATTAATCTTTTATGAATCTGCCCAATTCCCTTTTAAACTACTCTGAATTTTATTAATTTTATTGGCTTCAGCACCAAGAAAAGGGAACAGAATGGATCAGACCACATTCATCAAAGACTGCAGTAGCTGTATTAATAGGCAGAACATACAACACTCACATTCAACAAGAATCAATTATAATTTGAATCCCTGTAAAGAGCATAGTTCTTTTACTCTTTATGACTACAAGAAACAGCAAGTGTAGGAGGGGAAAGAAAGTGTAGCAGAGCCAGTAGCTTGAAATGCTTCATCCTAAAGCTTGGTATGAAACGAGGCTGTCTGGTTGCTGGAAATATGAAGTATTAATAATTCCTTTAATTGTAAAAAGATTTTTGGTGGTGACCATTTTCACAACCTAGAATTAGGCTTAACATTAGACTGAGATGGATAAAAATAATTTCCTCTTTGCTTATTTGAAATCCTCCACACACTTAACAACCAAGCCAACAATATCCTATTCAGAAAATTGTATTAGCTTCTATAAACAATATTTAGAAGGATAACAATGCCCATCAAATCTCCCATAAATCAAGACAGTGATAAGAACACTTGTTACTTGCAAGTAACATGGATTAATTAATTTACATACATTGGCAATACACGGTTCAATGGTCTGGACGGTCCTTTTCAACAGGACTTTTGCAAGATCAAACGCTTGTTTGTTAAGGTTCTGAAATAGAGAAAATACAATAAAATTTTATAAAGTTTTCACATGCAGTAACCAATTTTGAAGAAACATTATCATACCTCTGTACGCTGAAAATTTACATGCACCAAAGCACTAAACTGATGTCTCATCACAGAAGAGACAGATTTGCATGAATTCTTTTCAAAAAATATCCCAACACTTTCTCCGCAAACCCAGCCATGATTAAAATCTGTTAGAATCTGATCAGTCTAAACTGTTGACTGGTGTGCTGGTAACTAAAGGACTGCTAATCTCAAACTTTAAAATACATTTTCTATGGATCTTCAATACAGTTTCTTCCATACAACCAAACCAACAATCCAAATACATAACCCAAACACAGAACACCACAATGCCAAAGAACCAAACACCAAAATAGCCTAGAAAGGTAATATATAATTTGATAAAACAAATAATCAACTATTTCAAATATTAGGAGAAAAGAAACCCTATGGGTCTGGATTACCCGTGCTGTAGAACATTCAGAGGAAAATACAGATTTTTAACACATGAAAATGTTTTTAAGGAATAACTTAAATAAGACTGTGAAGAAAAATATTCATTGAACAGCACTACTTCTGAAGTTAATTAAAAAAACCTACAGTTTTAGGCCACAGGTCAAAATGTGAGCAAAATGTGACACGCTACTGCTATTGAAAATCTGGATTTACTAGATGAGAGTCACATCTAGTGCCACACAGAGACAACAATGTGCACCACACCATCACTTTACTATGAATGGATGTCCAAACAAAGATAATCTAGATTCGGAGGTAGACTGTATGTCATGTCTAATTAAAAAAACCAAAACCAGACTGCATTATCCAAAATCCACATTATTTCAACTTCTTTACAAAGACAGGCTTCCATCCAGTCTTGCCAGAGTGATGTTTTTCTTATGTCATAGCAAAGAATGACTCATATTTGCCTACTTTGCACAAACATGGAAATATTGCTATGGTATGCATTCTACAAGAAAATCAACTGTGCTCTTAAGCTACAATGATTCTGATTTACATATCTAAAGACAAGCAATAATCACAGGATTTTCTTGGAGATTTGTTCATGAAAGGAAAACATAGTTATAGTCAAACTTTCTGGGCAGATCAGACAAAATAACTTCCTGGTTGGTTTGTTTGGTTTGTTGTTGGTTTTGGTTTTTTTGTTGTTGTTGTTGTTTGTTTGTGTTTGTTTGTTTGTTTGTTTGTTTTAACTACCATGGTAAAGCAGCTGTTTTTGTGCTGTTGTTACATGAAACAAAGTGACACAGACTGACATACTGACCAAATTACAATACTGAGCACTGACTACAGGATATTATTTGCTCAGTCATGACAAAGAGCCGGCAAGGGTGGCACCAGTCTTTGAAGTGATATTAAATACGCATTACAACCCAATATTTACACCAAGTTTATCTCCCTCTTTATCAGAGCCTTGCTTGAGAATTTTCTTCATTAGGCAAAACTATAACAGTGTCAATGTTAAAGGATCACGTTCACTTTTTACTTTGCCTAAATCAGGTAGTCACAACACACTGTTAAGTTGTACAAGGTTTTACTGAGCCTTTGTATCCTCAGAGCAATGCCCACCATTCTTAATAGCTACACCTCAGATCACCACTCTCTACTTCCATTCCTCGTATCTCATACTTATTATAAGCAACTTACAAAAAACCAGTGTATTTTCACAAGGACTCTTGTTATAAGAGGCCTCTCTGTATTAGCAGTTTCAATAAAACATCCTCTCATTGCTGTCAATAAAAATGATTTGATAGACTGGTATTTCTGTCTCATGATTATGACAAAAGGAATGCAAACTCATCTCCAATAATAGATACTTTAATAAGCTTGATGAGATTTCACAGGTAAATGACAATGGCCACATCTTAGTTAATTCCATGCTACACATTTCTATGAATTCTTCCTCTTTATGCAATGAAATCAATAATCCCTGTTTTTTTATACTAATTTAATTATGTAGTTGTGGATGGACCTGCCTAATTTTTGTAATTGTTTTAAATTAACAAATTAACAAAGAGAAATACATACTTGGTAATCAGAGCACAGTTCATCTGCCGTAATTAATAACTGAAACTTACAGTACTCCATACTATTTTTGATAAGTACAAGTGTTTTAGCAAGGGAATTTTCTTGGTCAGTGTAAGGCACCATCAGCCTGCACCTCATTTTCCCTTATTTCACAGATAATGGAGTTGTGTTCATTCTCTTTTTAAATTTATTAAGGCATTAGAGTGAAGGTACTTTAAAAGCTCAAGTGCAGACCCAGTGATTCCCTCTTCAAGGAACATAAAATTCTTCTAGGAAGGGAAGTGTGTGTGTGTTCTGTGTCACTTTGTTTCTTATAAGTGAATTAAATAAAGAAAGACAATGGAAGGGGTGGGAAGTACAATTAGGAAGGTGTAGCAAAGTCTGACTGACAAGCTGAGGAGAACAGCAAGACACCACAGAAGGCTTGGGAATATCTTACCCCTGTCCCCCTTTTTTTAAATTCAAAACCATTAAATATCTTCTCAATTAAAAAAATGCCAACGTATCCCAAAAGCAAAACAACCAACTACCTCAGATCATCAAGATACAATGTTTTCCTATTATATTTGCATGCAAAAACTTTTTTTATGTTTCAGTACAGAGCTCCTGAGGTGGCACAATCTCTTGGTATCAAATAATCAAGACACAACTAATCAACAGCACCAGGTAATTCCCAAATGAATGTCAGAAAATAAAACAGTCACAATAGCTAAAGCGTATAAAGAGATAAACAACATGCAAAAGGCAGTAAGAATTGTTATTGTAACAGTATACTATGATAATATTTTACTTGGCAGACCTTGTGTGCAGGAATGAGGTTAATCAAAATTGAGTCCAGCAGCTCCTGAGTTACTCCATCGCCTTCCATGATGATAGAACTCATCAAATCCAGCATATGCATTTGTACCTTCTGGTTGTGGCTATTACTAAGATCATAAAGAATATTATCAAAATAAAATTCTCAGACTCCGACAAATACTAACAGTATAATCAAGAAACAACATCTAACGTCCAGTTTGCTCTCCCTTGCACTCTCCACATCTCAAAACGTTTTTTCATGTGCCTTTCCTCTCTTATAGAAAGGTTCAAAGGTGTAGAACAACCTAGCTCTGCTTTAAGAGAATCAAAACAAAAAAGGACAATAACAACCAATACAAAAATGTAGATAACCTAATCACAATGAAGTATACTGCTGTAACATGGACAACAAATTGTAAAACACATCTACGTTCAGACACACATCCCTCCAAAATGTCAGTAGTTCACAGTCATTTGCTCTTCCGGTAGTTCTTCATTTAGGGAAATAAAGATTTCTGTTCAAACATATTTATCTGTAGACTATGCAATTATTAAGTCTACCCCCAAACCTGATGATATTTTGACAGTTAATATAATGTAAGCGATTCAACTTACTTGATAACTGAAAAAAGAGTCCTAAAAAGCTGAATAAAAATTTCATTGCAATCTTCCAACTCAAAGCAGATGTTGTAAGATTTGACCCAAGCTAAATTCTGAAACAAAAATTACGATATTTAGGCTAGTATAACTTCACATCAAGTAACATAAATACAATCATGTTAGCAATGGGGTTTTTTTGTATTTAAGGTAAAATAATATACAGTAGATGTAAATGCTTTGGGGAAAGAGACTGGGTATTTGCTTTGCATATAAAGAGCTCCTAATACAGAGGGGCTTTGCAAGATATATCCAGAAAAAGCTAAATACAGAATGATCTGATTTCTTAAGTATAAAAGCTGATTGACACAAGTTGTTAATATAATAAGACCTTATTTTTTCTTCATGCTACGAAACAATACAATTTTAAACATCATGTTTTAAACATCAAATATCTTGTTTATAAATGCAGTACTATTTCTAAAAGCACACTGAACCCCACCACTCAGTTCTTGTCAAGAGTATGGTTTTGCAATGTTTTTTAAAGCAAAAATCTTACATTTCTCCTCCTATCATCAATATAGGCCCATTTACATTTTAATCAGCATTTGAAATTTTCTCTCTTGATAAAAAAACCCCAATGTATGGAATTGTAAAATAAAGGCTAAATTTTAGTAAATACCTTTTGTTTTAACATGTCCTCAACTACAGATTAACAAGCTTATTAAACACAAACAGCCATTTTAAGTACTAAAAGAAGCAATTCACTAAACTTTAATGAGTGGTGTGATCTACAGAATAGAAGAAATTTGCCAGGCATTTGCCTGATGCACTGGTGCATCAGGAGAACAAATGATTACACTTCTTAGCCTTACAAAGCTAATACCATCTACTGAAAATTATAACTATTGTATTACCTCTAACAAGTAAAAGTATCTGTTAAATTGAGGGCTCTTCGTGTCCTCCAAGCCTTTTAATTGTCTTGTAATAAACAAGAATATGTCCTGTCAAAAAAAACCAAAAAAACAAGCTTGTTTCAGTAGAAAGTGAAAATACAGTCCTTTAGCAGTGATATGTATCACCATTTTCAAACTCATAGAACATTTATTTGTCTTTTTAAGGCTCGGACAGAAAGCTATCACCAACACATATATTGGCCATCTTGCACTCCTTTACACATCTCTGGCCCTTAAGTATTACACTGACTTACAGGATTAAAGCAACTTCTCTTTATAAAACTAAAAATCAGCATACATGGGAATAAAAACATTTTTCTGTTGGTTTTTGAGTTTTTTTGTTGGGAGGGGACTGTTTGGTTTGTTTGGGGTTTTTGGGGGGAGGGGACGGTTTATATTTTCTTCAGTACGAATAAGGAAGGGGAAAAGCCTTTATCTTATGAACCATTTTTACCTTAAGTTTGTCATGGGAAGTATATGGAGCTTCAGGAGCATAGATACGAAAGATATCAGCCAAGCAACATGCTACAAGGAGGCGCACATCTTTATTGGGATTCCTGAGGAAGAATTCAGATGCAAGGTGCAAGGCTAATGGGAGATACTGCTGCTTTTCATCTTCTGAGTCCTGGTCCATATCCATGAAGGTTTTTACCACCATCTGAAAAACACCAGAAAAAAAATTGAGTTCCCTCTGATTTTACTCCTTATTACTAAACAAGACTTTTTAAAAGGATGCAGTGCTATCATTACATGTTCTGCTGCATAATCACAATTAGTACCTGAATTTTTTAAGGCAAATATGAAAAAATGGAAGTGTTAATCTGATATTTAAAGGTTTATTGAACTTGGTATTTTAGATTAAGACACTAAAAATCACATGCAATTTGCTTATTTTGTCAATCTTGACCTGAGGCACAGCACAGAAACTGCTGTGCACAGATGAGGTTGGAGAAGGCAGTCCCACTGCAATTCCAAGAGAGGACTCACCTCAGTATGAATGGTGCGAGGGGCTGTAAGCCATCTGGCCTAACACACAGCTACAGAAGAATGCAGCTGCTTTAGAGCTGTGCCAGGACTAGAGGAGCTAAGAGGCCATCCTTAATACTCTGCCTCTTTGGAGGCACAGACCTCTCGAAGTACTTCACATATGCACTACCCTTCTATCTAGTTTAAACAAACTAGATACTGGATAATTTAATCCCTCATGTAAAATAAGTCTTAACACTGCAGATCTCTCTTTCTGCATATTTAGAGCTGCATCTTTAGTCTTATTAACATAATGTAAAAAATAACGACATGGTTTCCTTGTTCCTTCTAGCACAGCTAAGAACTATTAATTTCTATGAAGTGTCACCAAAATAGTTAATTTTTAATTATTATACAACCTCAGTTAATTGAAACTTCTCAGCATAATAATTTGGCAAAACTGAAAGTAAGTGTTTAGTTTGAAGAAGAAATGGAAGTTGCAGATTTAACTTCTGGCATAGTGTTTGTTAAAGGATGAGAATGACTTCTAGGATGTCAGCACAGAAGGAGCAGATGTGCCCCTTTGTGTTCCTTTCCTCCATGTCACTTGAGCATCCTTAGAGTTAGAACTGTGAAGGACAGCCACAACTGTATACCTGCAGGATTTGGTATGCCCACTAAAGACACAGCATACACAGTGCACACAATGAAGAGATACAACAGAGGACACAGAATGAATAAACTTGATAGGTCAAATACACCTCTAAAATAGTAATGGTAAAACACAAAAGAAGACTAAGCTCACACAGCTAATAAATACATCTCTTACTCTAACCAGATTTTTTTTGTTATGGTGGCATTCAAATTATTCTAGGGTTGCCTCTCTGTCATTAAGCATATGCCTGCTTCCAACTTCCTGGAAGTGCTCTGTTTTTAGCTTTCCTTCCTTCCTGAGTTTGGAAATATAGTTTTAAATTCAGATCTTATAAATTTAAATAAATGTTTGACAGCAACCTCTCCTACAGTACACTACTTAAAAATCCTCCTCCATTTCTAAAAATGTGCATGTATAATCCAATTTGCCACAAAGACAAAAAAGAGGAGATGAGAGAGGAGAAAAACCCTACACAACAACAAACAGAAAAAACAGAACTTTACATCTACAGCCTAGGAAAATACAAATTGTAGCTTATTGGTCTGTTTCCTTAAAAATATTCTTAAGCTATGTTTTAAAGCCTTAGCTGAAAGCACAAAACAATTCTTCTACTGACAACTCAGGTCTGCCTGTCACAGGACCATTTGTCGCTGTGTCCTAGGGTGCATGAGGCACAGCATCCCCAGCTGGTCAAGGGAGGGGATTGTCCTGCTCTGCTCTGCACTGGAGTAGCCTCACCTGGAGTCCTGGATGCAGTCAGAAATCGATCTGCTAAAATAATCTACTGTTTAAACTGGAAACCTAAAATGAACTCTATAGATACAAAAGGCTAAAGTCCAAATAACTTCAGGTTCTGAATGTCCAAACTGGAAACCACTCATTATCACGCTAAGACAGTTTTTATTCCTGAAAAATGTGACCAAACTGTAACAAGAACTCACCAATTTTTCAGATTATAGCAATACTGTTTAACTGATGTCTGACCATGCAGTTGAAACTACCCAGAACACTAATATTCATTTACAGAAAGAGCATACAGACTTAGCAGCTTTCACAACAAAAATCTGTTACTGTACTCTGCAATAAGCAAGAGACAGAAAAATATTCTTTAATAATATTAATGTAACATCATCCATTCATTTCCAAACAATTAAGCAGTCAATTAAAACACTAATTCTAGCAAACATAAACAGAACACAGCAATGCACATTTATGATTAAATTCATTCTGCATCACTTTTGATTGAATTCTCCTTCAATTTGTCACATACTGGTACTTTAGTTAGCTTGAAAAAATGAATTATTATAACTATCCTAGAAATTGACATTATTGCCATTCTTACCACAGTACCCTGCAATTCTATTTATCAGAGCAAAATTTTACTCTCATAGGCTCTGCAAATAATGTAACACTGAAGAAATGCAAATGCCTTCATTCAAACTAGTGAGAACAGCTAAATGAAGACTACTAAAGTCACTCTCAAATGTTATGAAAAGCTTTCAGGAAGGCGATCATCTGATTGTATCAACCATGCAGTATGCAAGCCAGTTCATCTAGGTTACCCTTTCACCCACTGGAGAGGAATACACAGACCCAGAGCTCAGGCACAGATGTCCATGATGACATCTACAGATGCTGGCTCAGTTTTGCCCTGAAACTCTGCACCAGCCATGAGAGCAGCACAGTGTGACTGGAGGCCCGACACGAGGCGAGATGAACAATACCTGCAGCTTCCTGTGAGACTGTCAGACTTTTGACTGCACTGAAACAAAACACACGAGGCTGCCAAAGAGCTGCTCACACACTGCCCACATCTCCCATGCAGCTGACATGTGGCCTGTTTCCAAAGACAAAATCAGCATGGTAGCTTGACCTTCTGTGACTCAGCTGTGGCTCTTGTGCAAGAGCTATGCCTCAGACAGGAATACCAACTTTTGCTGTTCCGATCCACAGGATTCAGGAAAACAGTTTGTTAGATCAGGAAGCCCATCTACTGCTGAAACATACTGATGACTTCAGCAATATAGGGGGGAGAGGTATATAAACACTGAGAGAGGACAGGGTAATCAGTATAGATAGTGAAAAGACTCAAACCAGCAGTAGCAGAGAGGAAGAAGCAGGCAGACCTAGAAAAGACTTGCTGCAGTTGGCAGAACCTCCAAGCCAATCACAGCAGGGGGAAGGCGTGTACACATTGCATTTGTTTTACTGTTCTTACACCAGCTTTTTCACAGGGCTCCAAAGCAGTAATATTTAACAACCCTTGGCTTGCAAAAAATTACTCAGTGTTTAAAAAGTCCCTTTGCAAAGACTGAAAGAACAAATTCAACAATTGAGAGAATTTGATAGCATTTGTAGTAAAAGGGATGATATTGTAAAGTAACTTCAGTACTAGGATTAAATACAAAAGACATTTTAAAGTAAAACTTAACCAGATGGATGTGAACCCAGACAAACACTTCAAGAGCTAGGACAATTCAAAGAGAGATGCCAAGAAAAGGCTGAAATCACAGCAAACCCAAATAATGCAACTCTGTCATGAGAGTGTTTTTACACCTTTTCTGATATGATTTAAGCATACTATAGGTGATTCTTGCCATTAACTATTGAAAATAAATTATATTTTTATTTCAGATCTCACAGTATAACATAGCAAAATGTTTCACAGACGCGTCTCTGAAAAAAATACTTCTATATGGTGCAGATTTAGGATGAGAAGTCTTTGTCAGTCTCAGATACAGCCCATTCTATCAGCTAGAAGTATCAAACAGACATGGAAAAGAGAAACCTTAAAGTGTGAAGAAAAAGAAAGGAAAAATACTCAACTGGGAGGACCAGATGATTGTTATTTCCAAATCATTAAATTCCTGACAAATGAAATCACAACTGTAGTAACACAGGTTTTGTTGGCTTTTCTTTAAACAGCAAACAAGCAAAATAATCCCAAACAACAAACTATACACATGCACCCCAGTACCACTCCAAGCTAACGCCCAAACAAGGGAAATACCAACTAAGCAGAAAGCACCAAATATTGATGTAATAATCAAGAAATGAAATCTTGCCAATACATTCAACAGGCTGACATCACCAGAATTTTATAATACAAACCAAACCTGGAACAGGTAAATAAACCTAGAAGTCAAGAAAAGCAGGGTAACATATAAAAAGCAATTTATTTTGATAATCCTCATCTTATCTCAAAGCTCATGCTTTTAACAAAGATAATCAACACTTTACACAAGACTGACCATGACAAGCAACTTAGTTTGAGCATCAAGAACAGCCACATGGAAACTGAGGAGCTCGAAACAAATGAAAATTAGGCTGATATTGCCTCCTTGGCCCCTTCTTAAAGCGATAAACTGAAAGAAAACTTTTGGAACTGAATGGATTTATTGGTGGAGAACACTGTTACAACTGACCCTATTTCTATAAAAACCTGTGGTACAAGAAGTGGGAATTGATGGTGATGACATAGTTACAGAATGGCAGTAGAGGACAGGATACTCTATGACAAGAACAGAAATACCAAAAAATTACCATTGGTAAATCGTCATATGCTTAGTGCTTAAAACCTAGTACTTATGCTATTAAGATCTTATCTGCTGTAAACAACAGAAGAGGAGAAAGATGGACATTTAGTAAGCAATTTTAAAGAGTTTATGAGGCAACAACAAGCTATGTACATGAAAACAATGAAAATGCAATTGCAGGATATGACAGAAGGAGGAAAGGGAAAAAACAGCAATACAACTCATGAAATGCTAAAAATACTAAATGCTGATCCGAAACACATTACTCAGTCCCGATTATCCTCGCTAATTAAAAAAAAAAAGTTAAAATGACAAAGGTACAGAAGGTTTCTGCCAAAGGAGCCTCAAATGCCTTTTCTTTTAAGAAGACATTTACCAGACTGTGCTAATTAAAAACAACAGCTGAAAACCTCTCTTTGGGACCGGTACTGTTTAATATCTTTATTAATGATCCAGACTAAGGGATTGGAAATTCACAGATGACACCAAGTTGGGTGGGAGTGTTGTCTGCTGGAGGGCAGAAGGCTCTGCAGAAGGACCTGGACACGACAGACTGGTGGTCCAAGGTCAGTGCTATGAGGTTCAACAAGGCCCCCTTCCAGATCCTGCACATGGGTCACAATAAGCCCAGGCAGTCCTACTGGCTGGGGCAGAGTGGTTGGAAAGCTGCCCAGCAGAAAAGGACCTGGCAGTGCTGGTCCACAGCTGCTGAACATGAGCCTGCTGGGCCCAGGTGGCCAAGAAGGCCAATGGCATCCTGGCCTGTGTCAGCAACAGTGTGGCCAGCACAACTACGGCAGTGACTGTCCCGCTACATTTGACAGTGGTGAGGCCACACCCTGAATCCTGTTTCCAATCCTAGGACCCTCAGTTCAGGGAAGATTTCGAAGTGCTGAAGCCAAGTCCAGAGAAGGGCAATGGCCCATTTCCACTACAAATTCTTTAATGTATACTCTCTGACAAGGCATTTAACAGGCTTTGAACAACTTTGGGAAGGAAAAAAAGAAAATGAAAAGTTGAACAAAAGAGGATATAAAGCATATACTCTAAGGGGCACAGACTATTTGCTTTCTTCTTTATATGTATCCTGCTCACCAGACGAAGTCAATGAACAGAGTTTCCAGATGTGATTACAAATGTATCATATGAGATGTAAAGTTGGTGCAGCAACAGCAGTGCTAGCCACAGCGATACCCCCTGAGTGGGCAAACAGTTTAACTGGCTATTCTTCCCCTGGGCACTGACCTATACCAGGCTTTTCTCTGGAGTTCAGCCAACTCACCAATCACAAGCAACAAAGTCACAATCGGTAATTCACCACTATCTTCTATTGGTGAAACAGCATATTCTGTATTATTTTACTTCCATCAAGCAAGCCAGACTATTTTCCAAAAACCTAGCTGTTAAACTGATCTGACATAAGACAAAGCAGAAAGACTAATTACTACTTGCAATAAAAACAGTATCTGGAGCAGACAGTTCATGGATTACTTGAAGTAACTTCCTTGATATACGTTTCTAAGTAATGAATGAATTAAAATATCACATGAATAGGACAAGTATTGTTACCAAATTGGGAGAGGGATTGTACAATTACCCACATATTACATCTTCATAACCAACACACAGTAGAATTACAGTATATATATTGATATATATTGATAGTCAATCAGATTGACATCTTGTTACAGCAACTCATATGGACTGCTGCAAGGAAAAGTTCCAAGAAAATACACTTCCCAAGATTACAGCGGTGCAAAAGGAAGTAAAATTCTGTCCTTGCTTCCCAGCAAGAGATAATCCTAATGCTGTTACCACTCCGTGTAAGAAATCTTGTATTCTTTGGCCATGAACAAGCCCATGGGAAAAATCAGATTCATGATATGCAAAATACTGCATGCCTTTTCCTATCACCACAACCTTGTCAAAATATATTTTGCTCAGAACTGTGTATTTTAGACAATATCACTGATTTCAAATTTTTACTAAGTAGGATTTGGAAGATTCAAAACTATTTTTGTACACCCGTGGTTCCTTCAGCACTTTATGCAACAGTAATGTGCTTTCTACTCCAAGCAAATGTACTTCAAACTCAAGTTAATTTCTTTTGTGTTAAGCAGGTACCACTATGCTTTGTGTAAGAACAACCTGTGAGCTTATTTACAGTCACACTATTGCAACAATATGGAATCTTTATAATCTATCATTTCTTTAGAAATGCTGACTATTTGAGTGATCACATGCAACTGAGGTTTGAATTGACCTGATACATTCCAGATCCAGCAGCAAAAAGGTAGTTAGACTTCAATGGCCAAGACCAGGAAGGGAAGAACTTCAGCCTTTCCAGTGCATAAACTCTTAACAAACAATCTAATACAGGCATGAATGTTAACCTTACTAGTGGCAGGCTCAGGAAGCCTGAAATGGGCAGCTATGGATAGCCAAATCCTTTTAGATACCCTAAAAATTTACTTTTACTTCTATTTGGTAAAAACTGGCATAAGATGTGATCACTGATATGGTCAACATTTTAAATTCAAGGTCTCAGAAATGTGTTGCTACAGTGATTTTCAGAACTTGTAATCCAATGTATCAATTAACTCCTTCATTTTAATTAAATAATCTGTTCTCTGGGGTTTGATCATGACCTGAGACAGTAGAGGTTTCCCATTTACCTTTTTAGGCCACCACTTTCTCTGCCTTCCAGGTTCTTATTATTCTCACCATATCCTCATCTCATACCTTTGGAGGCAAAGGTCCACTACAACTTCAGTACAGAGTACAGTTCAGTACAGTACAGTTCAGAGTGCATTCCCACAGTAAGCAAATGAGAATACACATCTGATTCATATAAGGGAAGCATAAGACACTATTCACCACCTGGCTCCTTACCCAGCACTAAATTCTATAAGGTTTTTCAATAGAAGATTTCATTCAGCAGCCTCAACTGATGCATCAGAACTCCTTTACTCAGTCCTTTACAATTTCATTGTCATAGTTTTATTTTCTCCCATTATTCTTCACCATGCTTTAATCAACATCAAGGCCAAAAGCTCCCACTGGATCAGTTCCACTCAAATTATTTGACTTAATACAAATTCTCCTTGGCTGTGATGAACAAAACCAACTCATCTCATCATTTCCCAAAAGCTAAGAGGTTTCCAAGTGTGCAAAGGACTACCTGACACTAGGTCACTGTATGGTTTGTTATCAACAGAAATTACCTCTAGGTATCCACATTTTTATTTACAAGCAGCTTTGAAAGCATGATAATACTTGGCTACTCAATCAGACCACCTGAAATTATTTTAATGCAAGAAACACTGAGAAATACTGTTAGTTTGGCTATAACAATATTGCAACCCCTAAGGTATTTTGTTATCCCAGTTTTAAACTGGTTCATGCAACTTTTCTATGACACAAACTATAGTCACAATCAAATCATACATTTTAACAGTGTGTATACCTCTTCTCAAATAATGAAAAGAGTGCTCATATTTATCACCACATTATGTTTTCATACTCACACTACTTCCCATCTCTTAGACATTTATTATTTAAGTGTGGTGTCACAGCACCAATTTTAATTTTATTTTTTAAGTGATTCAGTCCTCAGCAGCATCTAGCCTTTATTACTGGAAAGATTTGTAATGATATTCTTTGCAATTTTCCTGCCAAAGACTAAAAATTGTTTAAATGCCTTAAGAAGATTTCCTAAAGTCACCTAAATTCTCAGAAACTTTGCTTCCATATCTATAGATACATAATGAAAGAGTTTTGCAGAGGGACTAAAAAGAGCCCATTTATTAAATGTTCTAATGATAATTCAAGAGATCACCCATTAGCATTTCCTTAAGAAGTCCTCATTCCCTAGGTATAATGGCAAGTGTTATATATGGCTGGGGCAAAACAAAAAAATTCTTTAAATCTTATTCCCCACAGCAAAGGAGCTTCTATTTCCATATGAAGTCTCACAAATACTTTGATAATAGCATCCAGATGTGAGCGAGAGGATTCTTCATAACCAGCTCAAAGATGTGTGTTAATTCATTTCCTCTTCCAAAGAGAAGGTGGTGCTACCAAAACAATGGCATTTGCATTTTTTACTGTGAACTGACTGTAAGGATTCACTTTGAAGCAATTATTTAAGATCAATTCTTACAAAACAATCATGTGTTTCCCATTAAACACACCTACAGACCTATGCTGCCAACAATACTGATGTTGTAAAGACTATACCCATGTCTATTTCTACACTATGGTGCATCCCATGGTACATCCTACACTCTCCTGACTGTCAACCAGAAGCAAGGTACATATAAAGAGCTTTTTCCTGTTTGTATTTTGTAGTAGGTTGACCCTGGCTGGATGCCAGACACCCACCAAAGCAAAAGGATTATGCTAAAGACAATGATTATGTGTAGGATACTCAGTTTTTGAGAAATAAGCCTGTAAAATCAATATAACAGTAATAAAATACATCTATGCATGTGATCCTAACATAGGTAGCAAAGAATAATATGAAAAGTCTTCAACAAATTCATATTACCATCATAATCACCAATATTAAAAATGTTGAAATATTTAAAATCAAATATATTATTTATAGAAAGCATTTTCCTGGACTTTAAAGGACAGTATTTAAAATGTTTGTTTTAATATTTTTACTGTTCATTTTATGATGCTACCTATAGTCTCCTCCATTTTGAGCATGGGAATAATGTGCGTTTGTATGCCAAATAAAAAAGTGAAACAGAAAGGCAAGGACAGGAGCGTAACAAAAACCCCTAAAAACCCAGGTTTTCCCATTTGTGTCTCTGTATCATACCTGTTTTTATTTGCTGGGTCTTGACATTTACACCCAATCACCAGAAACAGCATTATATTTTCACTTGTTTCTAATTTTGTTAAACATTTTAATAGTATTTTCAAGCACTATAGCTACCTTGAGCTGATTGAAAATTATCCCAAATCCAGAATATGTAGTCTGTTTATAAAACCATGACTTGTTCTTGTCTAATAAAGGAAAAAAAAAACCAAATTCCTGTTTTTAGGGAGTTTTAATACACCTTTTTGGACTAGCAATATTGTTTTAGAGGGTATTACATCACATATCTCAGGGCAGTGGTGGCTTTGCTCTGATTTTCTGTAGTTATTTTAATGTCAAGCTAATAAAGTCTTGACTGGGAATTTTTCTCTAGGATTTTGAGAACTTAAGTAACTCTTCATTTCCATCCTAAGAGTTTTGCAACTATTTTGCCTATCAGTTCCATCAAATTCCTTCCTTGTAGATAAATAGAATATGACTTTAACTACTGTACCTGTCCCTCAACATTCCTCCTCTGTAATCACAGTTTTATGGCTACTGATTTTGTTAAGATAAGAAGCAGGCAGTATATCAGATATGAAGTGCTAATGACGTTTTTAAAAAAGTTCCAATAAGGAGGCGTCTTGTACTAAAACTTCATTTTTGAAAAACAGAAAGCTCACTGAGGTCCCAAAAATCAGAGAGCACTGCCACTTCCTTGCTGTGCTAGAAGGAGACTTCAGATAAAGACATATTTTTTACTAAAAAATACACCTTATGTATTTAATATTTAATGTATGTATTTAAATACATTGTTCAAGTTCAGTCTCACAATTGATGCTGCTGAACTTTGCTGAAAATAACATTTCATTAAACTACATTGCTGGAATCAGCAACCTGTAAGTAGCAAATATAATTTAAATAGCTGCCAGCAATATTTTCACAAACAGTGCCTAAAACAAGAATCACAGAAAACTTTTGAAGGTCCAGCATACTTTAAAAAAGCACTGGAGGCATAGCAGCTCTGTATTGCAAAACACTTTGGCATGGTCATCCAGAAAAATCACTTATCCTCACCATGAAAAAACTTCAGAAATTTCAATGCCAAAAGTACAAAACCACAGAGGAGTTGAGACTTGAGAGAGGTTTTTGAGGTTATACCCCTTAAATTATTTTAACACCTAGTTCAATACTTCATTAGAAATGTTTTGTTACTCATTTAATTTTACAGTTTCTGAGTTTTTTAAACTCATTCAGTAAATTCCAGCAATGCAGCAGATGCAGTGTCTCAAGACAGTGTGTGCTCTGCAACAGTAAGTAACTTTTGCCTCCACTTGAAACAGCTGGAAAATTCATCTGATTCCCCTTCTAACACCAGACAGCTGAAACAGTGTTGAGCTGTACCCCAAGCATGAACACAAATTTGGTACCCAATGGCCAAGTATTTGGTCACTTCACAAATACCTGCATCTGTGACAGTGTCAAAGAGAAAAGTGAGATGCTTACAAAGAATGCACCAAGCTTCAGCACAAAAAATTATGACTGCCCAGAACACACAGAAAGCAGTCACTTCATCAACAATACTGGACTGAAGTGGCCTGAAGCCAAAATAATGCCTCATTTAAAAATGATCTTTGTTCCTCTGACTCAAAAATTACAGAGATTTCGCTTCACTTGCTAGCTGCAGTCATTTCAGAACAGTAGCCCACGTGCATGTGCTGGTGGGTCAATATATCACAGGAAACCAAATGATTGGGAAAACTAAAAAAAGGAGGGGGAATGTTACCTGTAGAAGGACAGAACAAATCTCTTTCACATACAAACTCTGCAGAATGACAACTAGTTGACAAGATGACTGTCAAAATAAACCACTTGGTCTTTCTTAAGCATACATAAGGCATTACACACAGGCACAAAATTTAACTTTTCTTATCCAAAGCCATTCTAGACTGTATAGTTATTGACTTGAGGTCCTGAATGCTATATAAAAATATTATGTACCCCTTGCTATCTTTGCTTTCTCATCTTCCCATCCTAAAAAGAAACTACAACACTGCATTTTTTTATTCTGATTGAATTGGTGGCCTTGTTTTGTTTTAAATTCAAAATCAACACATTTTGCAATTCATCTTCATAGCGACGAAAGAAAACTTCAGAATGCACTTTGACCTACAAATTGTAGAGGTATGCAATTGTTTGTAAGCTGCAAGAATTCATTGGACATCCTAAAAGTGCTATTGCCCAAGATTTATGGTCAGGAAACAAACTCTGTCAACTACCATCTTTAGCACCTAAAACTCAAACATTAAACTGAAGTCACCTAGCACCTTAAAGAAAATAGCTGAGACCTAATATTTTACTATGAATTCTATGGGAAATAGTGGAGGTGGAAACAAGCATATGCTGGTCAAGTAACTGATCTTGAGGAAAATGCTTCAGTATTTTAATTCAATAGTCCCAAAAATACTGATACGTTCATGATGAGATTAATTACAGAACTTTGTTCCAGATGCTGAGAGTAGAACAAATAACTCTAATCCAGATGGGGTTCAAATTCCTAACCAAGGAGAGAGGCCAAAAATGTCTCTCTCAGATTCCACTATTGGCAATTTCCCCATTGAAGGTAAGTACTGCCTGTACTAGGGACCAAAAAGAAGTGGCAAAGGGAAACAATCCAGCAGAGTAAACTGAAGGATGGAGGGAAGGAAATGCTTCCTGCTGCCCGCTTGAAACCATCACCTTTGTTTAACATTATAGGCATCTCTCTTTTGCCAGAGCTCCAACTGCTCACATATAGGGCTAAAAAAAGGTAAAATCATGGGGGGGGTAACATTCAAACCAAGTAGTGGCCGCCTGCGTATTGTTGACACTATGTCTACAGTATTTGTTTTGAATTTGCCTAGGAGCTGCCTTCAGAGGTCAGAAGACAGCTGATTCCTGTGTGAATCAGGTATTGAGAACCCAAGCAGTAGGAAAGTGGTTTTCCATCACTGAATAAACTCCTCCAATTTAACCATTTTGTATCCTATGTGCTCATCACTTCTCTAGGGTGAGAAACCACTATCTCCTAGTCAACAGTCTCAGAGAAGCCCAGGAAACCCAGAACATCTTCCCTCCTCATTTTCAGTATAATGGTTTTGCAAGTATTCTGGTCAGAATTAAGAGAGCTTAAAGTTTAGAGTAAAAGAGGTATTAGCCTCCATCTAGCTTCCCAAAAATGTACCTAAATTTCTCTGTGATGGTCAAACATCTGAACATTTGTTCCATTGGTCATGAACACTATCAGTTACTCACAAGTGTTTTTTCATATACTAACAAAGACTTGCCAGGTAATTACAGATCTTTAAATCGAGTCACTTAAGGTGCCCAGAATTTATAAACAAACAAAAAGACTGGAATACCCATATACTACCCAGGTGTGAATATATGTAAAGCATATCCACGCATTCATTTCTTAAGCATTATTTTGAAGTTTACTGATTTGAAGAGTACCAGTAAGGGTTTATTTCAATAATAACAAATAATGAAACAACTAAACCCAACAAACCACAAACCAAATGATATGAGGTGAAATCAATTTATTTCAAAGTAAGGATTTATATAATCAAAATTATCTACATAACTTCATCCAAACATTTCTGGCAACATTCCCATAGAAGATTCCATATACAAACAAATTGTTACTAGATAAGCAGGCAAAGTTCATCTCTAAAGTTAGCTGAAGTTTGGCAACTACTGAATTTCAATGCATATAACCACTAAAAAATTGCAAATTCCTTGTAAACACTGTCTCTAAGAAGAATAAATAAAATTATGTTCAAACATATTTCAACAGCAACTGGATTTTTGGGACTCCAATCAAAGAAGTCCTTAATATGTTCTGCACAACTCTCAGGTCCCAAAGTCTAAAAACTATTACTTAAGTGAGTTAAAGAAGAAGAGTTCTTACTTTCTGTGAATAATTCTGGTAGTGCTTCCCAAGCAAGAGTAAATTTAGAGATATAAGCCCTGTGGAGTGTTAATAACTGCCTTTGATATGACACACACAGAAAAGAAGATTCTACTATTTGCATTTTATCAGTTCATGCGTATGGGGGGAAGCTATTTAGGGTGCCTATCTGCTGGATAATACACTTTTTTTTTTTTCATTATGTGTGATAATCACACATATAATCACACATGGAAATAAAAGATTAATCTCTGTCTACATGTATGTATGCACACATTTACTTCCCTACAGACACACATCCTGGAAGTTAGTACGTCTTTGTTTAAAGAACAATCAACTACAGCAGGCATTAGAAAGGGAAAAAACAGTAAGAATCAGAGCCAGCATGAAGACAAATCTGTTTGCAAGCACTGGCCTGCACCGCCTACTCCAGTTCAAGTCACAGCACTAGACTCAGTCGTTTGGAAGGCTCCTGTTTCTGCAGAACAGGAAAAGACCAGTCTAAACACCCCAGACTGCATCTCATAACCATAATACTGCTACAGAAATGCGAGTCATCATGCTCAGGGAGGCCTGCACAACACTGAAACCTCAAATTCCTTCTTTTGTACAAACAGGACAGGCAACAAGAGAAAACCAAACTATCCTAGAGAAAGGGGAGGTGTTACCTAAGTATTTCTCACTACCTATTACTACATCAATTCTGAATTCAAATATAAAATCAGTAATTTTGAAAGCAATTATATATTAGGATGAATGGCATCTATTACTGCAGTTACTTAGCTAAACATTACAAAATTCCTTGTGGATTCCCCAACATTCACGCTTGTTCAAAATTACTGGCGTCAGCAAAATCCACGCATTTGCGTATAAACATGGCACTGATCTCAATTGTTTGTAACTAGAGAACATTCTCCTCTGCTTCTTAGCTTCTTTTTCCAGATACATAAAGCCCGGTCCTCATTCACTGCACCGACATTTGCAACTCCCTGAAACAAGGGACACACTTCATTTTGTTTAGACATACTGCCTCACTAATAAATAGAGGGGGTGGAGAGGTGTTTCTGGGATTTCTTAGGCTGTAGTTTCATAGCTGTGTGAGTCAACCCAAATCTGCTAGATCTCTCCCTCCATTACGGCAGCACATAAGTGGCTAATAAGTGACACTGCTGAAAAATCTCTTTTTCTGCCCAGGTTACTTTTTCAGATGTATCTGCTCCTTGAACCAGCTCATTACATGGGTGTAAAAATGACAGGTGAGGGTGAGATTACTTCAGCCCAATCTCAGGGTCCAGTTTAATGACTTAGAAATTGATTTAGTAGGGTCAAATTCAATTACCACAGTGTTCCAAATTCACCTGTCACCACAAGTAATAGTTCACCCCAATTTTGTCACAGAGATTCTGTGAAAGAAGGGAGGGGGTAGTAGGTAACTGCACAAGTCACGTTGATTCAAATGAAAACTTACCTGGAAAAACTGCTTTTGAATTGGATCAATTCCACAATCCAATATCCTGCAAGCCACAGATACACCTGGACAGGCATGGGGAAAAGTATGGTCCACAGGTAGAGCAAAGGTATTTAACTGGCTAAAAGCACTGGCTTTGGTGTTTGTGCTTCCATATGCCAGGCTTTGATTCAGAGCAGTCCTCCATCTACTGGTGTAGCAACTCCACCCTTTCCAACTACACCAGTTTTCCCCTCTTTCCCTACAGCCACTACATGCCTCTATTTTTTACTTTTTCTCCTCTCACTCTTCACAATCTTGATTTGTTTCTATGATTTTAGGAGTGCTGGTGACTCAAATAAGGAAAATTACTTTGAACCATTATTCTTCCTGAACAGCAGTGGCAGCAGCAGTGAAAATGAGCAACTGTTTCTTCAGTAGCAGCATCACACAAAAAGTACTCAAAAATAGTCAGATACAACAGTGCCAGGATGACAAACTTCCAAAACACAATTCTGGCAGACTATAAAGAGAACTAGCCTTTTTATTATTATTTATTTATTTTTAAGATAAACTAAATCGATTTAGACTATGTCAAAATACCCACCATGCAGGTCAGCTTAGATTACTAAACTGACTTGCAATATTCTACAAAATCAACCTGTCATTACTTACTCCTTAACATTGTTAAACTCCTGTTGAAACTGGTTTTGTCCACAGATTTGTTTTTGAGTGGAAGATTGATAAAGATGATAAAAAATCGTGGGAAAATATCAATGAATCTTACTTCTGGAATTTTGAGGCTAGTTTTAAAATTAATTTTCTGGGGATACTGCATGATTCCAGGCTTTTAATAAGTATTGCGCAGCATCAATTCAGATTCTATACAGAATCAAACGCATGGCAGCTCTCCTACAGACTGAAGTTGGAGTAACTCTGAAAGGTCTCCAGACAGTGTGAATTAGGGCACAGCTCCACAGTATGAACTCTCACGAGGCAGAGCCTGTGAGAGAGAGTCCCTCAAGGCATTTCTCAAACCAGCTCCACTGCTAGATAAAAATCTAATGGTGAACTCCATCCTCACAGACATACACAGGTATCAGAAACCAGTTTTAGCATCAAACACAGAGTGATACACAGAGCTCTGGTTCTAGGGTAAGTATTTAATCTGTGTAGCATATCCAACTCAGACCAGAATGCTCCAATTTGCACAAGAACCTGAACTAAGAATGGTACCTAAAAACGTCAAAGAGAACAAAATTAAATGGCCACTTTTTAACCTGTAAATCTGACTGGGAAACATAGGCTAGGACTGAAAGACTTTAATTTGGGAAAACATTACATGTCACCCCCCGTTTCCCAGTTGAGATTTAGAAACACAGACACTAAACTTGGGTTCGATTCCCATTTCAAAGTGATTTTTAAAATAGCTTATTAGGCTTTCTACTGACCTACTTCCAGCTTTATTAATGTGTACATAATCTACAAAGATATAGTTTTTGTACTTGGTGAATCCTCCATTTCCTAAAGCAAAATTCTCATGATTTCACAGCAGTCTAGACTACTAGTTTCAAGTGGAACAAAGCTGAAATCTTATTTCCAGATTTCCCTATTTCCCTTCAGCTACAGTTATGCCTACTTTCATACTCTACATAGGTTTCTAAGAAAAAAATGTTACTAACAGCTCACAAACGCAACTCCTAGATTGTCATTTACTGACTTCACAGGAGCAAAAATAGTACTTCTTGCCACTGATATACTACTGGTAATAGCAGTAAAAGGAGTTTTTGAGAAGAGATGGATTAGAATTTTTCAGGAATAATGGTACATGCCAACTACATTTATAAAGGATGATTGAATTAGGCATTTAAATAAACATGCATTTTCAAGGACAAAAGCTTAAAAGCTGCCTTGTGTTCTTCATTTGCCTTCTAGGTGAATGAATGTTAACTCTGCAGCACTTCACTGATGAGCAAGAAACACTTGTTAAAATCCACACATATAGAACCACTTTTTCCATCTCTCACAGATCACTGAGTTGTTTTTAACCAACACAGTACTGAGTTTCACCTGCTTTATTTTTATTATGGCAAGCGCTTAAGAATTAAACTTCCCTTCACATACTCCACAAGATATTGTGCCATTGTCCAAACAAAGCAGCATAAATTCTGAATTATTCCTCTTCACTACTTCATGTAAACAAAGTTTTTAAAAGAAAAATTATTTCCTTTATGACTGACAAGATTAAGGCCCACAGAAAAGCACTGCAAAGTTAAGTAACTGAATATTGAGTTTTACTCTCTTAAATCACAAGAAAAGAACAACTTTTATATTCTGCAGAATTTACTTTCAAATAATTTCCTACTAAATTATGAGTAGTTTGATTAAATTTCAGTAATGAGTTTATTACAGAGAATCATTACTGCATTTGGATAATTAAGTACATGCATGTATTTTCAAATGGTACTGGAAAAAAGCACTGTTAAAACACAAAATGATACTCAAATAACAGGATTTTCTCTACTTTGACTACCCTATGGACCAAAGGACAGAATAAAAATTTTAAGGTGAAATATGCAACCACATCTTCCTTACACTGAACCTGTAACAGAAGTCAGTTAGCTTATTTTTTTCAAGGAACAACTTATTACAACCAATTTCTTTTCATATCCACATCACTATTGGCATAACCATAACACTCGCATTGCAAAATTTCACTAAATAAGCACTTCCTAAGTTCAGCTATAGCCATTGCACATGTTCTGCCTCAGCACTTGTACCATAACCCTGATTCTAAGCAGCCAGAAAAACCCCAAGAATACAATTACATTAAAAAATCACTATACAAAACAACAGTTAAAAAACTTATTGTTTGTTGTTTGAGATTTTAAACTACTTTTGAGTGATTTGGATTCCATAGGGTTTTTCGGTTGGCTTTTTTTATTCTTGCTTTACCTTTCCAGTAATACTATAATGCATAAGCAATTTTCATCAAGATGAGCATGGAATAGAAGTATCCTATCAGTTCTTAAAAACAACCACTTTCAAGTTTTAAAACTGGTAATGTTATTGAATACCATGAACCACCCACTACCAGTTCTTAGGTTAAGAGGATAAAAGGTTTTTGTGCTTTATTTTCCTTGTTTATCTCCTGTACTGCTCCTATTTGAAACCGATTTTATCATGGGCAGCAAAATTGCCACTGGCTGGTTTCCAACAGATCTCTTCCCCATCATTCTCCTCTCAGAGAGCTGCTGCATCCCTTGCCTTGCTCTCATCCTCCTGAATTACCTGCCCATTTTCTTTGGGTGCCACGTCCACAAAGCTGGGGAGGGGGCAGCAGATCACCTAAAACATTTGAAACACCTATGAAATAATTAGCTGAATTTATTCCAGCTAGCACATGAGCTACTGCCTTTTCACAAACTGAACAGTGCTGGTCCATGTTCCTTTGTGTAACTAGAATTTGGCTGTCTCTACTCTGTTCAGCACCCATTAGACAAGTGTTCCATCTCCGAAACCTTCGTCCAACTGGCAGCAAGTTTTGAACTGAAGAAACTTCAAGGAGGATCAGTAACAAAGAAATTAAACTCATTTCATTAGAAAAGCAAGGTAAAAACATTCTCCTAGGCAAAGTTCTATCACATACACAAAGTAAACAGAGACACACAAATGTTTTCCTCCAATTTTTGAGAGATTGATTTTTGGGTACTTAAAACAACAGTAGTAAGATTTTCATAGTTTCAAAGTTTCCAGATGGTCTTTCAATGGGCTTGCATATTAGATGCAGTGATGAAACAGGTTTAAGTTATATAATATTTAAAAAATATTGTAAAACTGCAGATGTTAAGCTATTTCCTCATGGTCAATCAGGCTATTTCCTCAGAGAGCCATCAAGAGGAAGGGGTATTATTTAATGACTGCAAGCAAATTCTAATACTACTAAGTACTAAGCTAGCTACTTTTATTTATTTTAAGCATGTGCATTTTTCACGTGCTGTAGACATCAAAGGATGGTGTGTGGGAAAACTCCGGAAATATCTGATTTCTCCAAAATCCTTTTTAAAAAATGTTGTTTCTCCTTCTCTTTCATCTTCAGTATCTGTTCAAAAATTATTGGAAAATAGAAAAGACATGTCTCTTTAATGCTTATGAATATATTTTGCCAGTACAAAACTTTTTTTCTGTTTCAATAGTTTGGAAAGTTTTGACAAATCTCATGGAGAGAGATGTCATAATTTCTAGCATTAGAAACTAGAAGACATGAGGCCTAAAATGCTAATGACTACCAAACTGTATTCCAGTGAAATGTGACAGGCTGTACTCATGGAAGACAATAGAGTACCATTAAGATTAGGTAATATAACTGAACAACCAGAAAGAAACAGGAACTCACTTGAGAGTAAGACATTAAAAAGGCTGATCAGCTTTCACAGTAAATTTAAAGAATTTTTCCCCCACTGTGTCAGCAAACCTGACCCTAACACTGAAGCTCTGACACCTGCATCAGGTACGTATGTATCTTCGGTCTCACATAAATAAAATGTATGTTTAGAATATCCCCATGCTATCCAGGTACCAGAAAGTTTTCAATCTTCACTCCTGAGTAGCAACTGTATTGTGCCAATTTTATCTTTGTTTCTCCTCAGCAGTATTTCATCATGCTTAAAAGAGCTTTAAAACAGCCAAATCCTGATGTCAGCACAGCAGCAGGAATACAGTTCATTAGTTTACTGCAGCCGCAAAGCCAGCAAAACACATATTGCTTTGAGTAACACCAATAACAAGCATGTGTTTTAGATTGATTTCTAGGTAACAAAGGTGATTAACAAGATATTGCTGGGAAAAAACCCTCAGATATGAACAATGTTTAACATAGGCCGGGGACTACACAAAAGTTTGATTTCTTTAACTACCAAAATGGCTAAATGACTCTAATACATACTGTGAACCAAAGATCTGCTAATTATTTTGTCTGTTGTTTTTCTTTTACATAACAGAAGATTCGCATTGACTTTAAGCAGACAAAATAGTATGAATTGATTCAAGTAGACAAGGTAGAAAAGTAACCACATATATATGTCTGATTTCCCTTTCTATCAATCATCTCCATAACACTGGTAAGAGAACAACACTTCCTTTATAAGTCTTTGACCACAGCTAAAGCTTCTGCTGTTTTGCAAACTTAGGCATACACACTCCCTATAAGAATGCAGTATGTCACAGATTTTGTAACCAAATTTTATTTATTTAAATTCACAGAAAGTTGCCCACATTGTACCATAAAAATATACATTGACTTGCATATCCACCTAAAGTGACTTATACGATTAAATCACGTCTCTTGTACTAAATATAACATCAATACAGCTCTGGTCTGCCACAGGCTTCCAGTATGTCTCTAAGTAATATTTAGCCTTCAGTAGTTTGTTTCAGTTTTAGAAGTGGGGGACAAACCCAGAAATGTGTAATTTATTACTATCACAACAACTGTTATGCATCTCTTTTCCAAGATAAATAATCCTGTCCGTCTCAAACCTCTAATCAGTCTTTGTAATACTAATGATCATACAGTATGTGGTAAGTGATTACATACACACAAAAGGAAACACCACAACCAAAATCTTGAAGCCATTATTTGGTTCTATTCACATTAAAAAAACTTATTCTGGAGTTAATCAAGGTTGTTTATAGAGAAGCATATTGCTGAAAGACCATCCTTCTTATTTATCAAATATGGAATACTATAACTGAAGGAAAATACTTAAGGAATATTCTATGCGGTATTTTGATTCTTGAAGACTTGCAAGCTAGCCTCCCACCTATTACAAAGTTTCTACACAATGCCTGTAAAACAGCCTGTGACACAGTTTTCACAGAAAACACTAGTCATTTTCTGGGTTTTTTTAGGAGAGATGATGAAGCCTGATTTATAGAAGCCTTGGGCACTCAGGAATGTAACTGAAATCAAAGAAACTTTCAGTCTGAACATATGAAGTGCAACACAATGCACTTCAGAAGCCACAATATAGAAATACCAAATCAGGTATATGAAGCCAGTTTTTCTTTCGGGCATTGGGTTTTTTTTTCTTTTCAGTAACTCTTCGGTTCCCCATCTTTTAAGTGTAATTAACATCATGGAGTCACCTCACAAAAAAGCATTAGTATAAGAATAAGATTAAAAATTCTTTGACGTTTATAGTAGAATAAATAAGGGCATCAAGTCTCCTGAACTAGTCTGTCCATTTCAGCAGTCAAACATCAGGAATTATCATTTCTAATTCAGCAATCTTTTGGGTTTCCCCCTTTTTAATTTTTTTTTCTTTCACAATACATTTATCTTAGTGTTGCTGGCAAACCGTTAGACCAATATTGTACATGTGAAATTGCCATTAATTACTGACAAACTTGTAACAAAAGAAAATTATCAGATCCAAAAACAAAGGAAAAGTGTCATCATCAATTTGAAATTCAGTAACATCTGGGTGAACTTGGTAAACCTACATGGTCTGTTCCTCTAAGGACTGACAAAATTGGGACATTTACAAAGCAATTGGTTAATATTCCATTGGAAAAAAAAAATTAGAACACAATTTATTCTTCTCTGACTAGTGGCCTGTCCTAGTTAATGAAAAACTTGATTGTTACAAGACTCAAACTAATTAAAAAGATTAAACTATGAGCAGAATCAAATTAAAAATTTGGCTTTAGGCTTATGTGGCCAGCAATAGCTCAAGAACATTGCAACTGCAATCTGCAGTTAAATACAATTAATGAAAGTTTAAAAATATTAGAATAACTGTGTATCATTTCTATAACCCGGCTATATGACCTCCAAAAAATGGCTTACAAATCTTCAATAAAAGCACGTAAGTACATGCAAGTCACCCATGTAATCTAAAGCTTGCTAGCAAAGAGCATTTATTAGTTAATATACTATCCAACCTGCTTAATATATATACACCTTTTCTTCTCAAACCAAATTCTTGTGGGTGACACAACAGATTTTCTTCCACCAGGTGATATTTTAATTGGTATTTTTCAGTGTTGTTTAAAATAACTACCTTTAAAATAACTACCTAGGTAAAAGCCAAGTCAGATCAAAGGTCCATCTAACATCACAACCTCAGAGAGCAGCCATTAACTTACACAGAAATATCAGGGTTAGTTAAGAGTAACTTTTTTTCCCTCTCACCTAACTACAGCCTACTCCAAAATTTAAGCAGCATCAAGCAGTCTTTCTCAATTTTAACATGATGTAACAGATGCCTAAAAACCTCTTGTGATTTGACATGGTAAGACAGACAAATTGTCAGGATTAGCTATTTCTAATGGTGTGGAAACACAACAGGCCAAACTACAAAGGGGCCAATACCCAATAACCAGAGGAATATGCAGAAAGACAATGGAAAGGAGGAGAGGGAAGGTGTTTGTTTCATTCTCACACAAATACATATAATAACTAAGAAAACCAAGGGACAAGATAGGGAAGACTTCAAGGCACACCTGGAGTGCTAACTTCTCCAGATGATTACAAGCTAGGCCTTGGGGTGAGCATGGCATGGGGAGAATTGGAAAGAGGATGAAAGGGTGTGAAGGGCATTGAAATCAAATGCAACTTTCACAGCAAACGCTTTGCCTAACTGTCACCATGGGAAAAAGAACAAGACTATTGGACTGACTGAATAACAAGACAATCACTCCTTCCAAAAATCCAAACCCCTACAAAACAAAAACCAGAATTCTAAACCGGCTACGATAAAAAAACTGCATCTCTCTAACTAAATTCTAACCTATAAAACCTAATTTCACAGAAACAGATTTAAAAGCTGCCTGAAGCCTCTGTTTGAAACTTCCATGTTGAAACAAATGTATCATTTATTTTCCTTTGAAAAGTTTCAGAAACATTTTTTTACTTTTGTATATTCAGAGTCTGATTAAATGTACTTTTTACAGATTTCATTAATTAATGTTGTTTACACTGTCCTCTAGGTAAAAGAAAATGCTGCACTATTAAGTATTTTCTTTTTTTTTACAGACTTGTCTTACACTTTACCAAACTATACAGTTTTTAGTACAAAGCTTTATCTGAACTCACCATCATGCATTCTTTATTCTACATTAAAAACTCTAGCAGGTGTGATGGTTTTCCAGAAACAATGCAAATGTCCCCATCTCTATCTCAGAAGAAAACATTTGCTAACTTTCACATTCAAATCAACTCTGAAGTTCCTTCAACATTCTAAGGTAGGACTGCCAAAAAAAGAAGTCGGGTTTTCCCCTGTGCCAGCCCAAGTATTTATGAGTTCTCCAGATAAATTACACGAGAAAATGGTTCAGGTTAAAATTAACATGGTTGGAGAAGGGTAGTGGTTCTGTTGTTGGTTGGTTTGGGATTTATTTCCTGCTAAGTTTTAACCTGGTCAACCCTTCCATTTTGGTGTGCAGCAAACCAAAATGCTTGTAAAGAGGGTACAGAACAGACATTGGGACAAGCACGTGAGAGCCCCACATATTTCAGGGACAGTTCTGGCTTTGCCTACAAGGACTGTTTATGTCAGTCACTGAGAAAATCAGCCTCTATGCATTTTGGATTGATGGGGCTATTTGTAATAGACTGACAATTAAGTACACTATTATTAATCTTACTCATAATAACTAAAACATTTTATATAAATGACATTTAAATATTCTCTTGTGATCAAAGTTATATCTGAGATTTAATTGTTTACTGACAGCAAAATACAAGTCTGGAACTTAACACAGCAGTAAAATACAGTCAATTTTGAAAAAAATTCAGTAGTTATAAAGAAGCTTTGAAGCAAAGCAGATGCCAAGTTTCTAAAACTTCTTTCAACCTTTAACTATCTTATGGAAAGAAATATAATATTGCTAACACAATTGCTCTCAAGTTTTATTTAGGTTCTGGTTTGATCTTGGAACTGAAGGAGAGCTTCTTGGGTGCCTTACAATTGCTTTTTTTTCCCCTTCTATCACTTGGTTATGTCAAAGTTACCACCTCTCTTCACAAGTCTGACCCAAACTGTCAAGCATCTGACTTGTGGCTCTAAAACCAATCCCTATATAAATTGAACATCTGCCCTGTAAAGAGGAAAAATAAGATTATTTTGCAGTCAAAAGTACAGTAAACCTCAACACTCTGCTACATGCTAGCTGCCTAGTTTGGTTAAACTTAACTGGATGTATTGAATGGACACTTGACCCCAGCCACAGCACACAAGTTAAAATCACTTCCTCAACAGCTGAAACATCACATACTGCCCCACTCTAAGAGGGCACCAAAGCATCAGTGTAATCTAACACACCAGAAACTACCTCCAACTCCATTAAGCACCTGAACTTGTGTTTCATTTGCCATATATATGCAATCCTAAAGCATTTCTTATCTACATCCCTCCAAAGATGAATGTTAATTTTAAAATTCTCAATATTTTCATTTTCAGGACAATGATAATGTTATCATACAGATATATCAAAACACTTTGAAAGTATCTGGCCTACATTTTATTACCCACAACCCCAAGCAGAAGGAGGGAAAGGATATAAAAACATTCTTTTTAAAAGTCCTTGGCACAAAAGCTGCTGCTCAGGCACTCTGGGACAGGTGCCCAGAACATCTCAAGTTGCAATAAAAAGAAAAGCTTTCATTAGGAGAAGAGGTCTGGACACAAAAATACAGATGCGATACCAGAAAACTTGCTAATAAGGACACAAGTTTGTAACCAATTAAGTTGACCATGACTTCAACAAGCTAAAGGAACAAAAATTTTCAGGAACTGACCCATATCCTGCTGGCCAAAACTCTAAATTGCACATTTTCTCTAAGAAACACCTTCTGTAAGAGCATCTTCAGCTGACGCATGACCAAGAAGACAACAAAATCTACAGTTTCAAGAACTGATTCATGCATGAGTTGGCACATTCTGTTAAAGCTGGCTTTTATCATTAAATCATATTTAAAGTTCTGGAAAGTTATCTTCTGAAGAAAACGTGAAGCAATTGAACAAAACTTTCTCAAGCATTTCCATCAAAGCACAGCATCATCATCATATTACACATACCAAAATGAATTTGCTTTTGTAAATTAAGTTGATACAAAGAAGCTCAGACTTGATCAAGAACATACACATTACACAAAAGCATAAAGAAAAATATACTTGTTGGTTTAGTTCTAGAGTGGACAGTACTTTCCACGTTCTTGATGCTTCAGTAAAACCAATACCTGACAAAAATATTCCTCTCAGATTAAACAGTGACAATAGAGTAAGAAAAATCTTTCTCTGTCGTTTCAGTTATAGTAGGTGCAGTAGCACCTACTATAGTATTACTGTAGTATTTGTTTCCATTTAAAGTTAGTCTCAAATTTTTTGGCTGCCTGAACTCCATTACAATAATTCATTAAAAAGTGACAGAAAAAAAAGTTTGCTCTTAGCCTGAAAATTATGTCTAATACACACACAGGTCAATTCAGTAAAGCATGTATAGATGATTTTGAAGTTCTATTATTCCTATTATATAGGAATGACGTAGTTCACCACTGCAAGTCCACCAACAGGGACAAAATAAAATACCTGTTTCAAGAATCACCTCAAAACTGCATTCTTCTACATTCCACAGACTTTGATCCAAGGTATCTATCTAAACGGTCATAACTCTAGTATGCTCTCCTGTAACTGGCAATATTCCACTGCAGTTTTGAAAATACTAGGCTGGACTTGTCCATTCAATAACTTTCAAAACTGTAAATGGACAACAAGGCTCATTTGCAAAAAAACCACTGACACGTGCCTTGCTGCTGAAAAAGCAAAGCACAAAGCCAATGTTCTCCTCATATTTATAGCTAAGAAAACTTTTCAATGTACTAACTGACCAGCCAAGACCATGATTTCTGTTTTTCAGTCTTTGTGGGGGTCCCTGCTGTCATGGGAAACAGATCATCAGATGACAGAATACTTCCAATCTCTAAAAATTATTACTCCACCCTGGGCATAGGATCAAATCCTAGGTTACAAAAATCTTTGGTCCAAAGACCATGGTGTTAACAAACGAGCTGTGTCAATATTTGATCAATGCTCAACTTAATTCTCTATTTTCAGCATGGACTTAAGAAACAGTACCACTTTATCACAGTAGCATTTCATTTTTTTTCCAGTGGAAGAAGAGATTAATAAAATAAAAATGAGGCAAGCCTCGCACTCCCTCAGGATGCTGTTAAAAAAGCAGAGAGGATGCTTTCCTAACAATCCCTTTTGCTTATGAAAATTTAGCAATTTTGTCAGTTATGCTAAATAGTAAAAAATTGGTATGTATTACACTAAGTTAAAAAATCTGAGGTAGGTTCTACATTTGAAACTATTTCAGAATTCCATCCATAAACTCCAGAGATTAAGCTTTGTTTTTTGATCCTTTCCATCAAGAATACCCTTATGTAAATCTACTTGTTTTCTCTGCCCAACTGTACTTTCTTCAAATGCCAGAACCCAATAAACCACCTAGCTTGCTAAAAAATTTTGCTAACATATCCTGTAATTATTACTTATAATTCCACTTTAACCTCTCCTCTAAACTGTGGATATGTTTCATGTACAAACTAGCAGTTAACGTATCAACTCTGGCATTGAGCAAACTCACAAGAGAACAGTAATGGTTTACAAAAACGGGAAAAATGGGTCCTCTACTTTTAAGGAAAAGCAATTGAAAAAAGCATATTCCCTTAAAGGTCTGCAGGCAGGAAGGACAACAAAACTCTGGCAGTTCTCCATTCCAGCGATAAAATGTTTACCTTAATAAGTAAAAGTGGCAGGGAGGGGGGTAGTGGTCGGAATTGCTCACCTTTAACCGTTTAACCACCTCATCGTTGGTAATTTTGTCCGTAATCTCCTTCACTCCAGGAGGATAGTAGATGATTTTACCGTCGGCAGCAGGTTTTGGTTGGGTAGCAGGGAAGTCCATCCTGGCGCTGCTGGTTATAAACTTTCCTTCTCCACAGTCCTCTACCGGCCTCTATCGGTCAGAAAACAAAAGTTCAGCAGAATAGAAACGACTTTCTAACCCTCTTTTTCCATTCCTCACCCTCAATTCGCTGAAGGCCCAGGCTATCGCCCCGCCGGCCGCGCCCCCCAGCGCTGC
>VXBR01006645.1:294318-312656 GCA_013400215.1 Cisticola juncidis
AGCGCTGCCTCAGCTTGGCGCCTAAACTCCCGGAGCGCCCGGGCCGGGCAGGCTCCTCCGGGGCGGGGGCATGGCCGGCGCCGAGCGGCGATGGCCGGCTGCCGGCAGTGTGCGTGAGCGAGCCTGCGGGTTCCCGGCTGCAGGGCGGGAAGGCGAAAGTTACGGTGGCGCTTCCTTACGGCGCCCGGGTCGCTCATGGCTGCGCGGGCTCGTCTGGTCCTTCGTCAGGTCCCTCAGGCAGCTGGGGCCTGGTCAGCGTGACAGGGAAAACTGTGCGGAAACGGTGTTGTGAGGTGGCACGGACAGGCAACAGTCCTTCCTCAGGGGCAGACGAGGGGAAAGAGCATTATCCACACTTTGATTATAGATCTTAAGGAGAAAGTTGAATATGCAGACCAAAGGAGCCTATGCCAGCCAACTCGGGAAATCCTTCCGTGCAAAATGTCTTTGTAATTTAATATTTGTATTTCCAAGGGATGGAGTATGTCTGGAAAGTCAATAGCAAAGTGGGATAAATCTGTCTGTTTTGAATCTGCAGTATGTACCCTGTCTGTTTGAAGTGTAAGTGGCTGTGAGATGTTTTCTAGATGCCCGTGCTGCTCAGAGAAGGTGTTTGACAGCTGAAAGATGACTTTTAACTGATCAAGACTAATTTTGAGTATTCAGCTGGTTATTTTTGTTATTCAAACCAGATAAAATTTTTCTTTTTCTTAATTTTGCAGATGTCTAATGAATTTCTTTAGAGCAAATTGGAGGTAGGAGGTGAGGACCAGTCTCCATGGAGGGATGTTTCTCTCCATGGGGGTTGCACAGGTAAGACAAGAGCCTCGCTAGGCACAGCAGGGTGGCTGGCATGGCCTGGCAGTGGCAAAGGAAAGATGCAGGAGGGTGAGGGGATGGGAAAGGGGTAAGTAAGTAAGATAATGGTGAAGTATGCCAAATTTCAGCTTTACAAGGTGTGGGTGGAAAATGTACAAAGACTGAGAAGCTCTCTGCAACTTCTGGTGTAATAGCATGCGGGTAGGAAATTGCTCTCCTGCTCTTGTGTTCCTTGTCTCCCTGCAGTGTTGTCCTAGGGAAGTTAAAGCCTTGGATGTCCACAGCCTCTATGAAAACAACTTAAAAGGATTATAGTGAAAGTGATTGAGAGTTGCAAGGAACACTTGGAGGATCTCAGACACTGATTTTGAAATTAAAAAGGGTGTCATCAGATCAGGCATTTAAATCTGGCTGTGAATCCAGACTTAGATGAAATTATTCTCTCCAAGCTTAAGAATCAATGGATTTAGGCATTCACAATAGATAGGTGACCCTAAGGTTGTACTGATTTTATTAAATAAATAAAGCCAATTCAAAGCATGTAATCTTTTTTTCGAATTCAAACCAAAGGGGCCATTTAGATTTGCCTTAGAATTGAAGTACTCAGACTAGCTATCAGCTTTAATTTGTTGTCAATCAAATAAGATGTATTGTCAGAACTTAGATACATTGAACATATTTGGGTCTTCTGTCCTTAAGTTTGTTACACAAGGTACTTCCTTCTCAAATCAAATTACTAATATAAACCATTTGGTGTAGAATCTTTATTTTTAATACACTTCTATTAGCACAAAAATTAGAAACAAATCCTAGAAGATTATTATGTAACTAAATAAAATATATATCAAAAACCTATGTGAGCTAGTTTCAGTTTAAATAGAAAAAGACAGAATCCAAGTCAGTAAAAATGATGCAAGAAGTAAGTTTAGAGAGTCCATTGCTAAGGTTTTTTCATGAACCAAACATAAAGCTAGAAAGATGTTAGGCAGACTTCTCTTTGGGCAAAATTGAAGTACTACTGGTTTTGCATTCCAGGAATTTCACCAGCGTCTCTGAACTTCTGGATTATATTATTTGTTTTCAAATATTCTTTAGTTGTTATTGAAAAGCACTGTTTTACGTATATTGTTAGTGTTATCTACAATGTCATAATTTCTTGTTGTAATCCTGTAGTTACAAGATTTTTTTTTTCACAAACTGACACCATCTTTATTTAGAATTGTTTATGCAATGGGTCGTGAAGTAGGACTAAGAGTAATGGTCAAGGGCTATGCTCCCACAACTTGCTTTTAGTCTAAGTTAAGGACAAAGTGCAAAACCTCTGGTATGCACTTCTAATCACTTCCATTTCTCACCAAAGAATAAGATAAAGTCTTGCATTTTAAGGAATATGAACATTGAAAGTAGCAAGTAGTTAGACAAAGCAATTCAAAGATTTGACTCAAGAGTGCCAGACAAGGTTTGCTCATTCAATTAAAATTCTGTTTCATCTTACACAAGTTCTTTTTGAATCCCCACACTGAAATACTCTTGGTTTTGGACCAAGACCTCTCTGTGTTATTGAAGATTTCAGATAAATAGTAAAGTTAGAATAATACAGAAAGTCTTGAAAGGCATCAGTGGAAGGTTGACTATAAGGAGTTCACACAAGAGTCTTGCTTTTATGGGTTATAAGTGATTAGTCAACAGCATGTTAGGCAGATATGTGGTGCTTGAATGAGTCTTGGACAAATCATATCAGCAGAGTGGCTGAGAGGAGTAGGTGCAAATTCTGTAATCGTGGCCTGATTAGGCAATGGTCCTATCTTTTCTAAGAGAAGTAGCGGATTTGTACTTCTGCACCATTTGAAATTCTAAAGGGCTAAAACAGAGCATGTGGTTCTGATCTCACACCCAATTAATGGAGGTCTGAAGGAACACTTAAGTGCCAATTAGCTTGAATATATGCATGGCATTTTCACCATGTAAAAACAAAAGCTTCAGATAATCTGACCTGTGGTACTCTTTAATCTGAATAGTCCTAAAATCTGCACTCATCAGATGCGATTACAGCTGCTAGTGTCTGATCTGTTGCTTTTGCTTGTTTGACCTTCACCCTTCTAATTTCAGCAAGCAGCTGAGATCTGACTTGGACTGTGCTTGTACAGCTGTAGCCAGGTTCACATGATCTCTTGGGTTTTACTGGATGGCTCTGTCTAATATGACTGAGTCCTTTAGTCTTTACACAGATTTTACTGTTTCTATCAGAATTTTGTTACCCTTTCTCACATTATTTGTATTGGAATGTATTTACTCTGATCTGCTCTTGTTTGTTTTGATTGTATTTTAGACTATGATTGCAAGTGTTATTCATAGACTGAAATAAAGGGTGCTGAACACCTGTGGGGCAGCCTTGTGAGGTGCTTCTTTCTTTGTATTATGATAGGACAGGTTCAAGGAAAGGATCAAGAAAGGAAAAATGTGTTTTTACTGGTAGGGAAAATAATGCAGCACAGGGTTTTCAGAACAAAACACTTTTCAAGTGAAACAGGAGAGTACCGAGTTATTACTTGAAGCACAGAAAATCCTTTAATTCATGTTGATTAAATTAAGCTATGCTCACGTGTTTCCAGGAACTGCTTAGTGGTTGTTCTCATGTCTTTGTTAATACAGTTAACATGGATAGTAACATGGATAGTAACAATGACTAAGAAGTAAACAGTCACATTAAGACATAACTGTGTTGTGAACTGCAATGAGTGATATCTGTCATTGCAGTATAACATAGCTTTGATAACACCAGCTACTTGTTTTAACTGACTATTTTAATAATTGATGTATTTTATATCTTCTGTAAATTGACATAGGTCAGAGGTGGGTTTCTTGAAAATGTGCATTGCTATAATGAAAAAGCTCCAAAAGGTGTTCCATTCCAGAGGGTATTTACAGTGAAATTACTCTTAGAACAGTCCTGTAAGTGAGCTTTGTCAGAAAACCAGAGACTTGTTTATCTCTCATTTTTTACATTGAAAAGATAAAATCTGTAAGAGGGTGCAGGAGGACTTACGTGTATTATGTCATAAAGACAATCAGATGGAGATACAAAGTGCTTCTGTGGAAGAGCCCCACAGCTGACTGAGTCTTCATGTACCAGTTCTGAATAAAGGGAAGTACCAAATACTGTATGGATGATAAACTCTTTTGAAACTGATCCCTAGCCATAATTTGTCTAAATGTTATTTTTACTCTGGTTTTGGTAAGGAGGACTTCTCCATGTGCTGCCTAAAAATGTCTCTATTCTGAATCATGCTTGGAAATAGGGCAGTTTTAATACAATTATAGAATAATTCAGGTAGAAAGGGACTTTAAAGGTCATCTAGTCAGTCCAGCCCCCCTGCAGTAAGCAGGGACATCTCCAACTAGATCAGGTTGCTCCAAGCCCTGTCCAGTGGGACTTTGAATGTTTCCACAGATGAGACATCCATAACCTCTCTGAGCAACCTGTTCCAGTTAAGCGCCTTCCTGGTAAAAAATATTTTCCTTATATGTAAGCTAAATCTACACTCTTTTGGTTTAAAACCATTAGCCTATGTCTTATCCCAACAGGCTCTGCTAAAAAGTCTCTCACCATCATTCTTGTAAGTCTCCTTTAGGACTGGAAGGCTAGTACAAGGTCACCCTGGAGTCTTCTTTCAGGCTGATCAACCCCACCTCTCTCAGCCTTTCCTCATTGGAAAAATGCTGCAGTCCTCTGCTCATCTTCATGGCCTTTCTCTGGACCAGTTCCAACAGGTCCTTCCTGTGCTGGGCCCCCAGAGCTGGATGCAGCCCTGCAGGTGGGGTCTCAGCAGAGCACAGGGGCAGAATCCCCTCCCTGGCCCTGCTGCCCACGGGGCTCTGGATGCAGCCCAGGACACGTTTGGCTCTCTGGGCTGTGGGTGCTCATGGCTGAGTCATGTCCAACCTCTCACCCAGCAGCAGCCCAAATGGTTTTTGCACAGGGCTGCTCTTGATTTGTTAGTTCCCCAGCATAGATATACACATGTGCGCACACACACACACACATGTATATACACACAATTGCCAAGGACAATTACACTTGCCACTGAACTTTTGTAGTGTCTTTGTGCATTCAGAAATGGTGAGGATTGTGATTGTACATAGCATTTATGCCATTGTAAAAAAGTGTATTTTTATGAATACAGTTTTAATTTACAAACCACTCTATTGACAGAATGACTGCGGTTCTTTCATTTGCTTGCAAGTGAAGTAAAATCAATTTATTGGCACCAGCAGATTGGTGATTTCATAGGAGAATTTTTAGATCCATGATCTATTGCTGGTTTTGAACATTAAGAAACTGAAGTTACAGCAGCCTACTCCATGTCATCTATCCACCTCCTATCTAGCTGCTCTCAATTATGATGACTTGTCACCATTCACTCCGTAATTACATTCTCAAGGTTAATTCCATTTCTGTGCCTGATGCGTCCAAAGCACATACATTTACACCTATTCATTTCTGACAACCAAGTCTACTTTTCTCCCATAATGTATTTAATATGTGCATTTATCATCTTTTCTGTCCAGAAGATGTCTTTGCTTGCACCATATCGCAAAAGCTTCAATTTTCTTTGTGGCAATCAATAATTTCTCAAAAGTCACATTCATAAGTTGCTACAGCAAAAAAATAGGCATTTTACCAGTCAAATCTTTCTACTTCCGTGGTGAATTTTTTTTCCAGGCTTTTGTAAGGGAAGCCATGGGTGGATCAACTATTCTTCAAAATTTTCCAGTTTCTATTGGACAGGTTCTGATTAGATAAATTTGATCCCAAGTAAACTGAATTTATGAACACTCTCTAGAGCCAGACCACTAATCATGAAGCTAGCTAATACACAATTTTTATTAATTAAGTAAAGTTATTTTATTTATGTTATACTCAAGAATACCCTGTATTTTTCATTAACTTTTTATTGTCTCTCTAATACTTGGTGTACAGCGGATGTGGTTGAGACAGAGTGCTATGTCATCAGCTAAAGGTCATTTAAAAAAAGTCAATTTAAAACTCAACTTTTCCATTCTGTGAAGTTCTTCTGAGATTTTTTTTTTGTCCCAGCCAGGCTACAAGGAAATTTGTGGTTACCTGTAGTTTTAATAGTAGCTCATGATTCTTTCTATTTACTTGGTATTTTTTTCAAATAACAAGGCAAATTTGGGGAAATTCTGAGTGTTTAGGACTGCTTAGAGGAAATACTACTAGGGAAATTGGGAAAGTTTGGCAATATATTTAGCCCATGGCAGCTGTTTCCTGGAGGCAAAACAATGAGTCTCTCCCTCTGCCCCATTAAATAAGAACTGTCGTATGATCTATTAACAAATGAGAACGTGTAGTACTATCAGGTTCTGATTAGAAGGCTCATTTGTGAAAAGCATCAACTGTATTTACGATGCTGCTGTTGCTAATTCTTCCAATGGATATAACATCTGCTGCTCGCAGTAAAGAAAAGAATTAGATGAAATTTTACAAATTAATATGAACTTGGAATTTACCATTATGGTCAAAGAAAGATGTTTGATGAATGGATGTGCAGCCTCAGAGTTGTGCTGTAATGGCAGGGTCATTGCACGTTGATGGATAGGTTGTGTGCTGTATTCAGAAGCTTAAGTAATGGTTGCATTTGTCAAACACAGGGAAACATCAAAGTGTGTGGGTATGACTATATGCACAACAGAATCATTATAGTTTGCCTTTGAACAAAGTCAGGAAATATATTGATCATATAGGTTTATGGACTGGGGAGCAACTAATGATGATCCAGTCAGTGTGTTCTGTGAAGGGCTCAGGGGGATAATCATTAAAACACTACACCACTACACCATTCTGGAACCTGAGTATGAAACCTGGAATTTCAAACCCTCGTAAAGAACAATTTGCATTAGAATTGACAAAATAAAATTACTTCTTTGGTTTGTGCTGCTCCAGTAATTTCATCCTCACAATTTTACGTCAGTTAATGCACTGGACGTTTGCATCCAGGTCGTCAGCCAGCATGACAGTAGCAGCACACTGACAACATAGTGATCCAGCAGCATGGAATACCAAGTATCAGTGGAAGAAAATATTCCTAAATTCAGGATATGTGGCAGCAGAGAAGCTAAATAGGGTTATTTGAGCCAGTACCTGCATGAGTGCTTGACAAATCAGACACTGAACTCGTGTCTGAAGAGAGCACAGAATATCAAATATTGAGTAGACAAAGCCAGAAGTAGCCTAGAAAATGCACGGGTAAATAGAGAAGTGGGAAAAGTACAGTCTTGACAAATGCTTAGTAATATAAAAACTGTGTTGACAATATACAGATTTTTAGCCAAAAATTCTTCATGGTGCAAAATAAAAAAGTCCGTGATGGTGAAGTGATCAGTGAAGGTGATACTAGTGCCAGCAGAGGGATTATTGGTTGTAAAGTAGACTGGTATGTATCCACTTAAAATTTCACCAACATCTAATACCACTATTTATATCCTATCTGAATTTGGCAAGGCAGCTCATGTACTCTGTGTAATATACTGTAAGTACACTGCATCAAGCACATAAATACTTGCTTTCTTAGGTGTATTTCTGTACTGTGCTTTTTTATCTTCCAGACTGCATACTTAAAGCTAATAATTTATATTTTCAGGGAGGCACTGCTAAAATTGTAAACTTGTTTTAGCTAAGTCCTTTAATAAGGCAGAAAAAGACTTTAAGCCACCATGTGAACATTTAAGTCACTATTTTAGATGTCAGATTTTGTTTATGAAATGCCATTGACCTGTATTTAATCAATAAGTTTTAAACCTTCAAGATCTGCTCAGCAGCCACCTCTAATCCAGAAGAAAAGTGGAGTAAACAATATTTTTCATCCATTTTCAGTATCATTCAGCTGCCTGGATGAACTCTGTTAGTCATTAATTTTTCGATTTAAATGAAAAAATATGTTGACAGTCTATCAGATTCTGAATATAGTAAGAACAGAATAAAGTTACTTCTAGGGGAGGAAAGCAATAGATCTTTAAATCCCCTAGGGAAGCTCCTTCATATAGCAAGTACAAAATACACAATTGCTAACATAATCTGTGAGCAGAAATAAACCCCAAAGCCTCTATAGTTTCCTGAATTCAAGCAAACTTGCAGTAATATTGTTTCTGTCTTACCAATGCCTTATTTTGGTGTTTGTCTCTCTGTTCCTTTCTGAAGGATTTGTCCCTTGACCTGCTGCTAGGTGTGGGAAATGGGAACTCAGGAAAAGATATGAATGAACAGGAGAAATGGGATGTGCAAAGATGAACACATGTAATTGAAAATCTGCAGCTGGCTGGGCAGTAGGAGTTTCATGTGAGCAAACAAAAAAAAATGCAGAGACAGAAGGTTAAATAAATAGCACTGAGTGAATTGTAAGTATCTTTTAAATATCATTATTTGTGATCTGTAAGTACAGTTTTGCGAAATTCAAGATGAACTGGAGAAGCCAAATTCTGAGAGCAATCTAATTAAATGTTCTTTTATATATCTTAAAAGGAGTTACACCTACAGTTCTATTTACTTAATATAAAGGCTCCTTTCAGTTTTCATTTTGGCTTTCTATATTTAGCCGCCACTATAATAATCTCTTTGGAAACTAGCTGAACAAGCTTGCAAGAAGATTTTTAAAAACAGAACATACCATTAAAACTCAAAATTAAAAAGAAGATTGTTGTGGATTTCTTTTGCCCCCTGTTTATATATAAAGGGGAGTTTCAGGTCAGCTGGAGAGCTACATCAAAATTTATTGGGAGTTTTTATTCTGTGTGTGTATGTCGTGCTTGCTGTTTTGATGATTGGTCTTCTTGCTGAGATCTGGGAAGAACATGTGTGATAGTGGCTGCAGTCACACTAAAGTAGTGAACCTGGCAGTGTAGGGTTTTGAAAAATAAATGAAACAAACTTAAATTATGGAAATGTTTGTTTTCTATTTCATCCCATTAATGGGTTTAAACAAAATTTAGATATGGATTTACTTGTATGTGCCTTTTATAATTTGAATAATTTTATAATGCTGTATTTGAAAAGTATGTATAACCAGAAACAACTATGAAAGTCCAAAAATGTGTCTTTAAGAGTCATCAAAGTCACAAACTGCGTAATGCTGCTGAGAAAAATAATTACCAACTTGTGTGGATGTTGTGGTTTAACTCCAGCCAGCAACCAAGTCCCACACAACCCCTCAATCATTCTCTCACAGTGGAATGGGAAAGAGAATTGGGTAAAAGTGAGAAAATGCAGGTTGAGATAAAGACAGTTTACTAAGTAAAGCAAAAGCCTCACCCACAAGCAAAGAAAACCAAGGAATCCATTTACCACTTCCCATGGGCAGGCAGGTGTTCAGCAGTCCTCAGGAAATCAAGGCTTTATCACGTGTATTTGGGAAGTACAAACTCCATCACTCAAAATGTCCCCCACGTTCTTATTCTTCCCCCAGCTTTAAATACTGACAATGACACTGCACAGTCTGGAAAATCCCTTTGGTCACTGTGGGTCCAGCTGTGTCCCTTCCCAACACCTTGTGCACCTCCAGCCTCCTCGCAGAGGATGTCTTGACACTGTGCAAGGGCTGCTCAGCAATAGCAAAAACATCTCTGTTGTATTATGAACTCTGCTTTCAGCACAAATCCAAAACACTGCCTCATACGAGCCACCATAAAGAAAATTTACTCTACCCCACCCAAACTGAGCATAATGGATGAGGAGGAAATTGGCTATTTGAATATGTAACCTTTTCCTTTTCTACTCTTCTACTGTGTAGTATATTTATTTTTTGTACATGGAAAATAGGCAAATTCATAATAAAAACTGAGACAAAGATAAAATTCTCATTTAAGTTTTAAGGTACACATTTTTGTCTCCTAACCATCACCACTGTACAGAAGAAGAAATACCAACAAAGAAATTGAAGAGCTACACAGAAAATACAAACCACTCCCATTTCAATGTTCTTTAAAGTTATTGTGTTCATTCTCCCAGGTTTTGGGGAATGTAATCAGAGGAATAAAGTGATTGAAAGTTCAATGTGATCATCTATTTGAAAAAAGCTTAAATATGTTTTCATGCTGGTTGTATCAACTGTTTTTGTTTGGGGTTTGTTTATTTATTTGTCTGTGTTTTTAATAAGTTGTCTATTACAGATGGGCCCAGATCCAAATGACACCACCTCTGCTCCATCCTTAACTGTGTGTATCAGGTTGCAGATACCAATCTGAATGTCATGAGCTAGAGCAGGGTGGAGTGGAGCTTGTCTTAAGATATGATTCCGTCATTCTTTGAACTTGGAATTATCACGAATTTGACAGGTATTTGGTTGTTAACCAAAAAAGCTAACTAATTTTTGCCTAGTCCTTAAATAAATTGGAAGCTGTCCTGTAGAAGCAGTGACTGTAGACTGTCCTGTTAGAAGCAGTGACTGGCCTTTTATGTCACTTAGCTAACTGTGGCTTTCTAAATTTGAGTTTCTTTTGTTGCTGGTATTATTCACTGGGAAAGAATGTGGCCCCATTTCCAGTGAGAGACAATATGAAATGTTAAAAAATAGAAGTGATAGGTGGATTTTAAATGGACTGGAAAAAAAACTCCCAAAAGAGGTCAGAATTTACAGGAAAGCAAAAGAAGGCCTTCCCCATTTGCAACAACCAAATAGCTTATCTGTTCATTTCCTATCTAAATAGATTCTGTCACGTGAGAATTATAAAGAAACGCATAATAAATAATTTTCTTTAAAAATGGTAGTCTACACAACTGTTTTTAAATGCATATCACTTGCTGCTCCCTTCCCCCATCTCACTGGCTTCTTGTTTCAGCATAAGACATCTGGCATACAAGTTATTCAAGTTCAGAAACTGGTTACTGAAATCTAATTAATAAATCAGTGCTAGTGGATTTAGACCATAACAAGTTCCCTAATTTATTTTTACAAGCAGTTGTAGTAATCCACAGATGTTTGTCACAGATGTCAAGCTCCAGGATTGCTGTAACTAGCAGCTTTTGTGTAACAAATGGCAGGTGAGGAAAACTGACACTAAGCAGGATACCTGCAAGATATTTATATATTGTAGAATTTTTATGCCATTGAGTTGTGGTATCAAAGAGTTTTGTAAAATATTCATGTCTTGATAGGACATTTATTGTACATATCTGTTCTTGAGAATAAGGCCTCTAAGAAACTACTTCGGGAAACAAAAAAAATAGATTTTTGTATTGTTTTAATCTTATATTAATTGAAAGTCCCCATGAGGAAAACAGTTTTGTAAATCACTTATGATTGGCAAGCAACTTCTGGTAAATGATTTGCATGGGCAATAGAGTACAGTCTGTCTTGACAGGTAAAAGTATTTTTTCATTAGAGTAACATTAATAAATGATTGAAATTTACCTAAGATTCAGGCTTGTACTTAGTATTAGATCTATTTGGAAATTCCATCCTGCAACAAGCTCCAATATTTTAACATTTAATATTTCTGAATCAGAGCAAATAAGATATCTCAAAATTTCCAGTAGAATGAAAATACTGGTTTTTATTTAGAATCACTGAAGAGTTTTAATGATTTTTCCCCAGAATTTAGCAAGGTGAAATGGACTGATAACTTAATATCACAAAACCCATAAAATACAAAAATATATAAAGTAAAATTTACTTATAGTATTAAATAGTTGAAAGAAAATAATAACTGATAGCTTTTCCCACCATTTTCTTTCAAACTGACATTGGTAAATGGTTTGTTTCCAAGTATTTATTTCTGCATCTCAGTATGATGTGGCCACATTAAATAAACTTGGGAATTAATGTATTTGAGGAAATGCATCTCTTTTTGCTCTAAGGAAGGCATTTACTTTAGGAGATATACAGTACCTTAAAGGGATAAAATCCTAATGCGAGCAAAGTAGTTTGTAGTTATTACATGCTATCTTGATGAAGGTAAACAGGTAAGAGTGTAAGATTATTTTACTCATCTAATACATGTCATGAGATATTGTTCTAACTAAATGAAACAAACTTTTTTTCCTTTTTGCCTCTGCCCTGATTTTCCTTAATGAAGACAAAGTCCAAGATGGAATTGTTTGGATTCAATTGCTATCACTTATGTTAGGGATTTGGCTCTTAGTAAGATATCCCAAGAGAAGCTCAGCTGCCCAAGAACGTAAAATGCTGGTGTGTCACTGCAAATTCTTGAATGATGTTAGTTCTGTCTTAATGCAGAATATTTTATCCCAGTTCAGAATCAGTGACATTTCTTCTGCAACTGTGCCTGTCCTCTTAACAGCTGCCTGAAGGCAGATACCTGCAGATTGGAAACCTGGAGATTTTCTGCCCTGGGGCTGTTTTGTTCTTACCACTCTGGCTTTATGAATGAATGGGGGCCATTAATGATACTGTTCCATGGAAATGTCTTCTATCTTCATCAGCAGACAATAACTGTTTTGTAAAAAACAGTAAGTAAACTTTCACATCCTGGTCAAATTCCAGTTTAGATAACAGCACCCTGCTGACAAAGTTCCTACAATTTCAGATGGATAGTAACTGCCTATTAACCTACTCTGTGTTATTACATGGCATAGCTAAGCAGCTGTGGCATTTTTTGATGTAAATATATTAAGTGAATCCTCCATGGTTTTGTTTTTTTTTGGTTTTTTGAACAAAACATTTTGGGAATGGTAGAAATTGCAGAAGTGTCAACCATTATTCATTTTTTTCCCTGTTAAGTCTAATTCCTACAGTGATATACATGAAATCTGTTTTTTCTTTTTAACAATACAGAAATACAGTTTTACTGCTTACCTTATTCTTAGGCCACTAAAATATGCGGATCTTTAAGATATCTGATATTAAATTTACCATAGGATAGGATCAATGCTGTTTTTAACAATAAAGAAAGCAACATTACACAGATAAAAACATGACAGTTACTATGAAAGTCAGCTTACTGCTTTTCATCATATTCCAAGGTGGCATATTAAGGATTATTTGTTCTCCATTTCTGCAGTTTAAACAGATTAGGGTGGATTTTTGGTATCTATTGAATTTGACACATCAGATTGATAAAAACAGCAGAGGAATACAAGAATCAGATTCACCACAAATGAATTCTGAAGTGTGAGCTTATCCCAAATTCAGAAGGTCGTTGTAGCAGGGAGGATTCTGTCAGCTATATAAGCATGACCTCATTCTTTGCCTGCAGAGAAAATACAATTAAGTATAATTCTTCAGTTCTTGGATAATACCATTTGTTGTCATTATCTCTCTGCACCTCCTTTCCTAAAACTCAAGCATCTTTATAGTTCATATATCTGGAGACGTTTAACATAGCAGGTATAATGAGCAGATTTTATTTCTGTTCTGCAATATAGCTGGAGTACCTCATTAAAGTACAGGTACTTTAAATGAAGACTAGTAATATGCTGCTTCAGAATGCGTTTAAACAACAGTTTGAAAATTTGCTACTATTAACCTTCAGTTGTAACATTATAAATTCCTTTGATAGCTTACTGATGGATAGGTGAACCAAAGTACTGATTTGTTAAGTGACTTTTTTACTATTCATTAGAGGTAATGCTGGAATAGGTGTCACCTGTTCACTTAAAAATGCAATCCTATTGATATCAGCAGAAAAACTGCTATTGTCTTCAGTGGGGCAAAAAGTGCCTTAATAATCTAGATTTCTAATGCTTCTAAATATTTTTTTCTAGTTTAAGTAAAGCTGAAATAGAACCCTGTATAGAGGGAATTCAGGCATTATTTTAAAATAGATATAATAAATCTGCACTACTTGGAATTAAAAATTGAATGTGTGAAATTAATATTACTGCAGTGATACCAACCTGTTTCTTCAATTAACTATGCAATCAATTGTTATTTGGAACAGAAGATCAATATCCTGCGAGTACACAAGCCAGATATGGAGTTTCTTAATGGAGATAAAACACCAACATTCACTGTGCATGTGACTTAAATCTAGAGATAGTTAGAGGAGAAGAGACAGTTGTTACTGTGTATGTTTTACTGTGTACTGTGTATGTAAGTTACTCTGCGCACATTTCTTTTTATAAAACTTCTTCCTCTTTTATTTTCTTAAGGAATTAAATTTCTGCTTCAGAAATCACATTCTGGCAGAGGGGAAGAGTTATCTTTTGTACAAACACAGTCTAAGATCATGGACAAAATAATATTAACAGGAGAGAGACATTCCAAGAAGCCAAGTTTAACCTCTTAAAGCAGCATTAAGGGAAAACAATTTAAAAAAACTAGGGGGGAATAGCGAACACTTTAGTCTCTGCAATGTTAAGGGAAACCTAAGGCTGGCAATGGAATGTGGAAGGTTTCTTAGGAAGAGGGTTACAGCATGGAGGGACTGGATCAACTTTTAAGAAAATGTTTTTTGCAGGAACGAGATGAGGGCTATTTTCATCTCTTCTTTCTGAAGGAAGGAAAAACCTATGATAGTTTGGGGACATGATTACATATATTAATGGTCCAAAAGTTCTGAATAATGATAAAAACTCTACCTTCAGCTCCTGGAAAGACAACTTATTTCAGATTTACTGCAGCAGGCATTAATTTTTAATGCACACTTATTCCTCAGGCCTTTTCCTACTATTTATTATTGTATATTCAACATGTTACTGTAAGTAATAACAAGTCTTTAAAACTGGCAAAGTTAAACATGTCTTTCTTGCCTCGCCAGTACACTCTTGAAGCCAAAGGTTTGGCTAGAAATTGTTCTTACAAATCAAAACCTATTTTTTAAAAGGTAAAGGTATTTTAAATGTAGAAGAAAGGAAATCATAATTTTCTGAGTAGACTTAGGCTATATATAATCAAAAACATTATATGGGATTGACCTTTCCTTTGGCTCCATGCTGGTAATATTACTACTTTAACGTGATTTATAACAAAAGCAAAAACATACTAAAGTATTTTTACTTTAAGAAGGCAGCACTGAAGAAACTAAAATGGAAAATCTGTTTTTAAAGTGTTCAGTGAAGACCAGACTAAACACTTTAGCCAAACAGCACAGATTACATGCTGTATGTTCAAGCTACTCCAAGTAAAAACAAGCCAAGTGTAGACATAAGGAGAGGCAAAGGAATGGAAAAAGAAAACCCAACCCGAACCGACAGCATATATAATAGGTGATTATGGTGTTGTTTGAAAAAGTTGCGTGAAGATTAAAAAAGAAAAGGACAGAAATACTTGAAAGAGCCTCTGTTGCAGTGATTATAATTTTCTAATCAAAAAATTCCACCTATTTAAATCAAATCCCCCCTATTTACAGTGTTAACTGTGGTAGTTAGAAATCTGCCAGTGCCCAAATTAGTCTGGTATTTTCATGGTGTCACATACTGTAATATGTACAACTGGCAAAGAACAACATAGTTTCATGCATGAAGTGCCAGCAGCAACACCCCTCTAGCAGTGCAGTTTAATGGAGGCTATCAGACTAGAGCATACTGAAAACCTCTCTCTTTCTCGTTTTTTGGCAACCTTAAAAATTTATAAAGACACAGTCATTACACTGGAATTTACATGACCTATTTTTCCAAACGTATGATTAACACATTACCAGCATCACATCCTTAAAGAGAAACGATTTTGTTTCTGATACTTGTTTGGACACCGAACACATGAAGTTAGGAAACATGAAGTAAGTTCCTGGTATATGCATGAAATTGTCATGAAACACTACACGCACACACAAATTCACATCAAGGCAAATTTTCCTCCAGATTTTTTGATGGGTACAATGGCAGTGTATGGAATAGTTATTTATTTTGCTATTGTGAGTCACAGGAAAAGACAGCTTTTTTGAGGTTTACGAGCACAGCCTCTGGATGACTATATGTAGGCTTTATGTACTGTATTAAAAGTGTAAATGTTTGTCCTTGTTTATGTAAATATTGCACACTATAATAGCTACAAGATAAGTACCGAAATGGCAAAGTCACAGGCAAACTAGCAATGCCTAAATCAATTTATTTCCTAAAACATTAAATGTTTTGAATACAAATTTCAAATTTTCTTACATTACTGTTATTGAGAAACCCTACATAAAAAACATAATTTGCCTTTCTGTTGCTGTGCTACCAAATAGTCAGCACTTTGGGATTGTGATCCCTACGAGCTCTAGGCAAATTACCCCAAGGAGCCTTCTGCAGTTTTCACAGGACAACTATGTTGAGCTACCCATGCATACATAGTTCACCCTAAAACTAAACATTATTTTTGCACTTGCTCATTCATTATTTGTATTAAAATAGAAGTTACATCTATGATGGAAACAGTTGGGTCCTGGTGGCAGAAGGAGGCTCTCCAGCAGGCTGTTAAGGAACCAGAAGTGGGAGTAATTATGACTGAGACACAAAGTTGGCTGTGACTTCTTGGTCTTTCTTGTGAAGCATCTAAGATTATGTGCTAAATAAGCAGGCTTTTATTAGTCCTCTGAAGGCCACATCTTCCATGTTTCCCTTTTTGAAGGGATGAGGCTCAGGGATGCCACTTCCTTTGAATGGGATGAAATCACACTATGAGGGATCTGCTGGTTGGGAGACAACCTTACTCCCCTTGTGGAGGACCAGGCATAAGCGTGTAAGCATGTTTTGTCTCCAACATTCTGAGTGCTGTGACAGGAAAGCTGTGACTGTAAAAAGAGGGTCCTGTGGAGGTGGGGCAGTGTTGTAGAGAGCCAACTGTCTTTTCTTGAGAAAATTAAATGTGCCTTGAAACTCATGTTCTGTGTGCCTGCATCAAGACAGGAGTTAAGTCCTCCACCACAGGGCCCCTCACTACAAGGTGCTCCAAGATCCCCAGAGACCTTTTTACCTGGAGGCTTATTATTGCATACATGAATGAAACAGTGCAAAAATCTGTTTTACATAACACATGTGCACCATATAAACTATAAAAGAAAATGGATTGGTCTGTCTCTACCTCCTCTCTTACTCCACATCCAGACCACTAGGGAACCTGAAATGTTAGGATTGAGAGCATATTAAAATGTGAATTTGTTAGCCAACACTGCTGAGATCTGAAGTTTGTTGTGCGAGTTTGGAGCTTGTTAGTTTGTTGCAACAGCTAAGGGCTTCATAGTCAACACTTTTGAGACTAAACAGTGGGCTATTTGCTGGAGTTAAGATGATAATACGATAAGACATAAGAGTTCCGTGACACATGGGTTGGTGTATTTGTTAATTTAGTGTGATGACGTTATAAAGGACATCGAGCATCCTACCAAGTGGGTCGTGACACCCCACTGGGAGGGAAAATGCTTCTCATCTTTCACTGGAGTGTCCTGTTTCTGTTCCCTAGGAGGAGCACAGTAGGACACATCCAGCAAATGTCCTCCTGAGGCCTTGTGCCCTGATGGGAAGTGGCCACATACAGATGGGAGATATCTCAAGCCTATGGGGCACAGCAATCCATCTCCTGAGAACTGGATGTACAAGCATGAAGTAGTGGAGACCGTGCCTATTTCCTTGCTGGGATGGGTAAGGAGAGAGAGCTGACAAGGATGCCTATGGCATTGTAATGAAGTCACATTCTCAGGCATCAGTGATGTAATTCCTATGTAATTTTCCAACTACATTTTAAAGTCCATTTGGTGACCGTGAAATCTCTCAGGTCAATGAACTTCTATAAAAACTACAGGAAAGTTCTCCCAGTAAAATCTTCTCATCTTGAGTGTTGTTTGGCTTTGGGTTTTTGTTAAAATAATTTTAAGGGGTCTGCCCCTAAAATCCTTTTGCACCTTGTGTATCAACTACATGTTGATAAATTCAAAACTCTTGTTCACTTAGTTCCTTTCATGGTGACTTCACAGCAGTTCTAATTTAGGGCCACTCATAATCATCTCAGTCCATCAAGAGCATATCTGTTTTCTTTCATCTTTCCATAACCTTCCACTGTCCATGAAGTGTCCATTGCGTGTTGTGGACAACGAAACCCTCTCCTCCTGATCAGCTGCTTCTCTATTCTGTTGCAGAGCGTAACTTCCACAGTAGTCACTGATGCCAGATCCCACAGACACTTCTCAGCTTCCTTAAAAACTTTCCGCCGTCCACATGCCATTTCCCCTTCAGTATGACCCTGCAGACCCACGGCATCATTCCAGACTGTGGGACCTATCTCTCTCCTCAGTTTTAAAAATTAGTAAAACTGGGCAGCAGCAACAGGAACTAAACACTCATGCTTTTTGTTACAAGTGTGCAACCTGCCACTACGCGGTTGAGAGATGTCACCGTGCTGCTGTCGGCGATCCCGCGGCGTTCCCGACCTCACCCCCACACCGCTCCCAGCAGCGCTGCTTCCACCGCGCAGTGTGCCCTCCGTCCCACGCCGATTTCCCAGTCTGCTTGCAGGGCGGAGCTGCCCTCAGCCCTCAGCCGGCCGGGCGGGACCGCGGCCGCGGGCGGGCAGGGGAAGGGCTGAAGGGGCGGGGGCGGTGCGGCACCTCCTCCCGGGCTGCGCTTCCCCGGG
>VXBR01006645.1:312685-470139 GCA_013400215.1 Cisticola juncidis
GCCCTGGGCGCGGGTCGTCGCTGGCGAGAAGCGGCCGGGGCAGTGTGGTCGTGGGCGGGCCCCTCCGCCGCTCGGCCTGCTCTCCCCGGGGCCTTGCTGTGGCCTCGGCGCTCCCCGCCGCTGTGGTGAACGCCGCGGCGCCTCCTCGCCTATCATCGAATGGCCCGGCCTTGTGCAGAAATCCCGGCTCCTGCCCTGTCAGTAGCTGTGGCCGCTGAAGGAAGGGTCGGGGCCAGCGAGTCGGTGGAAAAGCTTGGGCCGCCTGCCCCGCAGCAAAGCAGTGCGGCGTGCTCGTGAACTTCATCTCGCGAAGAATAGCACCCGCGAGATAAATTCACCCCGTTCAAAATGAAATCAAAAGGTTCTGAGTACTCTCAGGGCTTGTTCGTTCTTAACAGTCAAGAACCGCTGAAACGTGTTTATCGTGAGGTTGTTTGTGGCTTCCGTAGCACAGTATCCCTCCGTGCTTTGATAGCATTTGCAGTTTTGCTGATCAAGTACCATAAGGTCACTGAGGCTTTAGGGGAGCCTGGCTTGAAAAGCAAGGAAAAAAGTACATATTTACCTGTACTTTTCTTAACTCCTGTACTGAAAGGCTAAGGGCAGTGTTAAAAGACACTTAAATCCTATTTTATGCAATGCCTTGACAAAGTTTAGTCTGCCCCTTAGTCTTGCAGGAGAACCTTACAGTGAAAAGTTGAGAACAACTCCTATAGAACTTAAACAGAAGAAATTAAAAGGAGTAAAAGTTTCAGATAACCCATCTCCAGTTGTGATTTGAGAGCCAAAGGCTGAAATATAAACGGAGGAAATCACAGAAAGGCAGAAAAACTTAAGTATGGTACACGTTTATAAGCTTGAAAGTTTTAAGCCTCATTCTTCCTGGCACAGTCACCCTTGACTAAGCTGGGGCGTGCTTGTGTCACATGGTTGCAGCACGAGTTTGCAGTTCGGGTTCCTATAGACTCTGTGAAGAGCTGGTGAGGGTAATTTAACAGCATCAAGGCACATCTAAAAATCCTGTATTTTATTTTACAATACTTTTTTTTTCTTTCTGTGTCTTGGGTTTTGTTTTATTTTAGCTACAGAGTTGCCCTCTATTTCTTGTTGCCTTGTTTACATTTAAAAAAACCCCAACAACTCTTTCTCTGTTGCATTAACATTAATGCATTTCATCTGGGGAAGCCACTGATACAGAGGGAATATAAAAATGTCACATTCGGGGCTTTGAGGGGTTTTATGTGTGAGGTGTTGTGCAGTCTCTTGCCTTGCACTCCTACCTGTGTACTGATCTATAATCCATGGTAGGTGGCTGACACAGTCGAGTTATTATTTTGGGAATGTTTATAGAGCTAAATTCGCATGCAGAAGAACTCCATTAAAATAATAATCCTTGAATTTTAAGAAGTTGCTGCCTTAGTTTTTTCTCACAGAGGCTCTGCTGCTATAAAAATGTCAGTAGGGCATTAATTAGCTGTCAGCTATACTGCCTGTCAGGATTGAGTAAGGCTGAGTTTTGAATAGTCTCTGGAAGCATGGTATGGGCAAGTTGCAGCTCCAGGACTGCTGAAGTTCTCTTTCCAAATACCTCTCTGTGATTTATAGTGTGGAGATGGAATAAAATCTTAAGCAGTAGTGTTAATGTCAGGTGTGGAATTGCATAAGCACCAACATTACCACAAGTTTCATCTTTGTTTCAGCCTGCAGCACCGCTTTAGAGGCTGGGCATAGGTCACAGTGACACAGCTGGGCTGTGTGGAGTCTGCACTGGGGACAGCACAGATAGCCCAAGAGCTCTGCATCTTGGAAGGTCTCCCCTCAAAGCTAAATTTGCCATAGGAAACCCTTTCTTCAACATACGTTAGAGGGCCGTGAGCTGTATGGGAGAAGGACATAGGAGGGAAGCTATAAAAGGATCAAGTTTCTCTAAACTCCCCTAGAGGTGGAAAGACATTTTGCAAATACTCTTACTGTTTTCTGAAAAAAACTTCCACAAACTCAAAACAACAACAAAAAAACCCCCAAGCAACAACCTTATTCACCTAAACAAGGAGAACAGCTGTTGTTTATTTTTTTTCTAGTTTGTCATGCTGCATATTTGCACTTTTCATAATACTAAGGCCACTTGCATTTTTTTTGCCAAAATCCAAGCTTTGTCCTTCAGCACACAACAAAGGAAGGTGACTACAAAAGTAGTTCCTTTCAAGCAAACCTGGTGGTGGAGAACACACTGGTGGCTTTCCTCCTCCGACATTACTGCTTTAATCATGTACATCCAGCAGATTTGTCTGTCCCTTTCTGGGAGCTCTGTGGAAGGGCTTTAGCAAGAGCAGCTTTGTGGCTTAAAAGGAAGTTGCACAATATGGAGTTTGACAGCTTCTGTCACCTGTCAAACACGAGGGGACTGCCACTGCAGGTTGACTTCTACTCATGACATGGCACGTGCAGAACAGCTTTTGAGTCCTTCCTAGCAAACAGGGCTCTGGTCTTCTTGCAGGCTTGCTTCATAACCATCTACTTCAGATGAGTTTGTGCTAGTTTTGTACTCATGAACTGTGTGTGTAGTTGAATGAAGTTTTTGGTTTGTACTCAAAGGAATACTTATTTTTTGCGGCATGTTCAAAAAAGTCTGTCTGACCTGTGCCAGACTGAAAAATCACAAATGTAGAAAAAAAATCCTAGCAGAACGGATTGCATAAAGCAAATGTATGCAAGTTAGTTAGGAATGAGATCTATTTGTCAGTGTCTTGGACTTTGACGGAACTTGATATGAAAAAGAAGGACCTCTGTTGAAACTCTGGAACAAGACCTTGGAACAGCCAGTGGGAGTAACACAGAGTGGAAGAAGGAAAGAGTAGAAAAGATCCTTGAAGGGTTTCCAGAAGCATTGTCTTTAGCTGGGTATAGATTTTCACATTCAATAATGAAGTGGGCTGTTCCCTTGCTGTCTGGTGGCAGAAGTGGAAGAATGCAAAAGGCTCCCAAACCATCTCCTTTGCTACTCCTACACTACTGGGAAAAATCTACTGAAAGGCATTTCCTGAATTTTTTTATTTTCTTTTTTTTTTACCTTCTAGTTTTTAGAAGGGGGGCCAAAATGTTGTGCAAAAAAGAAAAACTTCTTATTTTATAAATGCTAGAAAGTAAAATGAATTGTTGTCAGCTTGATTTCATTGCCTGCTTTTTCAACCCTTGTTTTCCTCCCTGCATGAAACCTCAAAGTGCAAATGAACAAATGTGGAAATAACCTTTTTTGAAAGGTTGTTCTGTAAAATCATTGAATGGCTTTTCAGCTTTTCCTGGTATGGTTTTTCTGAAGCCGCTTTGTTGAGGTCAATAACTTTCTATGTCTGCAGTGTCCTTTATTTTGTAAATTTGGATTCTCATTCTCAAGTTCTTCCTTCAGTGAAGTGCTTTGTGTGTTTTGATAGCAGTTTTTAATTATTTGGAACAGTGGAATGAGGTTGAATGTAAAATGTGATGGGAGACTAGATTTCTTGTGAAGAGTATTTAGGCCATCAACTTGTCATGTTAGGAGTATGACAGAATAGTTGTTCCAATTTCTTTACCTAATTTAGGTGTACATGTTCAGTTTGGTTTTGGTGGGGTTTTTTTTGTGTTTGGGTTTTTGTTGTTGTTTATTCTTTATTTTATTTTGTTTGGTGGTCTTATTGCTGTTTGGGATTTTTTAAGTTTGCTGAGAAACACAAGACTTGTGGGGAGTAAGCTCCAGGCTAATATGTACACTGGAATTAAGTCAGACTTTGAGTAGACCTAACATCTTTGGTATGTACAAAATGGATTAGGAGTTGGCAGATGCTTTGATGAACTGAAGTTCAGTTCTTTAGCATCAGTAGCACCTTACAAATAAGCTGTGTATGTAACATAATCTTACTTTGATGTGCCAGGTTTTATTTGCCTAATTTCCCACATGATGGAATGAATCTAGTCTTCACCAGCATGGATGTGTAGGCCTTTTCAAGATGGTTAAGAACTGTGGCGAAGAACCAAGTGGAATGACAAGGAAACTTACATTTATTTCTGGCTAATTCTTCTGCTACGTTATTTCTTTGCCTGACGTAAGTAATCTTTCTTAGATAAGAAATCATTTAAAAACTGAAATCAGGTAGATGTTTTTATCCGTAGGAAAAGGATAGTTGAATCTGACCTCAGCTTGATGTGTTGGGTACTTATTTAAGATACTAGCTGTGCTTAATCTACTCAAACCTATTAAGTATTGCTCAGTGTTAAAACTGCTTAAAGTGAGCAAAATACAAATTTTAATTTGTATTCTGATTATTCCTTTGTCAGGAGGAAGCGACCACTTCTGCTGACATCTGATTTGTATGTTAGAAAGTATGGTTTCCTGACAGAAGAGTGCATTATATTTTTTAACAGCAGATCTGTATTAAATGTGCCATCAGTGGTGGTTTTGGAAGGATGAGAAAGGACCCACTGTGGGGCAACTCAGTGAAGCTAAAGATGTAAGTTCTATGCCATTGCTATTTTATATGTATTACAAATAGAGATTTTTTCCAGTTCCAGCTTGTAAGTGTATATGTGCATGTGTTTATTTGGTTTTCTTTTAAAGCCAGAAGGTTTGCGTGGACATTACATAATAAATATTTTATATAGTTTGAAATTAAGAAATTGTTCAAAACCCCCAAAAGCAAACCAAACTAAAAAGCTGTCAGCACCACCACCCAACCAAAACCAAACCAACCACTTTTATAAATATATCAGCTTTAACTACCTTAAAGTATTCAGAGAAATTTAAATATATATACAAATTGGGCAGCTTTGTTCATCTTGTTTGACTCTTGCATTATGTCAAGTCTAGAGACTTCCTCTGTCCTTAAAAGAGGAGAAGTAATACTGATAAATTATTTGCCATTTGTACTTGGTCACAGGTAAACCAGAAGTATCTTATGCTGCTTAATGCTTTTAGTAAACATTCAGTAACCAGTAGTGGTTAGCATACTTCTCTGGTCTGTTTGCTTTAAAAATAAGGCCATGTAATGACTTTGAAAAACAATATTTACTTCTGATGGTTTCCTAATGCAATCTCCTTGATTTAAAGAGTTTTGTGAATACTTTTGGTATTAACTATAACTCAATTAGAAAGTAGTTTAGTATATTTCTTCCTCTATTCTGTGTGTTCTGCCTGCTCTTGAATACTACCTGTTTACTTCTTTTCCTGTGAATTGCAGTCAGAGCATGTTTTTTAGCAGCGTGTCCTTACGGGATTGATCATTTTCAGAGAGCTGGATTCAAACACTGACAACAGTGGAAGTGTTCTGCTTAAAGACTGTTGCTGCACAATAATGTCAAGGTGCATAAATAACTTTCTCCCTTGCAGGATCTTTCCTTTGTCACTGAACCTCTTTTATTGAGGAACAATCACATTTTCTAGCGCTATCAACATTGTTTAAGTTAGGACAGCCTTTTCTACTGGCTAGAGGATGAATTAATTAGATACAGAAGTTTGAAAAACAAGACCTGCTGTAACTTTTTTCTGATTGTTGAATACTTCTTTGTGACAGTAAAGAATGGTGTAAGGATGCTAATCAAAGAGGTGAACCAAAAAAAAGTGTGATGAAAAAACCAGCTGCGACTGTCCCAGCTCAGTCTGGCCAGCAGCATTTTCCACTATGGCTTCTCCTTTACTTTTGGAAGTCTGCTTCTTCCTTTTCTTGTGTATTGTTTTCCTTGTCATGTGTTTCAGACTTCCTTGACCTTATTATTGTTTCAGACATCCATCTGGTTTGTCTGGGTAAAGTTCATTACACATGCTAGAAACTCCTGGGATTCTGGAGTTGTCTGTTTTGCTTTTGTAAATTTCTATGGCTTGAGAACATAACAGTGAACCTTGTGCTAAATGTTCAATCTCATGGTTGTTGGAAGAGATTGATAGAGGATGATGGAGACGTGCTGTTTGAGTCTGGCACTAATCTGGCATTGTCATTTGTGTGCCAGTGATCCAGGGAGGGAAGGACTAAGTGAAAGTGGAGATGCTGCCATTGATTTATCTGCACATGTTGAATTGATCATCACTGGCAAAATACCTTTTGTAAATAAAAACAGGTATTTTATGGCCTACTCAGTAGTTGTTATTGGTAAATAATGACTCTGCTGTAATTAACTTCAGATTTCTGAGCCTTGCTAAGGTTTGCTAGTCTTCTAAATAATTACTTGTAAAAATATAAATTAGTTTATTAAGATCATCACAAGAACTCAGCAAAGCTTTGATACTGATATAAAGAAAAAAACAGGAGACCATGCCATCCATACTCCATGCTTGTATTTCAGTTAATAAATGCTTCCCTTTTCTACACCAACATTAATTGCAGTTATTATAGATTCTGTAAGATTTTAACTAGATATGTTCAAAGGTTTCATGGCAGAAGTGTGGGGGGTGGACAGCCTCTTCTTGCTTTATGGTTTATACAGTTGTAAAATGTTTTTAACAATAAAAAAAACCCCTCCACACAGGCTGAGCCACTTCTGGGTGTCGTTTGGTTCAACATAGCTATCAAATCAAGCTGGAGTGCATGAAGCACATTACCCAAGCCCTGAAACAGCCCGGTTCAAGTAGGGTTGTTCTGTCAGGTTTTGAGAATATGTGGGGTTACAAACTCCACAACCTCTCTGCCAGTGTTTGAACCCTGAAGAACTTCTGTTTATTCTTAAAATGTCGTGTGGGGAGCAGTCATGAAAGACCTTTGAAAGATTTGGTAACATCTGTTACATCTTCCAGTACTTTTGTAAGAGGAGTAGTTTCTGAATGTTAACAGAATGTGGATGTTCCATAATGTTAACTGGTCCTCAGTAGCAGAGGAATATTTGTGAACTGGCCGCCTGGCATTGTAAACTTCATTTTTCTGGATTTCTCTTTTAAGCCACATTTTATTTGTTCTCTCTTCCAGACACAGATTCAGTGTCTAGTTAACTGGAAAATAAGGCTGATCTAGCTGTCAACCATTTGAAAACAAGAAAGGCAGACACATAGAATATGCTTTCCTGTATGCTTATGTATTTTTTTATCTGTTAGCTATTTAAATAGAAGACATGGAAATGTAATTGTATATTTTATTAAATTTTTCTGGGTTTTTTTGCTTTTCTTTATTCCAGGTCTGCAATTTCTGTTCAGTCTATCCCATTTAGGAGAGCTTTTTTTGTGATTTTTAAGCTTGGTGCTGTCAGCCCCATGTGAACAAACCAGAACAAAAAGCACACTAGGTATTAGAAAACAAAATGCCACGGAAGAAGAAAACTGGTGGGAGTCCTTCTCAGAAGAATGGCAATTCTGACAGAACTGTATCCCAGGGGGAACCAAGCCACTTAGTGGCACAAGCAATGCATAATGTCAATAAGGAAGAGCTCTTCAACAGCATGTCAGAGATGTTTTCTGACCTAGATCCTAGTGTGATTTATATGGTTCTGTCTGAATGTGATTTTAAAGGTAAATACTATACAGCTGACATTACAGTTTTGTTTCATGTGCAGATAGCTCTTAACTAGTACAGCTCCAGGAAAGTTGGTGTGGGTCTTGCAATCATACTTGTGAGTTTAACTTTTACTAAGTAGGTGAGTAATAATATTTTGAAATTTTACAACCATGTAAGATTCTTCAAGTTTAACAGTGTTTCTGTGAGGCTGGTAAATGGAGCAGGTACTGTTTAGAGTGGATTGTTCTGTGACACAGAGCAGGCAGTGGTGGAGTTGTGAGGAGAATCTGGTTTTTCCAGTTGGTTTCTGAGCCATATCTGCAAGATGCCTAAGCTGTTTCTGCAGGAGGGGTATTTTATGTTCTAGATCACAAATTTTTGATTGTATGCCATATGTGATCCTGGCAGCATTTACTTTTCCTTAAATACTTGAACTGAGCTTTTGTTTTACATTTATTTTGTGTTGTCATCTTGTCGTGTCCACTGAGGATTAGTTTCTGCAGGATCAATTCTGTTTGCTGTGTTTAGTTCTCTGCAGCCTTGCTGGAACTAAAGCAAGGAATCAGATTCTGTCCCTGCCTTCTGCTGACCTACATACCCAACTCTCCTGGCAGACTATTTTCATATTTATGCCCAGTCCCTCCCATTCTTTTGTGGTTTTAAAATTCCTCTATATGCAAGGTCATTTGCTTACAATAAAAGTACTGCATGAGGTGCTGGATAGCAATGTCTAAGGAGTTACTTGTCAGGGGAATAAGCCACATATGGAACATTTTAATCAGTTTGTATTCATATGATCAGATGTGATTATCTGAAATTATTGTAAGAATGTGTGCAAAGAAAGCAGATTTGGGCTTTTTTTTATATGTATAAAAGCTAGGTAACCATTAAAAGGACTGTTTTTGTAACCTCAGTTGTACAGACTTTTTAACTTAAGAACAACTGTGAGAGTGCTGTTATAATTGTTCATTTTAAAATTGAATTTGATGGAATTACTGATTCATGCTTCAAACACTTAATAAGATTTGCCTTTATGATAATAACAGTTTTATCTAAAGCTTATTGGAGAATGCAATAAACATGTAGAGTTCATAGCCTTGTACTCTTAACAGTAGTTTAAAAATGAGAAGTTTAGCATATTTGAGTGCTAATAAGTTATTTTCATACAGTAGAGAAGCTGGAAGGATGACAAAGATTTTGTTTAAGAGTGCAGACAGTGTTGTACTTAAATGTGCTTCAAGTTTTTGCTACACTGTTTTTCAGGAAAACAGAAGCTTAGCTTTAGGGCTCACATGAAGTTTGTTCCTGCTTTTCATTTTGTTCATGTTGATCACTGGCACCCTCTACTCCATATAGTGGCTTTACAAAGAATTAGTGCAGATACTGGATTTTTCAAGCTCTATTAGATAGGACATTTTAAAATGGGCTATAGTGAACATACTTGGCATACTTCTATCTCTCTCATCCTTTGTAGAGTTTTTGGTTCATTTTACACTATTTCAGGTATATGAGATAAATTAGAAATAAGTATCCATTTAAAAATCTAGCTCTGGTATTTTTTTCTGGTTAAAATTAGTAATTTTTAGACAGTATTTCCTTACTAATTTTAAAGTTTATTAGGTTGTTATTTTTCAATATGTCTGTATTGAGTTCTACCTTTACTTCTAATGAGAAATGGATCAGGGAAGTTTCAGAAGCTATGTTTAAAGGTGAATTGGTGAACTGTCTTTTGGTTTTTTCTTTAGTTATAACAAATGCTTCTTCAAGTAAAAAAATTGCATGCACATCAGCTTGGGCTTGTTTAGTTGACCATATTTTATTCTTCTGTTCATCTTGCCCTACAGTAGAAAATGCTATGGATCATCTTCTAGAGCTGTCCACCCATGCCAAAGAAGCAGCATCTTCAAAAACCTTGGGTTTTGATTTAGCAGTATCATCATTACCTTTTGTTAATCATCAAAGAGCTGTTGCAAATGAAAGAATGGGGGAAGGTACTGCAGACCAGACTTACTCTGGAGCAGCAGTAGAAAACGTCCTGTCACCTGGTGTGCAGCTGACTGGAGAACTGGATTCCTTACTAGAAACTGCCTATCAGAGTTACAGCTTGAGTGAGGAATTGCCTGATTCTGCAAGTGACCAAATAGCACATGAGCACCCTGTGGAACACGATGCTTTTACTGAATTTCCCGAGTGGGAAAAATGTGATTTGGTTTGCAATGTCCTACTTTTTCCACAGCAAGCAGAGACAAATAATGAGGTTTTAGAAAACTTCTGTTCTACCGAGCCACCAGTGAGTCATCTGAGCATCCAGACAAGCTCACCATCTGCACAGATACTGGAAGATTCTGATTTGTTGGAAATCCATGTTCAACAGGATGTGGCTTCAGAAGTACATAAACTGTCAAATGGAGAAGTATTGTGTGAAGATTCTGATCAGACACAAGATAGTGTTTTGGATCAAAGTAGTGTGACTGCTGCTTCTTGTGGGTCTTCCCAAAGACCTGTGGAACATGGAGTAGCTGTTACTGGAGATCCTAATTCAAGGTGCCTGGAACAACATGAAGATGCAGTGACTGCCTTTAGCAGCCAGCAGAGTGCTTCTCTGCCAGAGGCGTGTATCTCTGCTGAAACATCCAGTTTCAAAATACAAAGTCCTGCAGATACTCAGCAAACTCTGCAGGGTTATAACTTAAATTTTTCTGCACCATCAGGTCAGTCTCAACAACACTGGAATCTCATGGCTCCTGTGTTTTATCCATCCAGTGGAAGTCACAGCTTTGTAATTCCTGTGGCTCCTAGTCCAGGGCAGTGGAGACGTGTTTCTGACTATAGAACTTCGGAAAAAGAACTTTTTCTTTCCTCCCCAGTGGTTTCAAATGCCTGGGATGGCAACCCTTCTCTGAAGGTATGGGGAAATCAAGATAGAAACTCAAAATTGAACCTCTCGCAAGCACAGCAACCACGTGTTTGTCACATGATGAGAAAAAAGATGCAACTTATAGGTCAAGTACTTGTTCTTCTCAGAGGTGTTCCAGGATCAGGAAAATCATATTTGGCAAGGTAGAACATTTATATTGTGAGCTTCTAAAAAAAAATTGCTTAATCATGTAGAGGATTTGCCACAGGCAGAGACAATTTTCTGACACTTGTAAATAGTTATGCATAAACCCTAATTGCCAGCTACACAGTACACACAGTGTGATGGGTGAGAACTGCTGAGAGCAGAGTTCTTGGCAAATCCTTTCCTAGTGGAAATTGAAATAGGAATGATGAGCTTTAACTTCTATCACTGAATAAAGGAGTTTGTCAGCAGAGCATCATTGCTGTAGTGTTAGGTGTGCTGTGTTCCTTCAGTCCCAGTTTATTTCAAGTGTTCTCTTCCAATAACACTGATGGAAATATGCCAGCTTTTCACAGGCAGAAATTCCCCTGTCACTGTGTGACTTTTTTTGTATAATTATATCTGAAGCTTCCTGGCGGGAATTTTTGATTCCATTTCTTACTCTCTAAAAGCCCAGATTGAATTTAGAATCTTTTTGACTGACATCTGAAACATTTGATGCAATTAATACAGGATATTTGTCAGTGTGACAGTGTGTCACTATGTGTAGATGGAAAAATACCTACCTTGTTTTGAAATGAGAGACTTGTAGGGAAACTGGATCAGCTCTCTCCCCTAGATAATCCTCAGCCTTTGGAAAAACAAAGGAGGCAAATTATTATAGATTATATTTGCTTGGAGGTTTATTCTTTTTCTCCTCTTACCTACATTCGCTGCTTCCATTCCAAATAATTTTGGTTTTGTGCAAGAGACTAAAAAAAAGTCTATATGGTAGTAGATGCTGGAGCCTGGGAGAAGGGGAAAAAAGCTGTTTATTTCTTGATCTTTCACAGGAATTTGCTTGAGGATAACCCAGGTGGAATCATTCTTAGTACTGATGATTACTTTTACAAAGATGGACAATACCATTATGATCCTGATTGCTTAGGGGAGGCACATGACTGGAACAGGAAACGAGGTGAGATATAAATAAAGGATTAGCTGTCTCATTTACAGTTCAGTGCTTGTGTGCTGTTTAAAAATCTGCCTGGCTTGTTATGTGACAAGCATTTATCCCATCATAGAAGTACTTTTTTAATATGAATACAGAAAAAGAATGTGAGCACAAACTCAGAAGTCATCTGTTCACTGTGTGTTTCGCAATTAGAAATGTCAGTGTCTGTCATGTTTTGTCTATGTTTTGTCCTCAGATTTTATCATGGTATGTATTTTGGGTAGTGTCCCACTTCCAGAGTGGTTACCTACATCATCTCTCAGAAATATTTCTTCTGAGATGATCCATAATATGCATATGCAGTAAGTAATGAGGATACAAATAATACACATCCTCCTGCTCTTTGTCAGCTTTTTTTTTCTCTTGTACATGAAATTGTCAAATTCAAACAAAATTATAAAAGCAAGACAGAATAAATTATTTTTTCCCCTTTTCATAATTGAGTGGGGATTTTTTGACAGTGGCCTGTGCTAAACTCACTATAGAGCAAATCTTTTTAAGCTTTTACTTACTAAATTTGAACCAGGATCCTTTTTCTGCTGTCAAATTTCTACCAGTGGAGAAACAAGTTAATAAATGTGGGAGTCAACAAGAACTGTGATTGTTTAGACACGTTGTAACATGGCTACAGAAACATGGTGCTGTGTTTCAAAGTTAGTGGTTCTATACATTTCATTACTGTGTATTTAAATTACAGTAATTCTTTTGGTTTTTCATATTTTATACAGTTTACAGAGTGGACTAATCTTAAGACTGTTAGAAAGCCAAGAATTTTGTATGCAACAAAGAAGTCCACTTTAAGGTGATCATGTAGTTTTTTTAGTTTAATTTACTGATTGATTAATCATCTTGGTGCATTTTACATCTGCATTTTCATTCCTTGATTATCATAGATACATTAATTCACAAAGCTAATGCCATATCTCAGTAGATTTACATGTGAGGGGGGATTTCTGAAACAGAGAGCCTTGAAATAGATAAAGCTATGGCAAGAGTTCTTCACAGAGTAGTTAATCATTATGGATTATCTACGTAAAGATATAAAAAAATTTAGAGAATGACTATTAATGTTATGTTCACTCTATTGTAATGAAATTAACTGTATTACATGGTTTTGTACATGTGTATTTTTCAGCCAAAGAAGCATTTGAAATGGGAATCTCTCCTATAATAATTGACAACACAAACATACAAGCATGGGAGATGAAGCCTTATGTTACTTTGGTTAGTATTATAATTTGACCAATGTGAAAAGAGATTATGGACTAGCATAGCAACAACATATGTTTTAAAATGGGAGTGTCTTTCTCAGTCTAGCTGCTGTTCCATAAGGAAATCTGGAGTACAAAAAAAAAAGTGTTGCTTGGATCATATTGCCCAGTGTCATGTTGTGTTGTGTGACTCAGTGTCGTGTGGTATATGAGCATTAACCTGGCCTACTTACCAAAAGCCAAAAGCAAGCTTTGTTCTTGGGGCTAAAAGCAAATGTTGAATAAACTGAATTTTGTTCCTCTTTTATATGATCTGTAAAATTAGAAGCTACTTTAAAAATGTAACCAACACTAATGAACGAGTGATGTGTGATGGTCTGTTCAACTTGAAAACTCAGTTTCATTCTAAATATGATGTAGAGGCAGATACCAGTTGGAGGTTAGATTTACCAAATATTGGTAGCTTGCGTGAAGTTATGCAAATTTACTTAATACTTTTTGTTAAAGTGATCCCACCTTCTCACCTAATAGTTTCCAAATGGGCATCAGCACCTTCAGAGTTTAGAGCATATTTTGCTGTTGATCTTTGACTGTATTGTTTGGTAGTTAGAACAGCATTATTTTATTAAATTGGTTCTGATTAACTGAAATGTTTATTTTATTATCCTTGCATTTATTAGCAACTGTCAGATTAGCAATTCTTTTACATCTTTCATTTTGCTGTATACTGAAATCAAGATGCAACAAGAGTTCTTCCAGAAGTGCAGTGTTTGGTACAGTCATAAGAATTTTTTCTGAAAACAGTAATGGGGAGAAACAGCACAATTCTTGCAGTGTTTCTCCTTTTTAGACTTACGGTTCTTTTTCTGTCCTAATGAGACTGGACTATATGGGAACTTTTTACTTGCTGCTTGGTCATTTCCCGGGAAGGGAAGGCTGTCCACAATAGCTGGACTAATGTAACTGAATTGCTTGTTTTGGAACTGGTTCAGATCTGGCCAGCTCTGAATGTAGGCTGTGCATTTTCCTCTGTCTTAGTGAGGCTGTGTAGACATGTGCATGCTGTTATCTGGAAAGAGGAGATGTTTTGCAGTATTGTCTCAGACATCATGACACACATTTAATTTTATGGTAAAAGATACATATATGTGTTTTAAAAAATCTCAGTTTGTATAAACCAACAAAAGTGTTATTCCAAATGTTTAAAAGGTATCAAAAATACAGAAAAACAGCTTTGAAAGAGGCAAGCTATGCATATAGTGTGCTTTGTCAGAGAAATAAAAAATGGGTGATGTGGGATGTTCTGTTTTATATCTCTTTGTTCAGGCTCAGCAGTTCAAATACAGGGTAATGTTCCGAGAACCAGACACTTGGTGGAAGTTTAAACCAAAAGAACTTGAAAGGTAAGAATGTAAAGGAAAATAACATACTATTAAGTATGTATAAGACAGTATAAGCTATGATTTTGAAAAAGATATCGCTTAGTACAATGACTAGTGAAGTAGCAAGGTCAAAATTTGTCAAAATTTGTCAAACCAATCTGTCAAAATTTTTATGATAATAAGTAGCTTTTTAATGATATTTTCTGGACTTCCGTTTATATGTGTGTATTATAAGATCTGTCACTTCAGTTACATGCAAAAGGTACTGTTAGCAATAGACACTGTCATGTTTTCATTATTAGAGTTCTTTGCATGTCAGATCTAGTGACTGTTCCTTTGGGTTACTGAGGTTGCAAGAGTTCTGTCACGTTGGGGCTGTTTTTGCATCCTGGTCTGTTGCTTCAGTTGAAGTGTGTCTGCTGGCATTGAATTTAGGGCAGTCAGCACCTCGTGGCCTCACAGGGACAAACCTCTGTGCATCATCATTGTTGCTTACCTATTCTTTAGCAGGATCTTCTATTACTTAGGGCTGAAATTGAGAAGACATAAACTCTATGGAAGTGAATAATAAAATATAAGAAAACATAATGAGAAAATTGGCTAGATGCCAGGTGATCACTGTCCGAAGTAAAGGCTTATGTTCCTCTGGGGAGGGGCTGTGGCTCTTAAATGTCCTTCTTATGACTTCGATGCTGGAACAGAGTGCACTCTTAGCAAATTTACAGGTGATACAGAACTGAGCAAAAGTAGTTTATTCAGCCTTAAGCAGAGATCATTGAAGGAGAATCATGTTACTGTTTTCAGCTGCCTCTTGGAAGGTTATAGATGAGACTGAAAAGAATTGTGCAGGGATAGGAGAAACCAAGCATTATCAAGTTGGTACTTTTGATTACATAAAAGGAAAAAGCCCAACATTTACTTTAAAGGTAGTTAGGTACTGTAAAGAGTTCTCCCAGAGAGTTTGTGGAGTTTCAGTCAATTTGGATATTTAAAACCAGACAAAAAGCTCTGGCAACAATGTAGCTGTACTTCCTCCTTGAGTCGGAGACTGAAGTAAGGGACTTCCAGCGATCCCTTCTAACAGAAGTTATTTTGTGATTTTATAGTATCTGTTGTCATCTGAATTTGCATGTTTAGCTTAAGGTTGGCTGCTTTTTAAGTGAGCTAAGGTAGATTATTTTCCTTCTTAAAATAAAAGTTAAATATTTTCTTCTGTATTTTTAATTTCTCTTTTACTCTCCTTGGCAAGAGGCACTTGTTTTAGGTGGAACTGCAGCAGAGCACAGTGCTAGTTGATGCTTAACAGAGTTAGTGAAAATTTCTGGCCCAAAGGTGTCTGGAATAATGGGTGAATAGGTTTTCTTCAAGGCTCAATAAGTTTTGAGTTAAGCAAAAACAAGGAAAGAAGACTGAATTCAGAAGTCTTCTGTACCCAGTTTGATATCTTGCATTGCTGTCAGGATCTGATATAGTGTGTTTTCCGAAACTTATTTGAAGAAAAGGCATTAGTACAGTTCTAGATTTTAGTATTCTGCAAAACATCCAACTGCAGTACAAGGAGACCAGATGGGGTGGAGAAGTGGAGCAGCCATTCATCTGATGTGTCCTGTTTGCAACACCTTAGTGCACTGATACAGAAAGAATTGCTGTTTCACGGCTTTTCATCTGGCTCCCTGAATTCTTTGCTTAGTCTTGCTGTAAGTTTATTAAGTTATAATTAAATTATTCCCTTTTGTCATTATTATACACAAATAGGAAATGTCTTTTCTGTTTGTTTTCAATTCATAGGAGAAACATCCATGGTGTATCTAAAGAAAAGATCAAAAGAATGTTGGAACGGTATGAACGCTGCCTTACTGTTAGATCAATATTGGATTCTTCAGTTCCAGACAAATCAGAAGCTGCTGGTTGGATTGAAGATCCTTGTCAGGAGGAAAGCCAGAGGTTAGATTCTTTCACTAGCTTTGTAGCCTTTTACCTTCTTAGCAACAAAACCTGAGTAATAGTGTTGAACAGTGAAGGCATTAAAATAGACAGTTAGGCAACAAAAAAAACCTACATAGTTTTCTTAATTTTTAAGAATTTCAGGATTTTCAGAAATGAACAGTCAAGGGATCTAGCCAACTTTCCAATGCTTTTAAAAGCCTCTTATTATGGCTGTGTTACTTTTCAAGAAACCAATCTTGACTGACTTTCTGTTATCTTAAAAATGTGTTGTTGGATGTATGCCACAGATTCAAAGCACTTAAAATCTGTAAACTGTTTCTTAGAAGAATGTCGTCCCAAAGAAGTGCAAATTACTATTTCCAAGTTTGTATGTTGATATTAGATTATACCTTTGTGGTGGAGAGTGGATTCTCTGTGCAGCAGTAAAAGGCGATCCAGCTGCTCCTCAGTGCCCTCGCTGTGAGCGCGCCGGGGTTTCCGTTGGTTGTAGCCGCGCTGTTGTGCAGGTGCTGGCTTGGACCTGTGCGTTGGAATGCACAGCGCTGTGGCACTTCCCAGCTCAGGCTCCCAAACCACTGCTCGTTCACTGCCCCTTCCTCTTCCATTCCTGCTCCTGCAGGAGCGTGAGGTGGTACAGAATAACCTCTGTGTTCTGGCCAGAACTAGGACACATAGGAAATCAGATTTTATTCCAGTTATTATTTCACTTGGGTTTTGTATGCGTGATGCATTTGAAATGATAATAAATGGAATGTAGTTGATTGTGAAAAATGGTTTGACAAGAAAAGGCACATTCTCTCCTAGTTAATGTCTAGACTGTCTTTAGCATTAAGCCAACAGGAGAGAGCAACAGTCATTAGATAATACCAGAGTTGCTGATTTGAATGAAGAAATGTCTGGCAGAAAAGTGCTTTGATACAAAACTGAATGCTGGAAATGGTATGGGGGTGGAGACTGACTCCTGAGAAAGTGTTCTTAGCCCTATGCTCTAGTAAGATGGGGACAGTTACTAAAGGAAGTTCATCTTTGCTTAGCTCCTTTTTTATTGAGGAGTGTTGGAATTACAGCTAAGTCATAAATTTGTTTTCCTCTCACTAGAAGTCTAACTAGGTTAAACTCTCTAGTCTAGTTCTAGCAGGAGTTAAAATGTGGACAAATGCTTTAAGAAGGTTTGAAATGGGTTTATATTTCATTCCAATATGTCTTTCAGAAACAGAGATGCACATTCTGATGCAAAGGAAGAACATTTTGCTTCTGAGATGGAACCTATTGAATTAGCTGAAATTGATAAGACTTCTCCCTGTATTTCTCTAACGTTAGAAAGTAGTTGTGATCCTGAGCATTTTCAGAAAGAGGAAAAAGAAATGGAAAGCAACTTAGTGGAACACAATTCTGACAACAGCACTGTTCAAGATGACTTGCAAATTAATTTATCAGAGTGCGTTAAAAAAGAGCTGCCCTTGGAGAAGAAAGAAGAAAATGTATTAAAAACAGAAAAAACCTCTGAAGCAGAAATAAATGAGGTAGATGTGATCCCAGCTGAAGAGACTGTGAACTTACACACAGATGGAGCTGAGGAACACAGTGATAACAACAGTCTCAAAGTTCAAACTGCAGTTGAACAATTGGGCAAAATATATATGGAACCAAAATCAACACAAACAAGTAACACAGGGGAGCCAAGCAGTTTGGCTTTTGACGCATCAGGAAAACCAGAACTACTAAACTTTCTGGGTGACTGGCCCGTGGAACAAACAATGGGACAGCGAGTCAAGAGATCTAGAAGACTAGAAAAATCTCCTCTAAAGAGTGATAAGGAAAGTGAAATTCCCACTCAGCAGCATTCTGAGATTGCTAAAGAGCAAGTGAGCCTGCCTGAGACATACACTGAGAAAGGACATGAGGATGAAAATCTACCCTGTAGCTGTTACTCTGTTAGTTCAGATAAAGTTACACCAGAACTGCAAATGGTAGAATATTGGCCTGTCTCAGCCTCATTAGAGCAGAGACAGCAAAGGTCAAGGAGAATGAGAAAGACAAATTTAAATCAGTGTGATGAAGACAGAAATACTGAAGATGACACTAATATGAATGCTCTTGATAATGAACATGTGATTCATGGGTCACCTGTGAGCACTGAAGAGCAACCAGATATAAGGAGTTTGCCTGTACACCAAGAAGAAATAGGAGCTAGTGAAACAGTAGGTGGGGAAAAATCCCAGCAAAGTAAGAGAACAAGGAAGCATCACAAATTAGCCCTCACTTTTACAAACAGCAGCTTGCTGCATCCCAGAGATGATGACCACTTGTCTAAACCTGACGTGGCAGAAGAAGAACAGCACACAAACTTATGTAGGCAGAAAAGTAGCCATTCACAGACTGAATCACAGGACTTTGCTCTCCTGTGGAGATTAGAAAAGAAAATGCTTTTTCCTGAGACAGCAAAAATATTGCATGGCAGGTTGGATGGCTTCAAACCCAAAGACATAGATAATGCCTCAGATTCTCAGGAAAAAATACCCTATCGAGTTACGTATGATAAAAGTACTTTCGTGGAGGAAAGTGAGCTTATCAACATTGATGAGTCTGAAGAACTAGATATGCTCTGTAAGCTCTTTGAGTCCGTTTCATATGAAGCTCTGAAAGATCTGTATGAAAGATGTAACAAAGACATAGACTGGGCCACAGGTCTACTGTTAGACTCTGATGAAAAGTTACGTAAAGGTGTTGATACTGAAAGCTTTCAGGTAAGTGAAGCTGAGCCAGTGGTCACAGACCTTGATTTCAAGGCAAGCACAAACTATGATGAGAATCTCAAAGACTGCCAACAAACCCCACAAATACTTGGGGCTGGTGATATCTTTGAGGCTTTAGAAGGCAAGAACTCATCACTCAGCACTGCAGAAAGCCAGGCTGCTGAGACAGCTGTGACAAGCGCTGACGTGTCTGACTCATTCACTGCTACCTCATTGGATAATTCAGTGGAACTGAAAAATTCCGTGGATTCAGCCCCTGGAATTGACACAAGCAACTTAGCAGCACATGTCACTGAGCTGTCCTTTTCAGGAAAGCAGAAGGGAGAGAGTGAGAGTCCTCTTGAAGAAACTGTCAATAAGCCATCACTTTCAGAACTTGATGCAAGTTTGCCTCATGATCCTAACACAACTTCTACCAACTTGAAATCTGAATTAAACAATGAAAGTGACAGTGACCATTCAGAAAGCAATGCCGAAAGTTCTAAAGGGATTGGTTTGTTACGGGAAATGGATCACGCTCCTCTGGTTCGTCCTAGGGGCAATAAAGAATTGCAGATGGGTAAAGAGACTCAAGAGAATTCCAGGGAGATATGTAGTAAAGAAGAAATTGAAACTCCAAGCTGGGCCGCAACTAAAGCCAAGAGACAAAGCCCTATAGCAGCATCACATGCAGCCTTCAGTATAGATTGCCTAGAACTAACATTGCCTCCTGAACTGGCTCTCCAGCTGAAGGAGATATTTGGACCTGTTGGCATTGATGCAGGTATGATGTAATTATATACATGTTTTTATGAAAAAAAATTCTTTTGAGTCAGAAACCTTTTATTCTTTTGTCTTCTTTGTGCTTTTTTTCCCCTTCATGTTTGATTTTTTAGGGAATAGATTCCTGTAATTCCTCATGATACTGGCAGTTGATGTTGTTCATTCAGAAATTAAACTGAACTAAGCAGGGCATAAAATATAAGTGCAGTAGTGCTACCTTCTTACTTTGTCTTTTTGTACATGCACATACTTCAAAATAAAAAGAAAATATATTGATTATTTGCATTCTGAGCAATAGGCCCTTGAGCTTATATTCAAACTCTGAAGAGATACTTAGGTGTTAAGGAATATGCAAATTGTGGCTGATTAGGAAAGAAGAAATGGGGAAAAAGCCTTTTGGGGGGGACAAGAAGATGGATGGTTAAGGGAGATGAAGTGTGGCTGTATACTTAAAAGATGACAGCAGACCAGTCTGCTGGCAGATTATGGTTAAGGAAGCCATAAGCAGATTGAACGTGCATCTCAAAAGTTAAAGAGTGATAGAAAAAGGAAAAAAGAAAACAGGAATATACAGTTTGATGTTTTTCTCTCATTTTCCCCCACACTTTTTCCTTTTTTTCCTCATTTCTGTCTTTCACCTTGAAGATTGCTTTATGTGAAACCTGGACACCTGATTAATTGGTGGGTTTGATTGCTGGCCTCTTTGCCTTTACATTCCTACCTCCTTAAAAAAAAAGTTTGCTTTTTATAGTAGAAAAGTGTTTTATTGTGTCTGAAGTATGCTCAAAATTTTTATTTGACACATGCATACTTCTTGCTTTTTTATTTTTGGAAGGGTGAGAAACACCCTTTTTAGGAAAAAAAGCTTTTGTTATGATACCATGATAACTTCTGCTGTTTCCTTTAGAGCTTGGCGGAATGCTTGGAGTTTGTTTCTCTGAGTTTGTGTGTTGGAAAGGAGGGATGTGACTGCTGTTGGGCTGTGGTGGGTATGTTGTACAGAAAAGCAGTTGCCATTTGGATTGCAATGGAACAGGGGGAATCACAGTTTTCATGGATGAAACTATTGTTTTCAATTAACAATGGCTTTGTAAAAGAAGGGTCTACTAGAAAAACAGAAAGCAGGAGGAAAAGTACAGTTGTCGAAGTATTCATATTTCATCTGTATACATTTAATGTTAACTTACTTCTTTCCTACCCTTTCAGAGTTTTTGAACACTCAAAAACAATTTCTGTGTAATGTTTTTATTTGTTTAGAAGTTTTTTTCAGGCATGACCAGTTTATGTAGAATCTCCAAAATTAAAATAAATAAGTCTATGATACTGTACTTTAATCGCTTTCATAAGTTTTTATAGAATGTTTTTAATTAATATATTCTCTTTGTTTCACAAGGATCACTAACTGTTGAGGATTGTGTGGTTCATATTGATTTGAATTTGGCAAAAGTGATTCATGAAAAATGGAAAGAATCTATTCTGGTCAGTAGATTTCTTGCGTATGATACAGTGTGGCATGCCTGTGTTTTATCAGACCATTTGTCTCCATATGTCTTGATCTAAAGGTGTTATCTTTGCAAGAGCAATGATAAAATGTAATAGTAGTTTGTAAAATGTGTGGGGTGTATCTGTATGTCATAATCACTGGTGCTATTGAAAGGTGTTTTAAGGGATGCGATAAGTGCCTCATCGTGAAAACAGGATTCTCAAAAAAGGAGGATCATAGTGCACAGTTTCACTACCAAGATTGATTAAAAGTTCCCCATGCCAAAATCCTCACTTTTTTTTTTGACTTGTACAAAACATTATTTTATGAATTATTCTCTATACAAAACATCTCCATGTGCAGTAATTGAGATGAGGTTGCTAACTGGTGTTCCTTCGTAGCTCTGTGAAACTTGGAATGTCTTTTGGCAAAATTTTTGTTTGGCTTATATAATTAAGGCTATGAAGTCTTAGTAGTGGGGCATGCTTCTCTTGTTTGATGTGTTTTGAGAAAGATAATTCTAGCTTATAAATCTCACTTCATAATTATTTTTCTTAAATATATTTCTTATAAGAAATTGAATCTTTGAGAAATAGAGAAATATTGTGAAACCTTATTTTGAAACTGCTTTAATTAGAAGCTAAGTTGCAAAATTTTCCTGCAAAATTCATAATTTATAACATTCATGATTTTACTATTTTTATTTAGAAGCGTCAGAGGAGAAATGAATCATGTAAGTTGTCTGCAGAAGGTATGCTTTGTATTCCTGTTAATTTTAAAAATACTTAATGTTCATTATAAAAATATTTAATTATTTGAAATTTAAGGTTGCAAATACTCCATCCATTGAAAAATGATGACTTTATTTATTAGACTAAATTTTATTGCTTTTGGATCCATTTATCAATCTCTTATGGCAGCATGGGGGAGGGGACGGAAGTTAATTATAAGCAGAATCACTAGTTCCAGATAAAGCCTGTAATTCTGTGTCATTCAGAAAACTTAGAGGAGCTCTGGTTGAAGAAGACAGCTGTTTGGTAGCAATTCTCTGTGGCAAGAGAAGGAGCAGCCAGAGAATTACTAGCCAAGTAAGATTTCTGCAGGTGAGGAAGGGAGGTCAGGAGTACAACATTCACATGCTGTTCATCAGAGGTGATTTTAACAGGAAGATGGATGCGTTAACATCTCTTGGAATACGTTTTCATTCAGCTGCCAGAAGAAAATGTCCTTCTACTGCAGAACTCACTGCAGACTGGGATTGCAGTGTGGGTGCAATCTAGTGACCAAACAATGCTGTTGCCATTAACTTTACACTAAACTGTAGATGCATAAAACCAGATTGCTAAGCATCTGTCCTTAAGTTAAGAAGAGAGGCAGGTAAACATATGAGTCAGTGATTCTTTTTAAAAGCAAACAAGCCCCCACCTAATGCATGTGCAAGGTGATTTACAGCTGTTAGATATGTCTTTGCACTTGAAAATATGGTGAGGAAGTCTGATGGTTTTCTTTTGTTTCACAAAATAGATAATTATCAGACAGTCTTTGGAAAATGGAAGTGAAGAAGATGAAAGCAATGTGTTGTTTTCTGTTTTAGCATTAATAATCTTGTTTTATCAAAACTCAGACTGTATAGGTTGAAAGACTTGTCTTAATTATTTTGGCATCGCATGTGTATATAAGCTAAAAAGTGTTTTGTCACCCTATTTTTACTGCTTTAAATATCCTGCAGTGATTCAGCAGATAGATACAGACGACTCAGAAGTGCTGTTATCTCAGAATGCAGACAGCAAAATACAGAAGAAAAGATCAAGCTCGGCTGCAGACGCATCTAATGATGTACAGACAAAAACCTCAGCAGCATCAGACGTTTTTCCATTTATGGATCACTGGAATGCTCAGATTCAGAAAGTTTCTCTCAGGCAAATAATTTCTGAAGAAATAGCGATGCAGGAGAGAGAGGACCTGGTATGGATAGCACCATTTTTATAATGTGGTTTAGATTCATTACTGTTAGTAAAATAGAGTATGTCTTATTTGGTGACTCATCCCTGTGCTGCTGATTACAGCTTGAATTTGTGAGACAAATGCATGCCAATTAGTATTGTATATTACTGTGATACAAGAGTTTGCTTAAGGTAGATGGTTCTGTTTGAAAAATACAATCTCATTTAGAATGTAATATTTTGTTTCACAAATGGATTGTGCTGCTTTCCACTATCCACGTCAGCATTTTTGTTTGGTTGAATTGATTTTTGGTTGCCCAGCTAAAACCAAAGATCAGTGTGATCTTCCATGCTTTGTTGTGACAGCAATATCAAAAAAAGTTCCTAGTTGGCTCCATGCCTTGTTTGTTTAGAAGTGTACTGAATTGGTTGTAATACCTTTTTTTTTTTTTTTTCTTAGGAGAACCCACAACATTCCTAATAGATGAGACATTAAAATATGTACTTGAGGTTAATCTCAAACAAGTTTCTGTAGCTACTTCTCAGAAAACAGTAACTCTTTAATAGATTTTCACTAGTTCTTTTCCACACACAGTTCCTGTGCCCTGCATATTTGCCTTGTGCCTGATAGTGCCCTCTACTGCCCCACCAATGTTCAGAACAGGCGTCCTTATTTGTAATAGGCTCTGACAAGCAGCTGTCCTAAAGTAGAGGAGTTCTGAACTGGTATAGAAAGTTGTATGAATTAGCCTGTGCTTTGAAAATGGCTTGTGGATTCTTTCTTTGAACTGCATTTCTGTGCCCTACTGATAACAACTACTGAGATGTCCACAGCTTTATTTTCAGTTTGGATTCATGGAGTTTGGCTTTATTTTGACCACTTTTTTCCTTCTTTAAAAATATCTGAATATTAGAATGATCAGTCCAGTTGATTCTAGGCTATAATTATGTCATCTTCTTGGATGACTTCACAAGTAAGAATATTTATTATAGACACAGCTTCAGATACATCAAACTAAAATTGTTTATGCAGCTCAATAATAAAGTATTGTTTCAACCCAGTCCCTCAGTATAAAGAAAAGAGGTGCACTTTGCACAAGCTTAGCACTGGACTAGATGGACTCGCAGGGAATGAATTCCAGAACTTAAATGCCTGCTAAAAATCCTCATTTTACTTTGTCCAAATTATGAGGGGGCTCCAGCTTCATTACTTCAAAAGACTGCAGAGTATTGCAGTGGTGTATAACACACAACTCAGCTGTCCTTATTTATGCTGATCAGTGTGGCAGGCTGATAGTGGCATGTTGTGGGTGCATATCAACTGAGTAGATACTTTTTAAATCGTAACAAATAATGGCAAAGTTGGATTGGCTCCACTTTACTGTATTTTTTTCTAATCAAGAACTTGTAATATATTTCTTTTGTCTTCTGGGTAGAATCGTGTTCCTTCTACAGCTAGAAAAGACTGTGCTGCTAAACTAAAGGAGAAGCAACTTTTTGAGATGTTTCCAACTATTAATCAAAATTTCTTAATGGATGTCTTCAGGGACAATAAGTAAGAAATCTTTTTACTTCTTTGTAAAAATGGTACTCAGTTACAGTTGTAAATATTGAGCGTTAAGATACTGCTAAAGAATGGCTTTTTCCAAAGTAGCGCTTTTTGTTAGCCTAAATAAAGGCAAAACTAGCTGATCTTAAAGGCAAAAAGGGTACAAAAACTCTCAGTTTAGACACATTTCGTTTTAGGGAGGAATAGAAAGTTTCTTTCACTGGGAGAAGAATATCTCTGGGTATTCACCACTGACGTGACTTTCAGTGGAACTGCATATTTTCTCAAGAGCTGGGGTTTAAATCTAGTGGGAGAAATGAGTGGTGTGGTAGTAGTAGGTTCACAGGAAATGGCATCTGCCCAAGAGGAGAACACGGTTATCACTTGCTGTTACCTGTGAGTACTTTCCTGGTTACTACAGCCACTCTGAAGGAATGAGCCATCTCTGCATCTCTTCCTGCTGACACTCTCTTTCACTCTTCTGCATTATGTTTCTGGGATATTTGTCTACCTTCTTATATCCATGTTCCTGAGAAGTGAACATTTTTTTTTCAAGAGAAACATCTTTTTTCATCCTTGGCCATTTGAATGTCTGTCTCTACATATGGGTTTGCATATCTGCTTGTCAGTCATGCTGCTTGTCCAGGTTGTTATAAAAATCTTCCCTGTTTAAAATATATCCTTCATCCATTTCTGTAATTCAAACACTTTACCATCTCATTTTTCACACTCTAAACTGTCCTCATAGTGTTGCCTTTCCCAAAATGTCTTTACTTTTGATCAGTCTGCTCTTGTTAGCTTACTAAAGAGCAAGAAAAAAGAAGAAAAAGGGCTTATTAGAAATCTGTTGGCAACTGATGTCTTAATTAAATTTGATAACAAAGTTTGACTAAAAATACAAGGATTTTCCCTCATTAGGGTTTCAGAAAACTGAGCTAGTTTAAAATTAGTTTGAACTATCTAACCCTGACCAGAGAAGATTTAAGATGAATTATCTTACCCAGCCCAAAGAACAGCATTTATTAATAGCTCTTTGGTTAAGGTAGGATGCAATTTATTTCAGTATGTCATTTTCCATTTAATGTTCAAGTGCCCCTCAGTTGTATTTCAGTCGACCAAGATTGCATGTGTGTTCATGCCAGTAATGCCCTACAAGGAGTCTGCAAGAATAATCCATTCCAATGTTTATTTTAATTGTAATCTAGTTCTGTATCAGTATCAAGGTTTGTAATCATTAATTTAGATAAATTTAGCAGCTATTAATATATATTTGTAATGTCACAGATTTTATTTATCCTTTACAGCTACTCTTTAGAACAAACTGAACAGTTTCTCAACTGTGTTCTGGAGGCAGATCCTGTAAAAACAGTTGTAGCTCAAGAAAATGTTCAGCAAAATGAAATTGTTTCTTCCTACAGTGCTACAAAGAACCGTGAGAAGAAGGTATTTATAATTTTTTTAACCATAGTTACAAACATAGCCAAAACTATGCTAATGAAAACCCTACAGTGCACCCATAACCTCATCAATGCAAATCCCCACAGGCAAAAAAAAGTAAGGAAGAGGATGATCCTTTATGTGACATGTTTCAAGACTTTGACTATCCACAGTATGATGATTTAAGAGCAGAAGCTTTTTGTCACCAGCAAAAGAGACAGGAATGTTTGAAAAAGGCTGGGGAAGCCTATCGCATGGGTATGAAGCCTGTGGCAGCATTTTATGCACATCAGGTAAAAATTAATATTGTGCTTTTTGTCTGAACTTAGGTAGGTGTTTAACACTGAATTGGAAGTGATAAGGAAAACATCATGCCTACCAGAGTTGATGAATTGGTCACGGTTCCACGTGTGTTATATTGACAATCACAAGTAAATTCACTTCTACTAGTAATGATACTGGCACAGGAAGCTAACGTAAGCAAATTTGTTGTGAAACCTCATGAAAGGTGATACCTTGTGCTTAGTCACACATGCTCCTTTGTCTTAGATCTCTCTTGCATCCCATCACATCACATACTTGTAAACACCAAGATTGTGTCTAGGTGGTCTGGCTAGGGTCACTGCAGTGTGACATGGACTGCAACATGTTTTGAATCCTCTATGTATGTTGGTGCTGAACTGTTTTTAGACACATCTTCTGTACTTTATAGAAATCAGACAGGTGTTGTCATCTCTTGCCACAGAAATCTTGCTTGCTTCATCCTCCATAAATCTTGGGCAAGATTGCTGCCTACTGTCTTTGCTTCTTCATTCTGTCTTTCATTCTGACTGTCTTTCATTCTGACTGGCTACAGTCTGTCTTAGGTTGGGATAAATGAGGTGTGTATGTCATGCTTTTCACGATACATCTGGTTATGGAGTGTAGATCTGCTGCTGATCACTCTTGCATGCTCTGGCCTTGGAGCACAGGCTCTTTGGTCTTGATTCGGGCACATTTCTTAGTATGTACCGGTTTGAGTACTGCTGATCAGTGCTGTTGATCGTACTCTTGGTTTAAAGACTCGTCTCTTCTTGTAATCAAAGTTCCTGTACATTGGTTTCTTGGTGCCTTCACAGGAGACCCCTCCCTTGACATCGCACTTAAAAAATCTGTTACAAATATTTTCAGAGGCTATAGTTTTCCCCTCATCTAAAAACATATAAAAATTGTTAAGAATTCATATTATAGAAGCATTTAATTCTAAACTTTGAATTATATTATTACAGAACAAAAATGTAATAAAAATCACTTGAATTTGCTTATTCAAAAAGCTTTCATGCAAATGGTATAACTCTAAATGTTTAGATTGTTACTGTGCATATAGGAAGTACTGATTATCAGTCTTTATAATGAACCTTTTATGTTTTTTATTCATATATTCTTGAAGTTTTGAGTCAAAGGTGTGCAGGTTTTTAAATAGAAATGTAATTTCAAACTCTGTTACTTTTTTCTTATCCATAAGAACAAATACAATCTATTGTAAATCTATTGAAATGTATTTATTATATATTTTCCTTAGGTAATAAAAAGGCAAACTAAGCTATCTTTATTAATAGCTTAGTTTATGCTTAGTGGCCTTTGTCTTGGGAATCTTTGCAAGTGAGTCACAGAGCTGCTGTCTTGGGTCTGACACTAATACCCTTCAGATGATCCATTTTAACAAAGTGTGAGACAGACTTTCACTTTGGTTCTCTTGAGCCTTTGTCAGTCCAGTACCTGGAGTTAAATCTTCCATTCCTGTTCAGACTGTGCCTACAGACCTTCAAGGACATAATCTGTTGCTTTGATCTCTCAGCCTTTACCACTGCAAGGTTCATAGGAAGGAGTTGGTATTTGTACACTCTGTAAGGTGACTAACAGTACTGCTCCTAGCCCTCATTCCAGAGGGGACTTACTGACACTTACTCTGACACTGTTTCATTATAATTTTAGCAAAATACTTGAACAAAATAAAAATCTATAGTTAGGAAAATAAATTTGCAATATCCAAGTATGGGGTGTAACTTTTTAGCTTATGTAAAGACCTTATGATTTTGTGCCTTTTCTGTCTTTTTTTTCTCCTTGTAAGGCTTTTGTTATAATGTTGTCTTTGTGCCAGCTTTGAGTAGTTTCTTAGAAACAGATTTCATGAAATCTTCTTGTGAGTAGGTCTCACTGAGCATCTTGCAGAGGTTCTGCTAGTATTATAAATTTTACTGGTTCAAACTTGAACTAAAAGCATCCTACCAGTGCTGTCATTTTGAAAGCACTGACCAGTGTAGAGCTTAAATGATTTCTCAGTGTGTAATAGTCACTGTGCTTATGAATAAAGGGTCGCCTTCATGAGCAGAAGATGAAAGAAGCTAACCATGCTGCTGCTGTGCAGATTTTTGAGAGAGTTAATACTTCCTTGCTGCCTATGAATGTGTTGGATTTGCATGGTCTCCATGTGGATGAAGCTGTGAATCAGTTGTCCAGAGTGCTGCAGGAAAAAAGTGAAGGTATGGTTTTGGTAATAATTCTGCCCCCTAAAAATGATTCTCATTTTCTATTAAGAAATCATGATACATGGCAGTATTACAGGGAATGAATGTGCTTTAATGACATGTACATTAAAAACAACCAGGCTTTGTGTTGTCTTGTTTTCAGAGTCTTGTTTTCATTTCACCCCAGTGGAATTGTTTTTCTTTGACATGACAATGATTCTTGTTGCTCTGTCTTGCCCCCCTCCCCCTGCGTCTTTGTAAATCTTCTTCCTTCTGTTTCACCCTTTTTTTATTACTATTATTGAATATTGGTCTGTCCTTCCTGACATTTTTAACTGAGGTGATGATGCAAACATACATGTCACCATTTCATTGCTTTATCACAACTATGTTGCTTTTAGAATCTTAAAAGAAAAATTACTATGTTGGAATTCCAACCACAGTGGTGATATTTTCTTCAATTTCTACATGAAGGTGTGAGATTTGAGCTACCTTTCAGAAACTTCTGTATCAGTTTCTTGGCTGCGTTGCTTGAGATCAGAATACTGGTGCTTCCAGAAATGTAATTTTGTGCAGTTTTGCTTGAGAGCTCATTTTTTCATAGTGGAGAGTTCAAGTACTTCATTAGTGTCCGTGCTGTAAAAAGATAATTTTTTTGCACTACTAGTTTACCCTCTAAATTTAAGCACACTGGAAATGCTTCTATAACAAACATTTCTTACACAAGGTGCTGCTGCACAAACCCAATTCTTTGAATCAGCTACTCCACAGAGAATAAATAAAAGTGTTCAGTGGGGCTTTAGATAACCCTTGTCTTTCAACATGCATCAGAGATAATTAAATTCCATTATCTCGTGCAATTCTTGAAACGACATTTGTGTAATTTAAACCGTAACCTAATGCTTTTTAGAACTAAATTTCCAGAACTGTACTTAAATCAGGAATGCTGAAATTGATAGTAGGGCCTCTCTGTTCAGTCTATTCATCTATATATGAAAAAAAAAAGTAAATTTTGCTGTGCATATATGGGAAACTTATCAATACTGGGAACATTTTTGCTGGCAGAATTAACAGTAAATAAGTATAAAACCTATATAAAGGTATGGTGTGGGAGAGCAGTTGAAGAAACATACCATGTGAACTGATAATTCTAAACTGGCAAATCTTGACTAGTTATGAGAATCCAGTTTAGTTTATTTTTTCCCTCTTTTTCAAACTCTTCATCAGTTTAGGTTGCTGTTATTTCTGGGAAGAGAGCAATTTCTTTTGTTATCAGGCTAACTGCCCTAATAAAACTCATGGAATATGTTGATCAATTGATTTCCATGCTCCAGTATAGCAGAAGATAGTCTAAATAATGTGACATAAGTGTCAAAGGCTGGATTTTTTTTTCTTCTTAGTTTCTTTATTCAATAAAATATTATTTCTTTATTCACATTAATTAAGGATTAAACATGAAACAATACAGAATCACCACTTAAAAATTCACCCACCTTTTTTAATTTAGAAATTTAAAATTTGTGTCACAGAATGTAAATTTCAATTGAATATTAGATGAAGAAACAGTAAAGCTTCTATGAAATTGGAAGGATTTTGTGATGATCGCAATATGCATATTGCATGCACTCTAGATTTTAAAAGTTTGACTTTTTCAGAATGGGGGAAAAATGTCATTTGTATCAGTATGGGAAGAAAGCTCTAAATGAGTAGTGGGAGTTTTCAGAAGAATGCATGGAAGGGTTGTACTGAATGCCAAGTCTGTGCTGAGGAAAGCTTCACCCGTGTCGACTCCTGCTGTTGCAGAGTACCAGCAGGCTGGTGGTAAACCATACCTCATTGTTATCACGGGAAGGGGAAGCCATAGCCAGGGAGGAGTCGCTCGCATCAGACCAGCAGCTATCAGATACCTCACAAGCCACAACTTCAGGTGAGTTGAGATTTTTGTTACTGATAATTTTTTTCTTATTCCACATTTAACTAACTGAAAATTGAAGTTTAGTTCTTAAAATGCTGTTGAACTACTACACAGATTAGGGCAGGTCTGCTGTTTCAAATTAAACTCAGGCAGTTGTTTCACAAATCTGATGCAGTTGTGTAGCACCCATTAAATGTTAGATCCTTTCCTCTGAGATAGTTTAATTCCATATTTCCATTCAAGATTGCTAGCTTTACTGTAAAAGGTTGTTAATCCTGCTTTTTATTGGTTTCCAATACTTGCATTTGTACTCAGTTTGAGGGATAGCAATTTGGTAAGTCTAGGTTGTGTTTGCTGCTTTTTATATAGAGCAGTGTAGGAAGGTGAGCATGAAGGTGAGACTCAAAAAAAGCAATGACTTCCCATTTCCTTCTTGGCTTCTACAAAACAGAAGGATGAAAATCCATTTCAAAAGAAGAGGGAATGAAAGGGGAACAGAAATAGAGGAACAGAATTAATATAACCAAGAATATTGGGTAGCTTTTTCTTTTCTCCACTCTCCATCTTAGTTTCTGCTTTTTCCAGGTCTTCATATCTCCAGACACTGAAAAATCCTCCTTCAGTGTCACATCCAAGGACATAATGCTGATTTCCTGACTCTCACATGCACATATACTTGACTGAGAACCTTAATATTTTCCATATGCTTGATGAGAATTGAAAGTGATGGCACTGCATATAGTTTACATGTTGAAGCTTCTTTTTTTCTTGTTTCATAGGTTCACAGAAATAAAACCAGGCTGCCTGAAAGTCATGCTGAATTGAGGAGTTGTGGAAAGAGGAATAAAGAAACGGAGGTGTCAGATGACTGCTGGGTAACAGAATAAAACCACCATGTTTTGAACAACTGCACTGGTATTTTGTAATCTGTTTTAAAGGATGATATTTTATTAGAACTGGTCTCAATTTACAGTGGATTTGTCAGTATGTTTCCAATTAATTTTTGTGTGGAATAGATCCTTTTTTGAACCTGCAAAAGGAAGATACTTTAAAGGATTTGAAGTCTCAGAAATGCAGATTAAGAATTTTGCTGAGAAATATATTACATTTTTAAGGGAAGTTAAGGTATCACTTTTAATATAACTGTCTTCTTAGCATACCTAATACGCTTTTTGACCCTTGCACCTTTTGATTGCTGTGGCTTCTGTACCTCTAAAACATATTACCTTGTACAAAGTTATTTTGTAATTCAGAATTTTGTGGTAAACCCTTCAGAACAGCAAAGGAGAGGCTGAAACTGGGCAACTGCTGGTATTTCAAATCCAGGTACATCTGACTGCTAAGTATTTCCAGGTTTCTTCAAAAATCTGGTGTCTTTTTAGTGGTTATGTTATGATGGGTTGACCAGTTCTGTTATCCTTACTTCATTCTAAACTTCTGCAAATATTGAAGGGAGTTGCATATAAGGCCTGTGCATTAAGGCCAGCTGTGTGTTTGGTAATTTGGCAGATTTAGTGTGATCTCTTAAAAGAAAAAAACACAATGCTGTTATTCAATCTCTTTTGGAGATCCATCTACTGGATTAAAATTGTTTCTTACTTTGTGGGTTTTTAAATGCAGCAAATGCAGTTTCACTTTTACAAGTGTCTAACAATGATGTCTTCATTCACTGTGTATTGTTTGGTGATTTCCTTGTAGAAAACATGATCATGAGACATTTTAAATGTATTTTTAACATCAAAGTGAATGCCAGTATTACAATAGTAATTGCCTAACTGGAAAACCTGGGAGTGCAAAACTTACACTGATTTTGGTGGTGTTGCATCAGCATCTAGAAATATCTAGAAAAAAACAAAACAACATAAAAAAATCCCAAACAAAACCCTTCAAAATCAAATACAAACATTTGTACTTAGGCAAATGTTTCCAGCAAATAATCAGAACACTTTTTAAATAGAAATATCTTCTAAAATGCATTGCTATTTTTATTTACATCTTTGCCTCCTGAAAGGCATATGAATTTTTGCTGCAAGGCTTTTTCAGAATAGGTGTGATTTGTGTATTAGGAATAATATTAATGGATTAAGGATTAATGTGAGGAGTTTTTTAATTTTTAACCACTTTGCAGTAAATTTTATCCAGGAACTACATGCACGTAGCGTTTGTATATGAATCCATATGTGTTTGCAAGTTCTGCAATTTGTATGCATAAGTACTAATAAACAAAGAACTTCTGTGAGAAAAGCTGTCCACAGAAACAGGTTTCACTTGAAAACGTGTCTGTATAAGTTGCTGACAGGCTGAAAGACATGATGTTTCCTGAATATATCTGTATTTACTCTAATACATACACAGTGACTATGATGCATGATAGACTTAAAAATGAGTTTTTCATGCTTCAACAGATACAGTAATCTTTTCCTGGTGATTTCAAGTGGAAGAATAGCTTGAGTAGTACTTAATCAAGGGACTATTTCTACAATAACAGACTGCCATAATAAGTTTCATATTTTTGTGGGTAGCTACTTCATCTGCATTGTGTCCTTTCTCTGTTTCCTTCTCTCTGCACTGCTCTAGGAATCAGTGGGTGAAATACAAAAGATCTGTGGTCCCCAAACAACACTAGCAGAACTATTTCTGCCAGTGCGTGATATCCTGTGTGGTGAAGCCCACACTCCATCTTCTGTGACAGTGCCTGAAATGGACTGAGATGCCATTTAGGCACTTAGCCTCAAGACAGTAGTTCAGACTATCTATCACCTGTACAGGGTTGCAAATGCTAGAATTGTCTCAGCAGAGCCAAAATCTTTGTTTTGGACCAAGGAACCCCTTTCTGTTCCTGAAAAGGTTTTCCTTAGTACTGCTGTTCATAACAAATGGAGTTGCAGCTCTCTGGGACAGCTCTTTGCAGTAGAGTCCCTGTTGGTTGGCCTGGGTGGCTGCTGTGTGTTGAGCTGGTGCCCAAGCCCTGCAGAGATGTGCCTGTAAATGAGGAAGTGCCAACACTTCTGGTTGTTTTGGGAGGCAGCCTGCTTCACTCAGCATATTCACACCATTCCCGACACGGACAAAGACAGCTTCGATTTTAGTTCAAAAGACAAGCAGAAAAACTTGTCGTCTTGCCCATCTGTTCATCATAATCTAATTGACAGCTTTACCCTGGAGATGAGAAACACAGCTTTTTGCCTTCTTCTGGCTTAGCAAGTGGATGATGATGATTGCACTTGACTCTCACTTCCCCAGAAAATGGCTCTGACCAATGTGCTCAGGAATATTTTTGAAGTTGCCACTTCCTGAGCCTCTTTCAAAGTTACCACTGCACGCTAAAAGTGCAAGCCTAAGGGGACAAAAGAGATTAAAGAATTAAAAGTGCATAAACAGTCTCTGGAAGTGGGCTAGGACTTTTCAGAAAGAAGCTGCTCCTGGTGAGTTTCAGTGTCCTTTTGTACTATTTTTTTGTCCCTTAGATCTATTTGGATAAATATATAAAAAAGGTTCAGGGTAAAATCAACTCTACCCAGGGCTAGGAGAATTTTTCTCCAGTCTGTCCAAGTCAGCAGAGAAATACACAGCTCAAGAGCAGTTTGGGATACTTTCCTCTCTTCCTCTCTTCATTGGCCTTCATTAGGGTACAGGCTGAGATTCACTAACATACTCTGACCTGTCTGGTGTAGATTGGTCATTCACCTAGCATCTGAACTTGGATGGAGATGATGGCTTAAAATCTTAACACTGGCACAGCCAATCTGTCCTCTGTTGAAAATAATGACAGAGCCTCTATCAGCTTCAGCAACTCAAAATGAGGCATTTCTGACTCAGAGAAAATATAATAATCCTCTGAAGGATCTCAAGCACAAGCTTAAAAGCTGTGCTGAGCTGATCAGGAGATAGTCAGTGCACAGAGTAAAAATTATGAGTAGAGTTTTATCAGTAAGGATCTCCATACCTTCAGCTACTTGCCAATATTCCAGAAAAACAACACTGGAGTTCTTGTATTTCACTGATTTTATAATGTATTCTGGGATGAATTCTTTGAAATATAATAATTTCAAAATGGTGTTTCAAAGTAGGTTACATTTTAGATGTTCCTGCCTTTCTGATGTCTCTTGCAGTTCCACCAGTGAGAATCCATGAGAATCCTGGGGTATTGTGTAAATTCTGTATCATACTTAAAATAGCAGTATTGCCACCAGCACCCTTGAAATAATGTGCAGCTGTTAAAATACCTATTTTGTGTACCACTTTCTATTCTGTTCTTCAACAGCATGTGATTATGATGAATGATAGCCTTTAATATGTGACGTTTTGTGTCTTCTATTACAAAACATTTTAATAGTTATCCCAAGTTTTAATTTAGGAAAATTATATTTTTTTAATATACAGAATTAATGCTCATTCTAACATTGATGAGTGATCTTTATAGAGTAAAAAAAAAACAAAGATCAGAGATGCAGTGAAGAAAGTTGTCTGAAGTAAAGTGACTGTTGAAAAGCATTTCAATTGATTGTGAAAGTAGTAGGGCAAAATTTTATTTTTTAAAATATTTCAGGATACCTTGACCATACTTAATGACTTTGGCTTTTGCTTTCAATATCATGTGGTACATCTTCCATCAAAACCCAACCGGAGCCCAACTGTTCATGCTATTTCAGCTAAATAAACTCTGCAAAGGATTAAATGTCTAGGTGTGAATATGCATGTGAAAACACCTAGTATTGCAGCTACCAATTGTAAAAGCTGTTAGGACCAGTACATTGGAAGATAAAAATTTCTATTTTTAAATTAAAATAAAATTTGATTTTTTTATTTGTATAAAGTTGTACTTTTGCTGTTAATTATAATTTTGTTTTTTACTGAAATAGTTTTGTAATTGCATTTAGAATTTCTAATATGAAAAGGAATTTACAAAATCTAATTTAATAAAGGATTTTTGTCACAAGTATAGCCTTCTGTCTTTCCTTGGAAAACTATGTTTTAGCTTGTATCAAATTTTTTCAAATACTAGTCTTGGAGTTCTGCATGAAAGCCACTTGCTTGGCTTCAGGATACCATCTGTAGGGAGATGAAGCAACCATCTGCAGACATAAAAAGGAACAGATTTGTGGCCTGAATTCCAGCGTTGCAAGTGCAAGCTGAATGCTCAAGTTATTGAAAACGAGGGTCGTGGTTTCAGATTTTTTTTTGGCTTGAAGTTGCTATTCCAGGCTAACTTACTCATGGAGAGTGAGAGCAATGCCAAGGGGAGGGGCAGTCTGAGCACTGCAACAATGGGTTTGGGGGAGGGATGTGTTCTGGAGAGACCTCATTGAGCAGGCCGTGGGAGGCCAGATCCTGAGGGAGCACAGGGCTGTACCATGGTGGATACAGACCTGTGAGCCTGGCTTTTCCCAAGCCTGCCCCGTTCTGGTCAGGTGCAGGTGCAGGTATTTTCCTGTGTATTGTCCTGCAAGTGTGGAATGACACCTGAGACCAAAGTGCTGGCTGGAGTCTAACCTATTTTATTAGCTCAGTTTGATGACAGCTTGCTGTGACCCAAGATGACTCCTGCAGAATCATTCCTATGGCTTCATTGCCTTGTGGCTTGGGTTGACTGCAGAAACAAGTCAGGCTTGTGCATTTCCACAGCAAAGCCCTAACTCTAAGCTGATCAAGAGAGCAGGGAAAACAGGTTTTGGGAACACATGAAAGCTTGGCACATGCAGGTTTAAATGTGATGTGGCTGATCATGAGCCACGGTTGTTAGACTACAACATTGGTAAATGTCTCGTTGGTCTCCTTACTTACAGGACTCCCTGCTCTGGCAGTGTGGCTGAAGGTCCTGCTTGGGCATTAGTCTCTCAAATTGTGATGTTTTTAAGTGAAGGTACTGCTGCTGGACTTGCCTTCTGTCTTGAGGCAGCTTAACTCCTACCTTTGCGAAAACAGTCCATCCTGACTCACCAGCTTCTTTCAGTTCATGCCCTTTTTTCCTGAGTGCTGGGATTCTCTTGAGGGCCTCTATGCTTCCACCTGGGAGTTTGCTCTTCAGTAGCACCCTGGGGATTTCTGAGAGTTTATAGCCTTATTTAAATAAGATTAATAGGATACTGTAGTCTATCCTTACTTAGGAAAATTATTTGAACTTTTGGACTGAAAATTGTAGTGTGGTAAAACAAAAATATTGCTTGAGACAAACAGTTTTTAAGCTCAAATTATTGAAGCATAATTAAATGTGTCTACTGGTAGAAGATGTCAGGTAGCTTGACAATAGGTGGTGCCCTTGCCAATGGCATAGAGTGATGGTGGCTGCAGTAAGTTCACTCTTACTGTACCCCTACCAGAGCAGAGTTGTTTCTCTGTATGACAAGTGCTAAAGGATGTTACTACACATCATGTGCAGTTCATTTCTTCCTCAGAGGGAGAATACTGTATTGGGAGTATTATTTTGGTGACTTTTTTTCTTCTTTACAGATGGGTAGGGTAGAGTTGGTTTTCAAATTATACTTGCTGCTTTGTGTGAGAGATGGGCAAGACAAGTTCATTTTTGCATGCAGGTTTGACGATTGTAATGTTGAGATTTCTCCATCAGTTATCCTGGGCTAGTTTTTGTAGGTTGGATTCTTGGACAGATCAGTCTGTTTGGAGACTGACATAAAGGCATTGTGCTTTTTGGTGAAGTTTTGTGCCACTGTGGATATTGCTGCTGGCACAGTCTTCTTGAAAACCCTGACAGGAAAGGACACCCTTGATGTTGCTTGACTTTCTGCATCATGAAGCCTGGCTGGGCTAGCAGTGGCTTCTTATTAATTGCCACTAATTGGTAAGCAACTGTATGGATCACTGTTATTTTTGTATTATCTTGAGAAACAGCACTCTCCTTCATAGATAAATGTAGCTAGTCATACACACTGGCCAGGAGAGCAAACAGAGGAAATCCTCTACTATGCCACAGATTTTATCAGTTCAGCCTGTAAATGGAGAAATGGTAGCCCTGTGAAGGTCTGTGGGAGCTCTCCTTAATAGTTTTTGCTCCATGTCAGCTAAGTCACAAGGCATTGCCTTGGATTTCTGCCTCTAAATCAGGGTGAAAGTAGGCTTCTTCACCTATGTGCTCCTGTTGCCTTTTCAAAGTATCTCCTTTTACTGTCTCGAAGTGCCGTGTAAATAGCTACTTTGATAGGCTGTAGACAGCAGAACTCCTTGGAGGGATGGTGCACTCTGGCTGGCAGGGGCGCTCCCTTTGGGAATAGGTCAGGGCACCTATGTCAGGCTCCTGTTCTGAGTCTTCTTTTGGGGTGACATTTCCATGTTTATGGCCTAGAAAGGAGAAACTAGCTGATGAAGCAGAGAGCCTGAGCAGTATAACTATCTCCTTCTTCAAAGCAGGAGCAAGTGAGAAAAGCACATTTGAAACAAAGCCAGCTGCTGCCTTTGGATTTCTGAGTCTCCCAAAGGGAACCCAAATGGCCTCTCCCATAACTGGGGCGGGAGGACTGCTTTGTTTTCTTTCGCGACAAGACGAATGCACAGTCAGCAGCACCAGCGGGGCAGGGCTGGGCCAGGCACTGGGGAGCGGGGTGTCTGTTCCCTCCGTGGGTGCCGGGCCGGTGTGGCCCTGGCGATTCCCTCGGGCCCGAAGCCGGGAGCTGCCCGGAGCCGCCGCTTCCCGGGGAGCGGAGCCACCGCCGCTTCCCGGGGGCTGCGGGAGCAGGGAGGGGGGAGCCCCGGGGCTGCCGAGAGAAGGGGCTCCCTCGGCCACCTCCCTGCCGTGACACAGCGCAGCCCGGCCTCTCCCGGGCAGAGCCGAAGGAGGAGCCAGCGCTTCCCTCGGCGCTGCTTCCCGGCGCCAGGGTCTGCGGGGCCGGGCAGGCGCGCCGGGAGCACCGCGGCGGCTCTGGGCCCTGGGGCAGCCGGGGCAGCCTCCGGTGAGGGCTGGCTTCACCGGGAAGACAACTGGAGCCTCCTCCACGCTTACAGCAACGCCACTGGCGTTAGTTTTGCATTAGATCCAAGTGGGGGAAGGAAGTGTGAATGTCCCCCGGGAGAGAGAAAATTGCAAAAGTCAGAGAGTTTAGAGAAACAGATGTGTTTGCACGTTCTGCACGTTCTCCCTTTGAAAACTTAAAAAAAAAAAAAAAGTAAACTTCTTATATGTTATCTATATCTCTGGTGCTAGACATAAGCAAAAATTAGCTTTATTTTATAATGATCGCCTCGGAGATCATTATAAAATGAGAAAGGCTTGTAGGGTTAAATACAATGGATATCAAGAGTGTCCTGGTTTACTTCCTGAGCATTGTACACACCCCACTCTTTGAGGCAGTCTAAAATCAGAGCTGAGCGAATCTGAGAACAAAAAGGAAATTAGGAGAGGGGAGAGGAGCAGCTTCTGCCAGTCGGAGAGGTCTGCCCTTAGCCCCAGGTCTGCCCTGTGATCTGGCAAATGTCTTCCCAGAGTGCCAGCAAAAACACCACAACCAGGCAAATGCAGAATGAATCTTATTTCTTCAACAGGGCAGATAGGTATTTTAGAAATAGTACCTAATTTAGGGGAAGAAGATTCAATTGGTTCTTAGATGCTGGAACAGGTTGCCAGAGAGGCTGCTGGGCACTCCAACACTGGCAGTGTTCAAAGTCAGGTTGGTTAAGGCCTGGAGCAAGCTCATCTAGTGGGAGATGTCCCTGCCCATGGCCTGGGGGGTTGGAACTGGATGGTCTTTAAGATCCATTCCAACCCTTAAACATTCTATGGTTATATGATGTGACTGCTTTTATGCTAGGCTGTCTCAGAATGAGAGACGAGGGAGTTAAGTAACCCTCAGTGCAGTTCCTAAACATGCTTCACTTTCAAGAAAGGGGATGTAGGTTTTCATGTTGCTCTGGAGGAAATCACTTCCCGTACATTGTCCACCAGTTCTGCACTGATGTCACGGGAGGAATTGTGCTAGGAAGTTAGGACACCAGATCCTGTGTATCAGTCTCCAAGAAAACAATTAAATACATAAATGTTGGTTTTGTCACATAGCCCATGTTGCTGACAACCTGGTCTCAAGAGGACTATCCCAGAGAAATAGCTAATTCATAACCTCTACACAGTGGGGAAACATAAAATAATAAAGAATAGTTTTGTAGTTAAGACAACAGAAAGCTGTGGCCTCCCAAAGCGGAGAAATCTCTGCCTGTCTTCCCTCAGAAGTGTATGAGCTTAATGTATGGTGCTGCCATCAGTCTTGAAAAGAAGCTGGATGAATGGAAATGGCAGCACCCAAATCTTGGCACCAAAACCAAGTTTGTTCGTTGTTTGCACAACTCGGGGTTTTCTGTTTTGGGCCCGAAAGGTCTGTGCTGCTCAGGCATGCCCAGGTCTGAGTTGCCTTGTGCCTTGCACCAATTTCAGCACTGCACCCAGAAACTGGGCAGCTCAGGGCCAAATCCTGCAGAGCAGGAGTAGCTGGAGGCTGCTCTGTGGCCACTTGAAGCATAGGGCAAGCCTGTCACTGAAGGGCAAGAGGCAATGGCATGGGAGGGGGCTCAGGAGCTGAGCTGAGTTGAAAATTGAAATTTCTAACTCAGGAGGGAGGCAAGAGAGTCCACAGGGAGAGGGGTGGTGTTTCAAGCAGGTTTCTTCATTTAGGCTTCTTGGTCAGGCATGCTCCAGTCTGAGTATTCTGGAGGGCTTTGACTCACCCTCTGAAGGCCTCTAGTCCTGCCCACACACTGTGTCAGGAACCTGCCTCACACTAGATTTTGGGTTTCGATTTATCAGCACAGGCTTCAGTTTGTGCCACTCCACTACCAAACCTGAGGGCTATCTAACCCCCAATGTTAGGCTGGTGAGGAATAAATTCATTAGGGTATAGTAAATAATGTGTGAGAGTTTTACCAAAATCCACATAGGAAGTGCGTGTGAGACTACGTTTTCATTTCCTCTTTCAGACTGAGTGCTCTTGCAATGAGTACTGCACAAGTTGCTGTGCCTGCTCTGCTTTAGAGACTCTCTTAGCAATACTCTCTGCCATGCTAAGAGGAGACCTCCCTTTTGCTGAGGCATCTGTTCCTGGAGAGGAGGGAATGACTTCACCTCCAGGCTGAAATGTGCCTGGGTGACCTACCTGATTTCCCCTATACTGCCCAGGAACTCAGGGGAAAGCAAATAGGCACATCCCAGTTTTCCCAACACACAGCAGGCATCTTGACCACATCTATTTTTCCTGCCTCTCTTTGAAAATGATACCAAAAAGAATTAGGCTCCTTTTTCACAAAATAAGCATATTTCTTCTTGTGTTTTGTTTGTATAGATGGTGCAGTGGCTAGACATGAGCAACAATTAGTTTATTTTGTGTAATTTGATGATCATCTAGGACAGGAGAAAGGCTTGTAGGGTTAAATACAGTGGGTATCAAGGGTGTCATGGTTTACTTCCTGAGCACTGCACATATCACACTATCTGAGGCAGACCAAAATCAGAGCTGAGTGAATCTGGGAGCAAAAAGGAAATCAGGCAGGGGGGACAGGAACAGCTTCCTTCCTTAATCTCAACCCCCTTCCTAACACCAGTAGCTTTGTTGTTTTTTTTTTTTTTTCCTCCAAGAGGGACAGAAGGCAGTAGATTAAGAAGAAATGTGGCTTTTCATCGTAGACAAATCCATGTCAAGACCCTTGGTAATATTATTTTACATAATTTCCTATCAATCCTTAGTTACCTGTGGTTAAAGACTTTAGTTTTTGCTGTCAACCCACTTGTCAATGCAAAAATAAACTGCAAGCCTTTACTCCGCCCCCATAAATATTTTCTGCAACAAGGTGTTTGTTTCTGAAAGTCCCAGATAATGACTCATAATGACTTTTAAAAAAGGAGAAGCAATGCATTTTTTAATGTATTAAGTATTCTCTCACAGCCACATGTTCTTCTTCATTGCACAGCATGAAGAGGTGAAAAGGAGCAGAAAAACTGCAGTAAGAAAGACAAAAAAACTCCCCAAAGCCAACCCAACAAACAACCAAGGATCAAGAGAAACAGGTCAGGTGTCAATTTTACATCTAACTTTGGAATTACATACATGTGCAGAGTGCATGGACCTGAGGGTCTTTTGTTGGAGTTCTAGGTCTCCTGGAAGTGAAATAATGGATCAAATGCATGAAGCATGTATATTACTGAGAAAGGTCTCAAATAAATTCAAATTCAACTATTTTTGGGAAATTATTCGGTCAAGGTCATTCAGGAAAAGTAGTGGAGGGAAATGGATGGAAATCAAGACATGTTGGCACATGTTCCTTACTCTAGAGTTTTGTTTCTTTGCTAAGTTCACTCAGTTCAAAAGTTGTTTATGAAGAATTTTACAGATGGATGCGCTCTTTCCGAAATGCAAACTACTTAGCCAGATGGCTTCACATCTGGATTAATCTCAGCACAAAACAGAGAAGAGTAGTTGCATTTTTAAGTATCTGCTTTCTGTAGCAGACCTAAAATTGGTGATCACCGAAGACATTTATATCAGTATTATTTGCAAATTGTATTTATTTCTCTACTTCTGACCGCTCTGAATGTTTCTGATGGAAATTTTTCAAAATGTTCAGGTGTCTGATTTGCTTTATCACAATTGCAATGGAAACTTACTGCCTGATTGCTTAGGCTGGTATTGGGAAACCCAAACCCAGTTAAAAACAGATGAATAGACGTTTAATGTGAAAATGAGGAAACACAAGTTCTCACATAAACTGGTGATGCGCTGAAGCCCCTTATTCAAAATCTTATCTCAAACTAAAAGGAAGACTGAAGATTTTAAGAAGATAAGATTCCCAAAATGCCTTCCATGAGTCTTGCTTACCTTCATCACTGTTGATAATCAATTGAATTAATTTCATTTTGTAGGCAAAAAAACAAATTGATTCCCCAGCCTAACTGCGCAGTACTGCTCTGCAAGCTTTGCATCAGCAGGTTTACAGCATGTTTTCATAGGCTATATTATTTTTATATTTTTGGCACAAACTGCCTTTCATCTACACATAAATTATCTTCTTATTTCCTTGCTTTCTCTTGTAAATTATTATGTTGGTTTTTAATCTTTCTTGGAAGCAGTATGACTTTATCTTGGAATGCATTGTACTGTCATAATGTTAATGTGGACCAATTAATTACCTTTCTTCAGAAGGTTTCCATCCTGCAAGGAACATAAAATGCATGATGTTACATCTGGATCAGGCAGTCTGTTGCTACTGTTTCCTGGCTAGGGATGGTCTGAGACAACTTCACTGAGACAGCCCAAAATACTTGCTGAAAAGGACTTGGTTTCCACTTCTGTGCCTCTGGGTTTCAAGGCTCCTTGGGCAGCCAGTGCTTGTGCCTCTGCCTGTGGGCCAGACCTTCCACTGGACTGGTCATCCTGGTCCCTGGCCTTCAGCTCAGGGGCAGCTCTCCTGCTGTGCCAGTGCACTTGGGCTGCCTCAGGAGAACAGGACAGGAGTGCCCTCCCTGCAGTCTGATTACCTGATCATACAACGTGGACAACCTCTTAAGATGATGGCTCCTAAAACATAGACCATAGATGCTTGAAATCCTGAAACTACCATCACAGCTTTGCTTTCAGTGTTGTGGTAGTTGTGGTAGCTGGAAGTGATGCATATCTGGCCAGCTCAATTTGTCTGTGCTGGAAGAAGTGGGAGTCTCAACGTCTGTGTGTCCATCTGCTCAGCCTCCTTTTGCTGGTAGAGGAGAGGACATATATGCTGATAAAATGATACTATTGATCAATACTGACAAGTGTTTCAGAGGGATCCCCACTGAATTACAACAAGACCACGTACACCAGTGTTGAATTAGCCCAAAGTGCCTGCCTTGGGTTTTTGCACAAAGTCAGTGAAACATGCATACTCTCCTCTGTAGGGGCAGGGCCATATTCCAGGCTGCAGGGAATTCCCAAGTGTTGTTCTGGTACCAGAGGGTGAATCACACGTAGCCATGCAGGGCAGTTGTTGATGTACTGATCCTTTTCTCCTCGCACACGTTGAGCTGCCGGGCTGTGCTGTGCCATTAGCCCTAGTAGCAGGGAGGAGGCAACTGTAGGAGCAGCACAGTGCAAAGAGAAAGCTTTCTGCAGCTTCGAGGGTTTGCCTCCCTCCCCCATCTTCAAGGTTTTTACATCTGCTCCCATAGTCACCAAAGAGAGAAAGATATACCAACCCACACCAAACCCACAGAGGCAGAGCTGTGAAGCTCTCACCAGGAAGCTGACTTACCCTAAACCTCTCCACTCTTTCTCATCACGCTGCATCTGGGTCTGCTGTGACTCTGATGAGCCAGACCCAGTTGCCAAGACAACTTTGGCCTGTATGTGCAGGTGTCTCTGGTTACCTTTAGAGCTTTTGGATTTTTTGTCCTCCCAACGATATAATTGTTCTAATCTGCTGAAAAAGAAGTCAATCTGAAAAAGCCATGAGCACAGAACCACTCTTGTTTTCTTCTTCCCTTGTCTCATCTAGGATAGTTGACTTCCGTAACATGCAATTTCAACAGCCTCTTTCAGCTTCCTGCCTCTGGTGAGTTAATTGCATTTTCTTTTTTATTTTTTTTCCTAGAAGTCTTATTGTAAATTTATATTCTGAATCAAATTCAATATATTTTGGGTTACTTTTGTTAATTACTTTTATTAATAAGTTTGTGAAATTGGTTCACATAAACAGTTTTACTTTTCTGTTCAGTATGATCTGTTAAATGCTCTGTGTTTACATGTACATTGGCCTAGATCCTGCATTTTCTGGATTTTCATTTGTTCCAGAGTTTTTTCACCTCAGCATAAAAAGACCTTATATAAAGGAGAAAAAGGGCTGTGATGGGCTGTACGATGCCAGTTTCTTTCATGTTAACTGATATCAGAAAAAGGAAAGAATGGGAGTTACTCTCAAGATGGTGGATCTGATTCTGATGCGCTTTTCTGTTGCATGAACTATGAACCCAGGAGTGACAGACATGTATAAATCTGCAGCATTTCTTTTTCTTCCCTGTTTGTGAAGTACATCATGCTTATGAGAAAACTGGTCTGCTTCATCTTAAATATTCCCAAACAAATTTAAGTGAAGATTTAATTGTGAGAATTTGAGAAATATATTCTTATGACTGGAGCGAGATTCAAGGTATTCTTAATTTAACAACATATCTATGGCTGGCTCTGGCTCCAGTGACTGCCCGGCCCTGCTGGGTCTAACAAATGCCTGTGCCACCTTCTGAGATGGAAGACTCCCATCTAAATGACCATGTCTGTAACGCTACATTCAGGTCACTCCCATGGCTTCTTGCCTGCTTTCTGAGCCAACTGTGGCATGCTTATGGTGTGGAGTCCCCTTACAGAGCAGTATGTGTGTATGTGCATGTGTTCACATCTGTGCACACCCATTTCCAGATTCTCCTCACAAAACCTGCATCTTACGATGCTCTAGTGGTGATGGAATGGTCTTGTCACATTGCCAATGAGATGCAGTTAATCTGAAAGGTGAATGAGGATAGAGCACACTGAGGCTGGAACCATCTCTCTGACACAAGTCTCCACAAAAAATCTGGATGTGGATTTAAGATTTTCTAACTTTTTCTTTCAGCTGAGTTTCCAGCTTTGCATGGGGCAGGAGTTGAACTGTGGAGTCTGGCAGAGGCCAGCTTTAACGTGGGATTTATCCTGAATAAAATACTTGCAGGAGAAAAGGGTAGGGGAAATGAGATAAGTTACTTGTTAACAGGCACATCTGTCTGCAGATTTTGGTGTCTGTTGCTGTTGGAATATGGTGGGATTGTGCTTTATATTGTGCTGCTTCATATTCCACATTTTCAACCCCACCATTTAGATCAGTGTGTGGTGTGTTTGTGATTTTCCAGTAGGAATGATCATATGTGTATACTTATTTGACTTTAGAATGGGGTTTGATGTAGTCTGAAGATCTATCATACAAATGAAGTCAAATCTACCACAGAAAGAGGGTACAGACTTTATGTGAATACCATGTTTGAAATTTGGGCAGTGACCACAGGGTCGAAAAGCGACATGTGCACTTACTTCCCGCTAAGTTTAGAGAGTTGGACTTAATGAGGCATAATACCAAGTTTTACATTCCCTAGGTAAAGTGCTGCAGACCAGAAAAAAATTGTAGGTTTGCAATTACAGAGAAATGGTGTTTTTATAAGTAATATGTACTTAGTAAGTTCCAGAGAAAATAGTAAAATTTAAAAATGGGTTTGATTTTCATGTATAGCAAGACACAAACTCATAGGCCATCAGCAGGGCAACATGGCTGTAAATTATTGTCATTTAATCCCATTTTAAGGTAATTTTACTGTGCCAAAACAATGTGAAATCATTTCGTAGTAGAAGAACATCAGGCCTTAAAATGGAGAGACTGATCTAAAGTCCCATTGCTGCTAGCACCTGCTCGTGCCAGTGATGTTAGGGAAGTGATCTCGTGTACAGTGAGGGGCAAGCCACACGAATCCTGAAAGATGTACGTGGGTGATGTGCAGCGTACCCAGAGCACACAGGAAATGAGCAGCCAGCGTGGTGGCGGTCCACAGACCCTCTGCTCCCCTTTGGTAGAGCAGAGTGTCTGTACCAGCAGGAGCTCTCGAGGAGCTTTTCTCTTTCTCTCTCTGTCATGCTTTCTGATAACCAGCCAGGAGGACACCCAGGCAGGAAGGTCAAATTCTGCTGTTTCTCCTCTTGCTTTTGCTGTGCAGTTCTAGATGTATAGCAGCAGGTGGGTTAGGCACTTTATTGTAAAAGATTTGCTGTGAAAATTTCCTCTTCACCCCCCATTTTTTCTGTGAAATTTTGGTGCTGTGATTCTATAGTTTTCCCCAAGAAACAGTAGAATGTTACTGAATGCACGATTCAAGGGGATTTGATTGACATTGACCATAAAATGAAAAATTGCAGATTTTTCTATAGGGCTTTTGATTATTGTTTGAACATAGACAAAATAAGTAACTGTAAAACTTGCATTTTTCAAGTCTTGGTGTAACATTTCAGACATTACACCACACAACATTATTCCCAAATTAGGTTCTCGTGTTTCTGGTTAGCGGTGTGTGGTTTTATTAAAGAGTTTTCAAATGTTTCCATGCTATGACACAGCTTACACCTGAAAAATATTTTGAGACAGCTCCAGCATAGCAATTAAGAAAGGAAGTTGGCTGCAGCTGTTTCAAGCCCACTATTAAAGTATTATGGCCTTAAAATACTGGGCAGGATCACACAAACACAACAAAGCAATGTAATAACAAAATCTGTGGGCTGTAGCCTACCATTCACTCTTCTCTAGAAAACCAAGTAGCGTCTCATATTTGCTTAGCAGGATTTAGTTGTCCTTCAGTTTTTATGTCAGTGAAGAACTGGAAAACCTTCCCAATCCACCAGCACTATCAGTATACAGCGGAAGGGGAGACTTCAGGAGCCTGCAAAACCTCTGTAATGCAGCCGTGAGTGTGAATACAGCTGCAAACCTTGGTGTATCAGGTCCAATATGGGCAGCCAGCAAAGAGGCAGGGAGCAGTAGTCCCAGCAGTCACAGTCTGTCCCTGCTGGCAGGGTGGCTGAAGGACAGAGGGAACATGGTGTGAGCACTTGGTGCATGCATGCATTCCCCACAGAGCAGGTAGAGGGGTGGTTTGTGCCCAGCCTTGCTCTGGCCGTGCCCTGTGTTTATTGCAGACGCTTTATTGCTCCCCCCTGCACAATTGGCTGCTGCTGTGTCCGTGCTGTATTGCTTTTGCACGAGTAATTGCATTTGGTCTTGGTTACAGAAGCCAAGTGTAAATTGCTAAGGGATGAGAGTGGGGCTGAATTTGGCATGCTTCTCTTTACCTGACAAAATGTATGAACCTGCTGGAAACCACAGGAGGATTCTGCTATGGTTTGGGGATTTCCCTGCGGGGAGCCGTGGTTACCTGTCACGTAGGAAAGACCCAGCATGTGCTGGAAAAGGAGCAAACACCTCTCCTGGCAGCAGCTGGCACAGTGGCTGTGGTTACATACTGTGCACGATGCCGCTTCTCACACACAGGTGTGAGCGTGGAGCACCAGTAACTGACACTTGCCAGCTTGAGGTTGTTGTGCCATCTGGTGATGCCGCTTCTCCTCGTGACTGACAGGGTGTTGCTTTTGAGGGTTAGACCGATTTATGTCAAAATATAGATGTGACTGGCTCTCCTAATATAAAAGTGTGAGACCAAGACCCCTGTGTAGCTAGGGGTCTCTTTTGGTTGTTTCCTGTGCCATGGTCATGGAAAGAAGAATAAACCTCTCAAACATACAAGAAAATTGTTTTTCCTTTTCATTGATAGGCATGCCAGTGGACACAGTCTTCACCTTGCTTCTTTTCTTTTTTCCATCAAATGCCTGTGCTTAAAAACTTAAAAACTGGTAAAGACTTTGGAATTTGAAGTTACTGAGCTACTGATATACTCAGATATCTATTAATTAATCTATCTATTAATTATCTATCTAATTATCTGTGAGCTTTTGTTTTTCTCACTATAAAACTATATTATGAAACAGCTGTTGTAAAAACCCTTCATGTAATTTCCTTAGTTTCCATCAATTTAAATGCAAGCTTTTAAATTCCCATCTCTTTCAGTGGAGTTTTAATTCTGGATGAAAAGCCGTCGGGTAAAATATCTCTGAGTTTGAATCAAGTCCATCAGGATTCAAAAATAAAGCATGGGAAATGTGCTCATAATGTTCAAACATCTCTCTCCTAAAATATCTTTCTTTTCATATGTGTGATCGTTTTCATTCAAAATATGTAAAAATCAAGAAAACCAAGGAAAACTTTCTATGCTTCCCACTGAAGAACTCTGCATTGAGATTTACCATAGCATGGGGATTTGCATGATCTTTAAACTAACTGAAAGCCAAATAGATGTCAGCTATAAATATATGAAATGGCTTCTCAAAATACTCAGCTGAAGAATGAGTGAGAAGGATTCATGCATTACTTTTGGTTGTAGAGTCTTTTCTCCTCTTAACCTATTCCATATGACCCGCTGCTGTCTGCAGTATTATATGGTTCATATAAAGGTGGCAAGAGATCAAGGTTGTAATGGAAAACAGGCACTAAAATACATATTCTGCTCTGGCATATGATTGGTGTAAGATATAAATCAGTATAAAATCTAAGCTGCCAGGTATAACTTGTGCTAATTCCAGAAAAAAAAAAAAGAAAGAGTGTTCCTTTGAAACTGGTCTTTAATCATAACTATGCATGGAACATAGGCAGTTTGATGAAGGCAAGTATGCATGCCCATTTATTTTATCAAATTTTATCTGCTTCAATTAAGGAATTCTAGAGAGGCTACATGGTAAGAAAAAATTCTTGCTTGTATTGTAGATATGTATTGTCTCTTATTTTATCTGTGTGCTGGATATAGTGCATGAACACTAAGTCACGGCATAGACTGTGGATGGCAACTGCTTTTTTAAAATTTACAAAAGAAATCAAAAAGATAGAAATCATAAATCAACAAATGCAAAACACATTGTTATAATTGTATATTTCATATCATACCTACTACTTGAAAAGTAATTGGAATTATTTCTAAGCAAGCTTTTCAAAATTTTAATGTATTTATGTACATATGTGCACACAAAATTTAAGAATTATATTAAAGATGGCAGTTTTCCTCTGTGTGAAATCTAGACTATGATTTTAAACACTCTGATACATACAGAGACAAGAAAAAGGGTTCTGATACATACAGAGACAAGAAAAAGGGTTTTGTTGCTGGCAGTCCGAGGGGGAAAAAGCTAAAATTATCAGGGAGTTTCTGTGTTATAAAATAAATAATCCAACCAAATTATTGTTGCTTCTTTGCTAGTTTTGCTCACTAAGGTCAGAATTTTAATATTCATCACAGCAAAATGAATGGTGACCTACAGCAAATATGAGTTCTTCCTAAATTAAAAACCTAAATTAAAATCATTGTGTTTTAGCAAGCAGTCATTATTGTGAATTGTTTGATCAATTGCAATATCATTGTTACTACTCAGAATACCTGTACATCCAACACTTTATTTTATCACAAAAATAGACAAAAATAGTCTTCCATGAAACACTGGCTAAGTCTGTTCTAACTAACATTTTCCTCCTTTGCCTTTACTTCCCACTGAAATCAAACCTGTGCAAATACATGACTTAACGAACATCGAGAACCTCCTTCTCCTGCTGATATTAGGGGAAGAAGATCTAGACTAGAGAATCTCCTTATTTTGTGCTAGACATTTTATAAGATCAGAGCAAAGTTAAACCTGAAGAGACTTGTGAAAGTAAAGTTGAAGATCTTGCAAGGGACTGAGGAAAATGTAGAAATGGTAGGGCAATTTTTAAAGACCTTTTAACAGTGAGGAGCATGTTGTATTACCTGTATCATTCATGTATTGTCTTTTAGCTATCCTGTTACTGTTGATTCCTTTGTAGCAATTAAGGGAGCCAATCAAGAAGATCAAGTAGTACAAACAAGGGCGAGGAGTGCAGTCCCACCGGAGGTTAGAGCCCAAACACACTGAAGTCAGCCTTCTCCACTGCAGTGGGCTTGGCTCTGAAAGAGGCACTTTTGCCTGCAAATCAAGTGTGTATATGGAGATGCCAGCTCGCTTTAACAATTTATCATGTTACACATCTGCAGGATTTCATATAAATTCATGCATCCCCTTAACAACAAGTCATTGTAACATATCGTAAAGATATGTCTAATAAATGTGATGGCTGCATACGCAGCAGAAATACAATAGTTTACTATGGGTGACTGTGTAATTTTATATGTAAAACTCTGTCAATTGGATACCTAGGTCATTGCAAATCCCCATTTAGCACAGCAGTAATCTCTGTTCATGTGCATACAAATACATATGTACCTTAATGTAGACTACTATTTCAATAATTTATCCATTTGATGCAAAATATATATGTTTCAAATGATGGTAAGCTATCTTGCCCACAATACGTTGTTTCCTACAGCAATCTGTAGCAATGTCTTTTTCAATGAATAAATATCAATGTGTGCATATATATATGTATATGGACATACACACACACGTACGTATGGATGGGATTTTTTTTGTACATGGGTATATTGCTTCATTACTGAAACAGTTCGATTTTAAATATGCACTGATTTATTTACAATATTTTTGTGTATCTATATATGTGCATGTACACTTCTATGCATCCAGTCTAGCAAATGCACTATTCTCTGAGAAATTACAAATTCTTATTTAAAACTAAGAAATGTTAGTTGTGTATGAAAGAGAAATGGATACTTCATGATGATTATGCCCATGTCTGCAGATGGTAAAAAAAAGAAGAAGCAGAAATAGGAGTAGGGTTAGGCTCACTGGAAAGAAAATGCAATAATAGTTGAAGACCGTAAATAAAATAAAAAGGTACTTCAACAGCCAAAAGATATTTCAACACCAAAAAAAATTAGGGAGACATTGAAGAGTTAACTCTGTAAAAAAAACCGTACCAAAATATGTTGTAAATGCCTTTTTGATTTGTCTCAAACTTTAAGAAATTAAACTGTGTTAAAAGAGGATGTGGCATGAAAAATTTGAAGTAGTTTGAGGCTCGAAGTTGCAAACATGTCAATAATTCTACACACACAGTAGGCTGATTAAAGTCAATTACTTAAATATAATGTATTTTATATTATTAGGGCTTCAGTTTGGCTACAGCACAGTTAGACTTGCTGAAAACTTGCTTTTGACCTGCAAGTCATTCAGGTAGAAAAACTATTCATAGGTACCTGTGATAGCACTGGAGTCAGCACTTTATCCATGTTCATCTGCAAGTGTATCTGTATCCTCGTTGGGACCCAGCAGCAGTTCTGTGTCAGTGGTGAATAAATATGGACATATGCATGTATGTAAATGTGTGTGTGCAGAAACAGCGACTGTGAGGGGAGGCGGACCGACAGATGGCTGATGAATTTCTGTGCTGGAACGTACACACGTGTGACATTTGCACACCAGGTGCTCCATGTACAGCTGTATCTGTAGTAAAACTCAGAAATTTCTGCTCTGTTTAAGCTCAGAAAACTTAGCCCAGAGAAGGGTGGGAAAGACAGGTGACATACCCAGTATCCTGCAGAAGGAGGACGCTAAGCTTACCTAACTTCAGGAATGACGTTCTGCTCCATTTCTGGTGACTTGGAGGGGATTGGATCAGATTGAGAATGGTTTATGAGCTGGCCCTCTCCGAAGGGATTACTTTCCTACACTTGATTTACCCCAGTTTTGATTTGGAGAGAACATCTACACTGAAAATGGATCTCTTTTGGAAATGACCCATAATACCATGAATGCCACATGGTCCGTAATTTACCGTATCATTCCATAAGCATGGAGAAAAATTACTTCAGACTGATGGCATGACTCTTTAACTGAGTACTTAACATTACCAGATCTCACTTTAATAGAACTGTGTGAGTTCTATTTAGACATTTAGGATCTTGGATCACTACATGAGAGTCTTCCAGGCTTTTTGTTAATTTTTGGAGTGGTTCTAATAATCTGTGCTCATGTGTAATTTGTAAATTGCTGAATCAAGGTGTGAGTAGCCACAGAAAGAGGTTCTTGAAGATAAATATTTCTTTTGTCTAATTCTTTAATTAGAATAAGGGATAAATAGTTTTTCTCAGCAACTGTAGTAAATTGAATACATCTCTAGAGGTGTCATTATCCATTGCTTATATATATATGTTATCATAGGTACTATTACTGAAGAAATCAAACTGAATTTTTAAAATTTAAAATAGTTCATTAAGCAGTTTTATATGTGTATGCAATGTGTGAGCATGTGTAAATATGTATATTTTGTTACACAAAAAGCTTTCATTTCTTTACATCCCTTCACATCTCATTTGATCTTGCAAATAACATTGATCTGTGGTTGTTTGTTTTTTTATATCAAGATTTCACATTCTCAATATGAGGGAATTTCCTTCAAATCTGATCATTTAAGTTCCCTTGCTAATAATAAAATTGACAAGATTATTGAATATTTGATCATAAATCTTTCTCTTTATTTGCAGTGGTTAAAACTGCCAGAGAAGGAAACTGAGGTATTTTCAGCTGTCTTGATCCAGAAGTGATTTTTTGCAAAGGCTTCTAAGAAAATGTTTCTCTATCATCTCAAAATTTCATAAATTAGAAATTAAACCCAAAATATAGTTTTGTTTGGTTTTTTTTTTCAAAACAAAACACTGAAATTTGAAAAGAGAAACAAGATTTCAGTTTTGTGAATAAGGGAGTGAAAGAAAAATTTCCAAGTTTTATGACTGTGATTTTTTTTTTTTTAAATTCTAGAAGGAGATTATTTTTGAGATTGCAAGACATCCTGGCTTTGAAAATAGGGGTTCATTGCGTGTTGCTTGCTTTTCTAACTTTAGAAAGGCATTGAAGAAATGATTGTACTCTAAGGATAAAATATGTGTGTAAAAGCTCCCATCCAAAGCTCCCATCTTCTAAGTAGCCTTTCAATTCTTTAAAATATAAAAGCACCTTGAAAAATAATCTGGCAATTAATCTGTCAGTATTATAAATGTATCAGACAGCTGAATTATTCTGCCAATGAGTAACCTGCCATCTCTCTCTTGGGCCAAAGAATAGCTATGGCCCCTGCAATAGCCACCTTAGGAAGTGAGTGAGTTGAATGGAGATTTTTTTTGTGGAGTAATTTGGGGAAAAGGTGCAGCACCTTGCAAAGGTACAGGCTGTGAGCAGTGGCAGTGGTTAACACCACTGAATGCCACCATGGAACGCTGATGCTCTCTGAGATGGAGGGAGGCTGATTGGCAAGACAGGACTATAGATCAAAATTGTCTTAAAATGAGTTTAAAAACAGGAGGTAGCTAACGCAGATGTGAGAGAACCAGGTTAATGAATGCATGACAGGTGCAGCAAGGGGCCATTTGCTTGCAGACCAGCAGCAGTCTCCAGTCAGACTGCAGCTGATGGATTAGTCTTCAGGAGACCCATGCTGTGGAAGCAGTCTGGAGGTTTGCATCTGAATGGAGCAGGTACACCTCATCCACAGAGCTGAAAACCAGGTAGTGTGACCTTGACAACCTAGTGATCTAGCAGGGCATCCAGACTGGAGTCACAACAGCACAGGGGCTGCATCTTCTGAGTGCTGTCACGAACTAGGCAACAGCATCTCTGGCCTGTCTTGATGCCTGCCAGCCTTCCTTCTCCTCCTCCCTCTCCTTCTGCCTGCAGGAGTTGTTCTTAGGCCCTGTCCATGCCCTGCAGTGCCCACTGTGCCCATGGAGGTGAAGGTGTAAAGCTGCACACTGTTCTGGTCAGTGAGGGTAGTTTTTGTGCCTCCTTCCTGTCCTTGAGGGCACCTAACTGGGGGATATGAGGAGAGTTCTTATGTACCTATGGTGCAATTGGGAGGAGCAGTGGTTTCAACCAGCACACCAGGGAAGAGCTGTAGGCACTGTTTTGCAGACCCCACCTCTGTGTGAGGTGGGACTTACAAGACTAGAATAGGTAGGCAAAGACAGCATGTACATCCAAACATTGCACAGTTAGTAGAAGTCTCTCCTGTGGTTTTCAACCTTTTCTATTAGTATAAATATTTTAATTTCCCTGCCACTTCAAGTCTCTTCAAGAACTAGCATACACAGTGCTCCAACTGAAAAATTAATCTGCTGTTATCCTGACATAAACATGAACTCTGCTGAGATGTCATTGAAGTAGAGAGTGGATAATGGCAGTAATAGTTAGCATGTTGACTGCTTTAGCTCTCTGATGCTTTTTGTGACTGTCTGATCTAAAAAGCTGTTTTGTTTATGTATGAGTTAATTCCATTGAAATTCCAGCCTACCTGAGTGTGCACTATCAGTATCTAAGACAGGTTTTGAAATTAGGAGTCCTTGACTACTTTTATTTTCCCCTATCATGACATGCTGTCCATCCCCTGGAGATGTTTAGACATAGTGAGTCATGTTCATGATGATCTTATAGTCGATGCCAGAGATATTCTTGGCATAAATGAAAATCCCACCTGGTTCAGTTGATAAACTCACCCCTTTTGGTGCAGTAGTCCTGCTTTCCTTTGATGGTAGACCTCTTTCAACAAATACCAGATTAGTTTTCCATGGGACGTATATTCACTAGAATCCTCTACCTGCAAAGAGCTTGGTGCTGCTGTACTCTGCTTCTCGTCCTGTCCCATTGCAAGCTGGCAACCTCACTCACCTTTTCCATGTTGTATTCAGCCATGATCAAGTGTGAGGCATTTTACCTGCATGAGATTGCTGAGGTGCAGGTCAGACAGTGCCACAGAGCGACTGTTGTAGGGCTCCTTGTGCTCACATCATCAGTGAAGTCCGAGGTCTTTGTAACCACACACTAGTGCCTGTATTCCAGAGACAGAGAGAACAAAACCTGAAGTTTGCTAAAGATCACTATGCAGCATGACCACACAAGAATAAGACATGCATTCTTCTACCTAATGATTTTATAAAAGGTCTTACCTTATTATTCAAATAATGTCTTCTATTGTTATGAGTGATGAAAGCAGAAACCAAAAACAGCATAAAAGAGGTTTATATATTGAATTCCATATACAAAATGATCTTAATAAAGTCGGTAAATTTTTGAAAATCAGATTGTTGGAGGAAAAAAAGCCTCAGCGGCTTAGATCTCTGATTTGTGATCAGGTTTTCTGCAGTCCTGTAATGCCTGTAGCACACTGTGCTGTCAGACCAAGACAGAATGTGAGAGAAGAGGACCAAAACTTTTGCAAATATTTATGAAACTGGTTGTACACTAAGGCACAGAAGTGCCCAGTACTGTTCTTTAAATGACTGGGTTTTTTTGATGTTTAATCAAGCATTTTCTATCCAGTGAGGTGAACTTATGTAATTATTTTAATACACTAGTGCTGCTTTTACCCTGAGGGTGTAACAAGGACCAGCTATGTGCCTAATCAAAGATAATACTTCAAAATGCACATATGCAGTCCTGATTGTATATGGAGGCACATGAATTGTTGTGGACAAATTGCAAGATCAGGGCCACTGAAGGAAATTTGTCCACAGGATCACAATATGGACCATGTTATATACCAAGGTTTTTTTATTATTCATTGATGGAATGCAGAAAAATATCATTTGCTTTGGAAACAATTCTGCACTGACACAGTGGAATATTTTAGCTTCTGTTATTGTCTGTCAACTGACCATATTCACTAGTCCTTAATATCTCTTTCAGTCTTTAATAATTTTTATAATTTCTTTCAAAATAGCGAGTATAATTTGACATGGTAATCAACAAGTTGAGTGCCAGAACAATCCTTTTATCTGTCTTTCTCTGTTTTGGCATTCATGAAATAAATAAATGAAAAAATAGCAAAAGTCATGCTTTGGACATCCTTATTTTCCCCCACGTTCCAATGTGCACAAAATAATGAACCTGAAAGCACTGAGGGCTACTCACACCAAAGCAATGTTTGTTCTGAAAAAGATATTTGGTACATGGAAACTTCCTCCTGAAAATATGTAGCTTTGTCTGAATAGGACACTACTGTATTGTGGTGAAATTGAGATGTTTTCAAACTATATTGCTGACCCAGTTTTGAAGTAGAATACTCTGAGAGATTATGATTCATATAAGCAATTTGAATGGTTATCCTGCATGTGCTTTTTGAACTTTTCATAGATGTGTTTAGTAAAGGTCTTGTTTAATTCCCTTGAGAGCTTGTTTGGAGAACAGAGAAGGCGAGAGAGTGGAGTTAGACCTGATGAATCTTTAAAAGCAAATTTTCATCTGCTGCCACTAAAACTTAAATTCACAGAGCAGACTGTTTCCCGGCAGCCAGGAATGTGGTGAAGCAGCCTCAGCCTCCATCCCACTTCCCAGAAGCGCAGGACGACGGTGAGAGCGCGGCTGGCAGGCCAGGAAGCACCGTCTGTTGCAATAGCTCCTGCAGATTCCGTAACTGCAGAACGCACAGGCACAGCCCCACGCTTGGTGCCACCTCTATAAAGCATCCTGCTCTGGCCACACATCATCCTTCAGCAGGGCATCTGGTGGGAGAGATGCAGGTGTGCCAGCAGCACAAGAGGAGGTAGGACATGGCCCCAACACATAATGAAAGCAGGGCCAATAGCAGTTGTCAGTGCCTGTAAAATGTTCTCTCTAAGCTCATGTAGCACTTTTCCTTTGTTTTTCCCCCTTAGTGGAGTAAGCCAAAGCTTGGAGTGTACTAGAAATAAAGGAGGAGGAGGGTGATGTGTTAGGGTACTGTAGGTGGAGAGTGTTACAGTAAAATACAGTATCTGCCCTTTGTGGCCATCATTCATTGCTGTGCAAATAGCCTTCAGCTGTGATGTTTCTCTCTATATATGAAGGAAACAGAAATATATTATTTATGTAACAAACACATGACATTTTGCAATTATGCAGTGATACTTTCTTTTTAATTGCTCTTGTCCATCAGAACTAATTTGTCTTCAGTTTTACCGTTAGTGATTTTCGGAGCATCTTGTGTGTCACCCTGTGTGAGCAGTGAATCTTGCACACAGCTAGTGGGGAAGAAATGAATGCTTTCAAAATAGGAAAATTTGACTGAAAGCTGGCAGGAGCTCAAAAGCAATTACATACTCTGAAGAGTACTCTTAGTTCAGTTTTACAAGAGAGTAAATGACAGGACAGTTATATCTCCTTCAAATGAAATTTTGACTCGGGCAAGCATCAGAAGTGGGGCTTCCTTTGGCTTGTGTTTCTTGATTGTTGAAAACAATTTGTAAAAAAAAATGAACCTTTTTTTGAGTATTTTTACTGTGAATCCTTTGCCGCTTTTGAAAATGGTTCAGCTTCATGTGACTTGAGATTCACACCTGAAGTCTTTGCTTCCTCATTGTCACAAGTGGTTCTATGTTGCTGTTCCATATAGGATTGTTTCATTAGTCAAATTGGTTAGCAAAGATCCTTTTTTTTCTGCTGACTACCTCTAGAGAGCGTGGGTACATTTTCAGGGGAATCTGAACTGATTATTTAAAGATTCAGAATTCTGTCAGAAAGTCAGACGCAGGAAATATCTCACAGCATATTTGTAGCAGTTATACCGAAGTTAAATTAATTTTATTAGTCTTTAGACAACTGGAGAGAAAGAATAGCTTACGTCAGTGGAAAGTGGCAATAGTGATGAGATCGTTAGCCCCTGTGGAGCAGCAAGAAGGTTATTTATGCCAATGGCAGTTGCACACACAGCTGGCTGGGATTAAATGGAGTTCATCAACCTCAGTAAGGGATACTTGCCATTCCTGTCCAAAGATGTGTCCAGGCATCTTTACTGTGATGAAGAATTGTTTGTTCTCTGTGGCTTATAAATGTTACATTTTATTTTTACTCTTCCAGAAACATCATTTGACTCACTGAAGATTTAGAACCAACAGAGTCATGTGGGAGGAAATGAAATTTTAGTCTCAAGTGATGGAATCAATTCAGTAAGAAGTAAAGAGATTTGGATGGTTTCTCACTAAATGGAAGTTATATAGAAGGCCTCTAAGACCACTGCATCTCTCCATCCCACGCCTGCTGCACAGATACCACACTCTTGGCCTTGGATGTTAACAAAATGCTGGATTCAGTCAAGTGCGTTCTGGTGGGAGACTCTGCAGTTGGAAAAACATCTCTCTTGGTACGTTTCACCTCTGAGACTTTTCCAGATGACTACAGACCCACTGTATATGAAAACACCGGCGTGGATGTCTTCATGGATGGTATACAGATTAGCTTGGGCCTTTGGGATACGTCTGGCAGTGATGCCTTTAAAGGCATTCGTCCCCTCTCCTACCAACAGGCAGATGTGGTGTTAATGTGCTACTCGGTAGCAAACCACAATTCCTTTCTGAACCTGAGGCACAAATGGATCACCGAGGTCCGCAGCCATTTGCCCCGCATCCCCGTTTTGGTGGTGGCCACTCAGACTGACCAGCGTGACATGGGCCCCTACAGCTCCTCCTGTATCAGCCCGATGGACGGGAAGCGGCTGGCGCAGGATGTGCGAGCCAAAGGCTACCTGGAGTGCTCTGCCCTCAGCAACAGGGGCGTGCAGCAGGTGTTTGAGTACGCCGTGCGGACAGCAGTCAACCAAGCCAAAAGGCAGAGCAGGAGGAAGCTCTTCTCCATTAATGAGTGCAAGATCTTTTGAGGACTTTCAGCGGTGGTTTTTGCTCACGTTTGTCCCTTCTGTTTTCTCACAAAGACACTGCAGCAGAGAAAATGGGAGATGAATCAAAGGAGGGCTCCTGGCAGGACCACAATGCAGGTGCCTCTTGTGAGACAGATGTGCTCTTTATCTGATCCTCTCCCCTCCAAAACACTTGGGCGCTATCTTGAAAAATGAAAGGTGCATACCCTTATTCACAAGCCTGTGTTTGGACTTTGCTAGCCTGAACTGGAGCAGGCCTAGCCTGCAGATCTGCAGATAACAACAGTACTGATTTTGGTTTTGTTTCTGTCAGTGTTCCACAGTTGTTGGTTTGTCTGCATCTGCGTTTATTTAATGACAGACTTCTGCCTGGATCTGCCCCCACCTCTGTCCTTGTGGATATATTTTTTACTTAAGAATGCAATATATACAACCTGACTGATGTGTATTTTATTTAGAGGACTCTTGTATATATTGTAAAATCCCAAAAGTTTGTTTTAATATTTTTGAGGTTCTCCCTTTAGCTAACTACAGAAACAAATTGTCTTATCCATGTAAAAAATGGCCTGCAGGCAAGCCTAGCACTTCCTAGACATGCCTGAGTCATTGCATAACAGCCATCAGTATGTCCAGTATAGGAGCAATCAAAATTTAGTGACATTTGACAGCTGTCCTGCAGTTTTGTGAGATTGGCTACCTTAATATGGTTTTTCAGCAACACTGTCAAAGGTGGGAAACTGATCTGATTCTTCCCAGACTTCACCGGGTTACAACCTCAGCAGAGCCTGCACACAGGGTTAGTTTAGACATGTGGCTGGGCTGGCAGCGCTAAATCTGGGCTACCATCACCTCTATTGTCTCTGCTGTAATTCTGGTGGCAAAAGATTTCGGTCTCTAGAAATGGAAGATATTTTTTCATGAGCACTTAAATTCTCACATATTTTTAGTGTACTTTTTTTCAAAGCAGTTGTTTTAGTGAAACCAGTTACCTACATTAGTAAAAGATTGAGTACCTAGCAAGGTTGACTGCGGGTCTTTAGAATGGCTAAATGACTTTTTTTTTGAGTTTGCATGCTAAGTATAACTGCCTAGGTTGTATCCAAGTAAGACTGAAACAGGCTTTACATCCTGGGGAGCCAGTCAAGTCTAGGAGCCAAATCCTGATGTATGTACCGAGGCCAAGTTACCCTTCTGCACAGAAAGGCAGGCTAAGGAAATGGAAACTTCAAATGTGTAAGAAAACTCTGCTAGAAGATGAACTGTGTTCAAGACACAATGCTTTACATTCCTTGTGAATAGTGTTGGTCCCCTCCTCCTATATTATCTATCCCCTCTGTCCTGCACCCTCTCTTAGGTCTTGCAGATCTGTCTCATCCCAAGAGAATTTCCCAAGTGCAGCAAGATTTCCTTTGTCCCTTTCCCCATCCTTTAGCTAGCTCAGAACTAACCTTTGAGGAGTTTATATAGCATGGTGCCATAAAAGATGGCACATAGCACAGTAGGATTACCTCACCTATGATGTAGGTGAGCAAGTATTTACAGTGTGGGCACCTTAATTCCCAGTAGGGCAGGGAACACCTGGTGTTGTGATTGCCCCACCAGCTTCTAGACTGTTGAATATTTACTGCTTGTTAACCTGATTGTAAGGGAGACTTCTGATCATAAAATATCCTGGTCTCATCTGAGGTTTTTATATCAGCCTTAAATCTTTACAAACTTCTGCGCCTGAGCACACAAACAGGGACTTCTGTCACCACCTATCTTCCCTGAATTCTCATTCCTACTTCTCTTTCTTCTCAAGTGTTGATTTGTTCCTGAAACACTAAAACTGGCATGCTTTGAAAGAATCTGAATGGTGTTGTACTTGTGTAGAGTTGTGCAAGTAGCCAGGTATTTGCGGTCCTCAGTAAAAAATGTTTTGGCTTTTGGGAGAAATATGCTTCTACATGTCAACTCTTGCAACACCTCTCCACTGGAAGTCTTAGGTTTTCTAACTCTAATTTAAAAGTAGCCATTGTTACTGTTCAAACATTAAAGATTGTATGAAAAATGTCACGTTATGAATTTTCAAATCTGTTACAACTGGGGACATTTTTGTTATGTTCCCTACTCCACTAATGGATTTAATACCTGATTTCAACTATTTTTAAGACATATTTGTTCCAGAATGCTCTATTCAATAGTCTTTTTTCCCCCTCAGAGGGTTAGTCTGTTTACAACAGCTTATGCTGGCGTTTTTATGTGCTGAAGAGCAGAAATCACCAGGTGAGAATGCTGTGTTGTGGTAAGTGCCACAAAGTGCCGCATTCAGGCACCAAAAAGTTCCACAGAATTGTTATCGGAGACAAAACCAGGTGAAGATGTGCTCCAGAATCACACTGTAACTGAAAATCCCATCTGTATTAGCTTCACAAAACTTGTTATGCTGTGTTACAACATTAAGAAATTGATATCTGTTGCAATTCAGTGAAGCCAAGTGGACAGGCTTCTTTGAGGTGCCTGAACTGACGATACAGGATACACATGAAATTTAGGGATGGCTTGATATACTCTTGATTGTGCATTATGGAGTCAGTGTAAGGTGTGAGGCCGCTGAAAGCCAGCTGATCTTTAAAATCTATTTGGAAAGAGTATAAAGTGATGGGGATTTTGGTTTTGTGCTCAGTGAAAAAAATGGTTCAAATTTTCACAGCCTGGTTATTTTCAGACTCTCAAAGCTAAAAGGCACTTTTCACTGGGAACAAACTGTGCTGGCACATATATTTTAGTGCCTGTAATTATGCAGTTTTCCCTGAGCTATAGAACTGATATGCTTAAAAATGTGGCAACCCCAAAACAGAGGCTGAAATCTAGACACACCAGAACTCAGATGAAGACTGGGCCAAGGAGTATATTGGGGTTTGCAGCTTGCACAACTGCAGCCCTGTTGTTTGTGGTGGGAACAAGAGACTGCTGAGGTCTCCTGTGAAACCCTTCCAGGATGTTTTTGCTTGTGTTTGCTTGGTTAACAGGGTCCCTGGGTACTGTCTGGAGGTTAAAATCTGGCTCTGATATTTAAAATACATTAAAATGACTCATGAGAATTTAACTTCTTTTGCTCTGAAAAACAGCAAAACATAAAATGTATGCAGCCCTGCCTCAGCTGAGTCAAGCTTTCAGCAGAGGGAAGAGACCTTGACCAAATCCTTCAATCTTCTCAAACAGATCCCTTTCAGTTTGTTATTCTGTTGCAAATGCTATTTTTGCTTGCTATTAAATAGGTTTAAAGTTTGTTGGGTTTTTTTTCAAGGATTATTTTAAATACAGATTTTCCAGGCTTTTAAACTTACTTGATATGCAGTATACAGTATAAACATTTTCTACAAGTAAATAGTAAAAATATGCTTCAAATCATCACTCTTGCCCCCCTGATTTTTCATACTGAAAATTATTCAAGCTTGCCAGATATAATTGATACTGTTTTGCCCAATATTTGCAATTAACAGTTTGCAAATTTTTGTGCAATTTTTGTGGGTACTCTGCGTTTACTAAAGTCTGTGAACACAAACTCGCTGATGCTTGTGTTAATAAAAAAATATGTTTAAGGGACTCTATATATTGGCACCATTATGAAAGAAGTCACCAGAGGGATCAGACATGAGGGAAAAAAGTGTCAGCACTCTTGACTTCTCAGCCTTTCCTGTATTAGTATGGCATTTGAGTGAATACAGCCATTTCAATACAATAATTTCTAATAAATGGGACAATCCATGTCTTTTTTAGCCCTTTCTCCTAGTGTTGGTTGCATACAGATCCGGTTAATATAAATGGAATAAAAAGCTTCATTTCAGAACATCACAACACTTGTCTCTCTTACCTTTGTGAGCAAATTAACTACCTTAACTTAATTAAAAGTCATTTCAATTTCTTAAACAAGCCAGATGTGACCACAACTGGGTTAGCCAAACTCCCTTGCTCTGAAATGACAGAAATGAATCTCTGTCTCTGGATGTGAGGATAATGAAATAAAGTCTCTGGATGTGAGGAAACATATTCTATGTCTCAGAGGCTTCTTCACAATGGTAGGAGCAAAACGTCCTGACTAGTTATCAGTGTGTACCTGTCATAGCTGACCTGTGTGCCCTTCACCTTGGGCTCTGAGCAGCCAGTTATTGAAAACAAAATTCAGGGAAAAAACCAACTTTTGTGTGTATCTAGGTGTTTGTATTATATAACTGCTCAACTGCAGCTGTGGTGGACTTTCCACTGGCCTGGACCTGTCACTGCATTGAGGTGTGACACTGCAGCTGCTGTGTGTCAGCAGGGTCCGTGTCACTCGTGAGGCAGAAGAGCATCACCACAACGCTGCCCCGTGCTTGCAGCAGGACAGAAGAGATGCTCCTTGGGACTCCTCTTACTGCATCATTGGCAATTGCCCTGCTCTGCAAACAGAGCTGGCCCTGCCTCAGTCAGATTTCTGTCACTTGCAGGTGGCCTTGCAGTTAACACCTTTGTTTTGTGTGCCATTTCTGAAATCAGTGTCAGTGTCCAAGTCGTTGCAGAGGCGTGGTTTCTGCAGCCGCTGTTGTTCTGCTAGCTGGGCTCCAGCTGCGGCACTTTTGAGGAGAGAGGAGGGAGGTGTCTCAAAGCACTGAGCTAAACCCTGTGGCACATCACTTCCTGAGCATGGGGAGCTGGCCTCCAGCCTTGCATGAGCTGTGAGTTATTAGCAAACAAAATAATAGCTATTGCTACCTTTCTGGTTACAAAGTGAATGAGTGACATGTCTGCTCAGGTCTTTCACAATCTCACACACGGCTGCCAGGGGCATTTCTGTCGTTGCTCCTCTCACCCTGGGTATGATTCATACAGGGGTGGAGCAGAAGGGCATGGGCCTCTGAGTAGTGGTGGTTGTTTCTGTCTCTGGAAAAGAGGAAGGAAACGATGATTGGTGTCTTTGCCTGGTGTGAGGTGCTCACTCGCCCGCGTCCGCAGAGTTTCTGAGAACTCTTCAGTGGGCGCTGGCTCCCACAGGCACCCCAGCAGCTCCGCCTGTGCTCAGAGGATACAGGCTCATCTGGGACTGCTCTCACGCCAGGACCTGGGTGTCTCCCTTCACTCCCCTGGCTGCCTTCCCAAAATGCTCCATTGCTGTTCAGATACCACAAAAGGGTGAGACTTTCAAAAGAGGTGGCTTTGCTTTGAAAAGCAAGATCCCTTGCACGTGTCAGCTGCCCAGGATGAGGCTGTGTCTGCTAGCCACAGTCAGGGCAGTGGTGGCTGAAGCTGCACAGACAGTCCCAGGATGTAAGGGGGAGACCAAGGCTGATACTTCTCAACTTGGCAGATGAGTTAAGTAGAAGCAGCAGGAGGGAGACATGTTTTATATGCCAAACCTCTTGTAACACATAAGCACTGCTGAATTTTCTTTCTTAGAAAACTCAGGTTTTTTAATATATAAACTGGTAAGTGTCTTTCTGTCTATTGTCTTATCACTTCCATTTATCTGTCACTGTGACACTAGATCGGGCTTAAAGGCCACTGATGCAGTATTCAACACAGCATGCATCTGAGGAAGCATTAAAGGTCACAGGATTCCACAAGGCACTAATTTAGAACTTCTTATGAATCTTGGGCATTAAAATGTATACAGGGATTTTAAATGATTCTCTTGTGGAATTAGTGCTGGTATCTGATCCATCATAAAATTATTGATCAACCAAACCAGAGCTGCAGCCTTGGCTCATGATTAGGGCACTGTTCTTAGACAATGAACTTTGCTATTCAGTCCCTACCCCATTGTGCAGAGCTTGGCTAAAGCTCAACCAGGGCAGTAGAGAGATTTTAAGTTTAACCAGGCTCTGGGCCAGGCCTATGTAAGCCTGCACAGTTAACTTTTAGATCCTCAACTCCAAACTGACTGGTGGTGTGACCAACCAGTTTAGGATCAGCTTGACCCGAATGAGTTCACTTTGCCTGAGGCTGCTCCCCGTGGCTGTCTGGTGGATGGCAGCAGGACAAACCGCAAGCATGAAGTGCTATTAGACAGACACCCTGGGTGTCCCTGGCCCCACACTTCTGCAGCTGGGTGACACCGGGCAAGCCATGGCTCTACAGGTGCCCCACAGAGATGACCACATGGCAGTGACATTTTTAAAAAGTACTTTCTGTTGGTCATGAAAGATCTTTGGGCTGGTAGGTGCTTTTGCATTTGTCAGGCCTGTCAGATGTTCCTTCTGACAGGTTTGACCTGCAGAGTTTGCTCTGAATGTATCTGTAACAGACATAAAGGGACTAGGGCTTTCCAGAATTTCAATTCACTGAAGCCATAGGGAGTAGGTAACCATAAAGGACAGAAAGAGAAGGGAGAAGGCATAACAAAAATTGATTGCTTTACTGTAACAGTTTGTAATTAACAGAATGCCCTTTTTTATTCAACAGAACATCAGTATGGAATGAGCTAACATCTCATTCATCAGTGATATGTTTAGAAATCAAATTCTTCCTGAGAGAGTTGAGCTGAATGCTGGGAAGGTAAAATAGAATATCCCTCCATGGTTATCCCTCTTTTTGGAGCATGCTCTTACATTCCTTGTAGTGACTGGACTGGGCTGGATTGATCTCAGTGTGTGCAACTGGAACATTCTTACAGACCTTTGTAAATATTTTTTCTGCAGAGCGAGCAGTCAAGGGTACTCATTCAGAGTCTCAGGCTCACAATGCAGTACAAGACAATTTAAGGAGATTAACTCAAGGGGAGGAGCATCTGACTCTGCTCCACATCTTTCAAGACTTTCCACCTGGCTGCCAAGAAAACCAATGCAGTGCCCTTGATTTGGAGCATTCTTAAGTTTTTGTCTCTCTGTTGCACAGGGATATATTTTTGTTATTTTTCCCTGACTATCCAGAGACATTTAAAGAAAATGAGACATCCTTACTGTAGATATTCCCCTCTTTCATAGCTGACACATGCTTCTGGCTCCCACTACAGATATGCCACAATTTAACATTTAGTTTACAGATGAAAGGACTCCCAAGAGTCTTGCCTGGCAAAAAATTGCAGCTTCCCAACCACACTCCATGAAGAGTATTGATTTTTCCAATAGGTAATAGCCAATGCTGATGGAGTTAAGTCTTTGTGAAGCTGCACAGAAGAGACTGGAGGAATATCACCGCATTGTTTATTAAGTACATGAGTGATATGGCTTTGAGCTGAGAGCATAAATAGCATATGTATAGCATTTGCTATACAAATAGCAAATATACAAATAGCAAATACACAAATGAGTTTAGGGAAGATCCAAGACAGAAGGGGTTTGTTAACTGGGTTAAAAAACTAAGTCCTGATTGGGATCTGGGACTAATCACTCAGGGATGCTACTGAACAATCCAGAATTAACTGGGCATTCACCAAGTACAGAATCTTAGATGTGTGCAGGGTAGTGCTCTGGTATGGTGCCTATGACAGAAGAATCAAAACAGTGGGAAAGCTAAGGCAGGGTGGCATGAAAAAAAATCTGCCTTTAACTTCACAAAATCAGTCTGCTGAGCTGCATGTACCATGACAAACAGGAGAAACTGTGGGAGTACCAGGCATGATGAGTGAAATACAGAAACAGCAGTGAACTACATAATGTAATTGGAGTCTACAAGCACCAAGAGAAGACACTTGGCATGCAAAGAGGAGAAGGCAAAAGCCTGGAGCTCAGAGGTGCTCTTCACAAGAGCAGTGAACAAAGCTACAGCAGGACATGGCCCAAGTCAGCAAGCATGTGAATGGAAGTTACATTCATTTCTGTACAGTCCAGAGGTACGTAAGCAACTGTAGTGCTAAAATAACCCCTGAGAAAATCCCTGGGTTGTGGAAAAAAAGTTATAGCAGGGCCTCTGAGGACTTGTAGTTGCATAGGAAAACAGGGAGATAAAAGTCTTTGAATGGACCAGGGGCTTCCAGAGCTGTTAGTGCTCTGTGAAGGTGATGCTGGGATTTTCTGGTGGGAAATATGGACAGTGAGATTCTGAAGCACAAGCCTGTGCTGGTGTTGCCCTGGCAGACATAGGTTACAGAGAAATGAGCCATACTTTCTCTGAAGCTCAAAGGGAAGGAGGTGATGAATCAGCCATTTTGCTGGAAAGGTCTCCCAGATGCAGCAGCCTGAGAAAGCCAAGCTACAACCAAAACAAAACAGAGGAACTGTGTCAATATCCAGGGTGGCAGCAATGAGTCCACTAGGCCCTGTGGACATCCAAGGAGCTGTGGCAGGGCCATGTCTGACAGCAAGAGTAACACCATTCCCTGGCTTGGCTGAGGATGAGGGGTGTAGAATACAGGCCGCTGAGGGACATCTCATGGCCCTCATGGGCAGAGGTGCCTGAGCTAAAGCCACCAATCCCTGAATCAGGAATCTTGTGCCTCTATTGATATGGTACTAAGAGATGGGTGCACCTCAGTAACAGGTCCCACTTTGACCTGTTTTTAACAGGGCATAATGGGCTTCAGGACTGGGCTGCAAGACACTGAATGTGACTGGAGCACCAAAATTTTTAAGAGATGCTTGCCAGAATAATACAGCAATCACAAAAAGAGGTACAAAAAAAAAAAAAAAGAATTGAAGTAAAGTGACGGCAAGTTCACGGTGTGCCTCCAGCGTGTGCAGAGCATTACATGACAGCAAGCAGCTGTGAGGAACTTTGCATCCCTGCAATCATCTGATGATTTGGTGCTCCCATTGTTATGTGAAGGAAGGAGCCACAGCTGGATCAGGCAATGACCATGGTGAACTGAAGTCTGCTCATCCTCAACTTCACAGATACTGTGCAAGACAGAGGAAAAACAGGAGACAAAATCAGAGACCAGCAGATCAAGTCTGCTTGATCTTGAGTCTGCTCTCAGATCAAGACTCAAGTCTGCAAAAATAGATTTTCTGTCACTACTTCTTATTCACTGGCCATGTAAGTGAAGGGATCTGGTAACAACTTCAAAACATCAGCTAGGTGGATAGGATTGTCACATATGGAGGGTAGTGCAGGGACTGTATTTTTCTCCGTGGATTGAGGATCAGGGCATGAGGCTGGTGCCAGACATATTTGTACTCAGCTAAGAGGCAGGAGATGTGTAAAGCACAGTTGTCATGTGCCTCATCACACCAGCTGAAGGTGTAAAGCATCCATTGTGCTGGACAATGCAGTCAGTCATATTTTCTGCTTCTCCATGAGGAACAGAGTTTGGCCTACGGAGCCAACCTGTAGTACCTTCCTTCCCACTGGCCATGCTAAATACTTGAAGAGCAAAAGTCCCTTGTGAATTCCTCTGCATTCAACTACTGAAGGTTGTTTGGGACAAGACATAGAGGATTGAACCACATTCTGCTGATATAGTGACCACATTCTTGGGCTTGAACCCATTAGCAACACAATGTTGAAAGAGCAATATGCCTTTCTTCTTGCTCCCTGTCTGGCCAGTTTAGCACAGCAGATTCCTATCTATATCAACCCACTCTTGATCTTCCAAAATGTGCAATACAACACTTGCAAAAACATTTTCCCTTCACAGGCTGAATGCATGTGTGAAACAGATCACTAAGAAGCAGGCCTGCATCTTGTGCCTCCAGTATGCTCTAGGTTAATGAGAAAGCTCCCTCCTGATGCAGCAAATATTGTTTAAATTGCAAAACTAATTAATTCTGTCTGAGGTCTTGCTTGGACATAGCAAGGCAACACCTTAATACACATATAAACTCAGACATTTCCACACTGCAAAGAGAGTCAGGGTCACAGAATGAAAAATATCATCAAGCAGAAGGATAGAGATGAAGCAGTCTGCAAATCTGATACAAGCTCAATTTTGTGATCACTTCTCCATGCCCTTTGTAGGAATGAGCAAATGCTGCTGACAGTGTAATGAGAATTCAGTCCTGTAGGTAGCTCCCAGTGCTTTAGGGATCTCAAGTCTGAGTAATCCCTGGATGATCCAACAATGCACAGATTTAGGATCAATGACCACAAAATTAAGTCCAAAGTAAATGGCACAAACAGGAATAATCTTTTTTCTTTTTCTTTTGCTGAAGTGTCCAGCAGTTTGTTTAGCAAACTGTTTTTACTGGACCACAAACCTGCACTGAGTTTCAAATTCATGGACAGCTTGCACTTATTGCAAGGAATAATTTACAGTTTTGAGGAGTATATGGCGTAGTTAAGGGGAACTGTCTTGGTTTGGAAAGACGGGTAACTGGAGTTTCCCTTGGAATGGAGAATGTAAAACCCCCTCCCTCCAAATTATTACAATTTTGCAATTAGGAGCTTTCAGGCAAAAAATATGGGAATAGGAGTAACAGTTCTTTCCTAGGAATAAAAATTAAAAAAAAAAAAGAAAAAAAAAAAAAAAAAAAAAAGGCAAACAAACAAAAGTCCTAGGGGAAAAAAAAGTCCTAGAAAATCCTCACACCCTGTCAATCAGTAAGCAGTCCAAATAAGTCCTCCTGGAGTGACAGATGTGGTTCTGTTGGAGCAGAGATGATCCTGAAGTGACGGTGAGATGAGTCTGGTGTTCCTCTGAGAATCCAGTGGAAAAGAGGATTCTTGGTGTTCTGAATCTCCTGGTTTTATCCAGGTAGGAATGCTTGGATGGAGATCCACTGGATGGAGCATCACACAATGGAATAATTTAATTTTATCTGTCATGCGGTGAGCCTTAATGGCCCATTAACAGCAGATATCCCCATGGAGGGAGGATGGGTCATGGAAGAGATAAGGAAAAAGGCTCCCCTGGTTTTAACAGCTGGCCCATTAACAGAAGGCCTCCACCTCCCTCCCCCCTGGAGTTCCAGAGATAAAGAAAAAAAAAAATCTCCTCAACTAGTTTCAACAGATGAAATAGAATACACTTTTTTTTTTTGGTTACATAACCCACGACAGGAACTTAGTTCAAACATATGTAAAATAAGCTTACTGGAACAGTCTGCACACCTGCAGATGAGAACATCTGAGGAGCACTTGGGTTCATAGCTGTGCTAAGCCCACTTCATCAAAAAATAATGAAGAACCATAATAGCAGCAGTGGTAGAGTCACTCAGTGAGAGGAATGTAAGGACGTGGTTTGCTCTCAAGAAGGTCTTCAAAGAAGGTAGGAGGGGGAGGGAGAGGGGAGAGGTGGACTGCTGTAAGCAGAATGGTAAGAGCTAAAGGGTAGCAAAAAGAAATAGCTGAGGCTGTAAGAAGTGAAAAAAGTTGCTGAGAACTGAAGAAAACAGAGAAGAGCCCATGTGGCTGCAGGGATCTTTTTTCAGCCCTGCACTCCTGTTTTCAAAAGCTGTTCATGGTGTGGTTTGCAGCAGAATGTATTTGAACAATTTATTCTAATGTTCCTAAGACAAGACCAATGTGATATCCAAATTAGGAATTCCTTGGGAAAAAAGGCAACATGAGTAATGGCCTGCATTTGCTGGTCAATTTGAAGGACTCTCCAGTGAGGTCAGTCTGCCATTCAGGAGAGTGCAGAAGGACATCTAAGGCCACCCCCAACTCTCAGCCAGAGTTAAAGGCAAAGTTTAATATGCACTCTTTAAAAAGCAAATTTACTTTGTACCTGCACTGCAGCAGGCTGAGACACTCATGAATGGCCCTATGGTCAACTCCCCACCTGTTCCTCTCCCAGACCTTGTCTAGGGCTCAGGGCATGTGCCCTTGGCTCCAGGGTCTGTGGCAGGGGGGGTAGGGAAGCTGACTGTTGGCCTGTGCAGCTGTGCCCCGGGGCCAGGAGCTTGGACCCGTGCCCACAAGAAGTCTGAGCTCAGGAGCAGGTGGGATGACTGTTTCAGTGGTGCTGGATCAGGAGGGTTGTGGGGAAAGGATAGAACATCTGTGAATGCCCTGGGCTGTGGGACAGCACAAGAACTATGACAGCCAGTGACACCAAGTGGTAGCAGCCAGGGTGCAATTGTGTTTGTGGCTGTGAAATTGCTGGTATTTTCCTTGGTGCTTTGGAGCCTGCATATTTAATACAAACATTACAGAACTGGTAGGGAAACCCAAGGCTGAGTGGCCTTGTGTTGCCAAAGATAAGGCTTACAAGATACAATCTCACCCCAAGCAAGTTTTGCACCTTACTTAGAAGCTTTTCACTCTGCTGGGACTGGGGTTATGGGTTTGCTGCCTGGGTTTGCTGAGGGGCAGCCTGACAAGCATGCAATGGTCGCATTTGCCAGTTGCGCTATCAGAGTAAAAATCACCTTGTGCCTAAGATAAAGGGACACAGAAAGCAAGCCTTCAGTGCTGAGGGACTGGCATTCTCCTACGAGGTCCTGCAGTAGTTAGAGTGGCTTCTGATGGCACAGGGTCCCCTTGGAATATGAACTCTACATACCAATGGATTTTTGCAGAGTTTGCTTTTGGCACAACATCACTCTGAGAATAGCTTAGAGCAAAGCTGCTGGCCCAGCAGGTAGTATTTCAATGTGTTTCAGACCCACGTGCCCATCAGTGTAACACTGCGGAAGTATTGTCAGGAAAGAGACATTTATAGAATTGAAGAAACATAAAGTTAGCAATCAACAGCTGTCAGCAATGTGGTCATGGGCTGTGTTCTATCCTCTGCTTGCAGAAGTGTTCTCATGGGCTCCATCAGTGCCAGCCGTTTGCAGATGTGCAGCAGTGTGGGCAGGACCCTGCTTCTGCCTCCCACCCACTCTCCCAAAAAGCAAACTCAGAAGTGTAGCAGAGATAAAAGGGTACTTCTGTAATTCCTTTGGTCTGTTCTAGACATTGGTAAGGTGAACCATGCCCCAGAATAATGTGTTGCTCAGTCTCAGCTGTGAAAGGATCTAAAGAACTTGCTCAGCCATAGGTGTCCATACTGTGACATCTGATGGTGGGGAGATTGATTCCACTCTTGTCTACAGTTACACTCTCACAGACCACAGCACAGCTTCTTGGACCCTCCCTGCCTTATCTGACGTGGGTCTGGTGAGTCCTGACACAGCTACTGCTGCTATGGTGCCTCTGTGTTGCAACAGAATGGGTAAAGCTGTGTTTCCCAGGGATCTGTGTCTGTCTTGGTTTGAGAAGACAGGTGTCTGCCAGGCAGACCTGGAGTTTCCCTTGGAATGGAGAATGTAAACTCCCCTTGCTCCAAGTTATTATAATTTTGCAGTAAAGGGCTTTCAGGCAAAGATTTGGGAAATGGAATAATATCTGACCTGACCCCTGTCGGCCAGGATGTTGGAAGCAGTCCAAATAAATCCTCCTGGAGTAAAAGATGTGGTTCTGTTGGAGTAAAGATGATCCTGTAGAAGGGGTCCAGTGGTGGTGAGATGGGTCTGGTTTTCCTCCAGGAATCCACTGGAAAACAGGCTGCTTGGTGTTTCTACATCTCAGTTTTCGTCTTGGTAGGAGCAGTTGGCTCCCCCTTCACTGGGTGGTGCATCTCACAATGGGATGATATAATGTGTCATGTCATTAGTGTGCCTTAATGGCCCATTAACAGAAGATGTTCCCCCTGGAGAGTGGACAGAGGTGGAAGAGATAAGAAACACTGCCCCACCTGGTTTTAACAGCTGGCCTATTATCAGAAGACATCCACCCTCCTTGCCCCTGGAGTTACAACAGATAAACTTCTCCCCAACTGCTTTCAACAGATGAAATAGAATACACATTTTTTTGGTTATATAACCCAAGACAATGTCTCAAAGGTGGATAAGTCCAACTTGGACAACAGTCTTTTCACATTTCCATGATATTTTTAACACCTGAGTATCTCTGAGGTTTTCCCATTGAATTTAGTTGAAATTTGCCATCGCATGAACAGGTTATTGCAGGAAAAACAAGCAGAAAACCAAATCAACTTTGTTTTCTTAGGAATTGAGGGGAGTAGAGTGATCACATGATTTTTGTGCTTAGTCTGATCCCTAGGGAAAAATCTTTCCAAATACCATATTCTACAACATAATTCAGAATTGAGACACTGCTATTGAAACTGTGAGCACACACGTAACAGTTCTATTTGCATTTACACTTTATTTCATATTACAATGCCATCAACAGGGATGGAGACACTTGTCACAGCTAGTGTTTGTCTTTCTGAAATTAACTGCACTTTAAAGATTCCTTTTTCCCCACCAGAAGCAGTGCTATAAACTCTCAGGAATGACTGTGCAAGAAAGCAGCATAAAGATATTATCATGTATATTTGGTACAGGATTGAACAAAACTCAGAGGAATTAGAGACAAAGTATATGGGCCTAAATCTTTGGAGTTCAACTTCTGCATCAAGATCAAGACAGAGACTTTCTGCCCTGTAAGATTTGAAGCATTTAATCTCACAACAGCCACTTCAGAGCTTTCTTGTTGCATGGGACATAAAGTCAGTTGTGATGACTTGATGTCAGAATTTGGATTTATTGAGACAGGGATGGACATAGATGGGGTGTGAGGGATGCTGTCTTGATTTGAAAGACAGGTATCTGTCAGGGAGGGCATGGAGAATTCAAAACCTCTCCGTCTAAATTATGATAATTTAGAAAATTAAAGGGGCTTTCAGGCAGAGGTATGGGGAGAGGAATAACAGTTCTTTACAGGTATGTATGACAAAGCAAACAAACAACAACAACTACAGCATTAATTAAAAACAGAACCAGGGACCTCGAGGGCTTCCTTTCACAAAAAGCCAGGGCAGTTTGATCTCGGTGCCCCTGCAGGACTCTGAGAGGCTGAGCTGGAACGGTGGAAAGTCCCGGGCTGGTGGATGAGATGAGGAGCTCTGCGCTGGGGGCTGGAGCAGCAGGGGTGTCCCGGCAGGGCTGGGCACTGCAGGGCTACAAAGTAGCAGAAATCCTCAAAGCAGCGCAGAAGAAGCAGCAGCCCAACCATCCTCTCCGATGCGGAGAGCAAGAGAGCCCAAACTGCCCCAAAACTTGCATTATCTCCCCCCCTCCCAGAGACAACTCCCAGAGACCCAAAAACAAAGGGTGCAGCCCTGTGCTACCCTCTCCTTTGGCCACTTCTTTGTTTTGATCAAGTACTCCCAAGTACCCAGTAGTTAGTCTCCTAGCAGTTGATGGGGAAAAATTCTATAAGCAAAAAAGAAACAAATCTAACCCCTAACAGATGTGCAGTGTGAAGGCACAGCCTGGTGCTAATACAAGGGGTAGAGCCCTCCCTCCCTCTAGCTATCTTCCCTCACAAAAGAGTCCCTGTTAACTTTGCAGCTGGAATTACATCCAGAGAGATATCCGGATTTCTCTCTGGATGTAATTTTAATACAAATTTTAACACTGAATTAACAGTGGAATTTGTTAGCTCTTGGATTTTTAGCGGTGATGTTTTTCTGCCAAAGCAGATAGAAGTTTAACCAGTTAAATGAAGAATTGTTCATCAATTACTCATTAAGGTTAAGACTTTAAAATCTTTCACAACATGATGCAGAATGTTGGGTCAATCACCCAGCTTGAGTATGTCCCTCTGTCCTGAAGGGAATGGAAATTATTAAACTCCGCACAGGTTTAGTGAGCTGCTGCATGGAAAGAGAGAGGCTCTGATTCATCTACTCTGCAAACAACCGCATGAGACTGCAGTTTCATTTTTTGATGTGGTCTCTTTACAGAAGAGTATGCCAGCTGAATTATCAAAATGAAATACTATTCCTTTTTCCTGGCTAAGCACTTGGTAATTTTACTTGAGGTTCTGAGGGAGGAGAGCTGAAACTGCTGCAGTGGGTGTCTTACCTACAGTTTAAGCAATAATTTAGTCCATAGTACCTTCATGGAGGAGCTAAGGTCTCACACCTAGTGTCCTGATCTCTTCATGGAGGAGAAAAGGAGGACAAGACCTAGACCTAGAAAGGACTAGGTCTTGTCCTCTGAGGTTCACACACATAAGAAACTGCAGTGAAATAGGGACACCTCTGCTGTCTGTGTGTATACACTGTTTGTTATATGAAATCTCTGGTGAGATTAGGGTGTGCTCCTGAGCTTTCATCAGAAGGCTGTAATGAGAGATGAAAGGGCAGCTCTCAGATGCACAGTCCCTCCTTTGATAGCAGATGAACTTCCCTCTCCCTTACTGTGTGCATCTGTAGATCACTGTGCTGAGCTGCTGCTAGGATGTGGGAATGGTTTTTACTATAAGTATGCTCAGTATGCACTTACAAATTATATTAATTTTGGCAACTTTCTTATCTATACCAAGAGTTATTAACAGCACTCACAGGGCTCTGGCTACTGAACACCTTCCCCTTTCTGTGGTCTCCAGCATATCCTCCTACTGCAAAGAGTATTCTCCCACCTTAACATTCACTAGTCCTTGTATTAAACTTCTCCTGAAGTATTTCCTGGATGATGATTTCAGAACAAAAAGTATTTCACTGAAAACTTTGTCACTGGCATTCTCAGCATTTGTCACTTCTGAGATGGTGCCATTGGGAAGGTGGTGAAATGCCTCTGGGTTCAAAATGATGAAAAATCGTTTGTTTGACATAAATTAAAGTGACCTGGAAGTTTCTGACTTAGCCTGATCAATTGCAAGTGTACATCTCCAAGGCTGAAGATAAGACTCTTGGCTAAAGACAAGAGCTCTTGGCTGTGTAATCTTACTCTTCTTTTGAATTTTAAGTGCTGGTTTTTACCTAGGATGAGAAGACACATAATCATATAAATGAAACCCCTGGGCACCTCTGTGAAAGTTTGAGTCCTGCACGAACAAATATTTGGCTACTGGGCCTTTTTATCTCCCACTTAACAGGATATAATAGATCCCATTCAGTGGGAGCCTGACCATTTTAAAAGGAGTTAAGCTCTTTTTCATCCTATACTACAGAACAAAAATATGACACCCCAAAATAGAGACAGATATTTTGATTAGAGGATGTGTGAAAGCTTTAGCTTTGCCAGGGAGCTAATTGCCTCAAAGGACACAATCTGGACTGGATTAGAGGCAAAGCTTACTGTGGAGTAAACTGCTTGGTTACAAACCTCTGGGTGAATGCTCTTGCTCTTTGATGAAGTGTGAAGTCATTTACACCTTTCTGCCATATGTTTTGCTATGTAGGAGTGTGCATGCATGGATAGTTACCATGGAATAAATGACATGCTGTAAAGTCACACACTGTCAATTAAATTTATTTATGTGCCCATGCTTTTAGGCAGAGGAACACCCTGTTTCTGGATGGTGGGTGAGGAGTGGTGTGAGGAATATGCAATGTCAAAACAAAAGCTGCCTCTGTGCACATGCAGTAGGAAAATCAAGTGTTTCTGAAACATTATGGTCACAAATCATGTGCCTACAGGCTTCCCTGTTGTCTTGGCTGTCTCAATCTGACTCAAAGGTAGCACACAGGGTCAGCCCTGGAGAAATGCAAAGGGACTGCTGTCAGAAATGGGAGATTGAGTGTTTGAGATGATATCTTCAATTCAGGTGCCAACATCCCAATTAAAATTGATGCACACCCAGATCCCTTCTTCAGGGTTTGTAGACACAAAAAGAACCATAAGAAAATATTATTACTGGTTTTTGCATGACAAGATGGCAAAAATTTGTGAAAAAAGAAAAAATCTGGACTCCCATCAGTGCTTACTATGTGATAGGTATAGTGGCAGGCAAGGTCCTGAATCTTTGGCCCAGGAAGCCTTCCTTTGTTTCCTCCACTCACACTGGGCTTGGCTGCACCCTGCCTGTGGGAGTATTACCATGTGTTGCATCACTAGATTTTTCAGCTTAATTTTGCTGCTTAGTTTTCCTCCAGGAGTCTTCGGGGGTCCTTATTTTTCCTATCTCCCTGGTGGGAAGGAAATACGTAGCGACCCTTCACTCAGGTTAGGATGAGCAAGTCCAGCAATGGGGATGTGCTCAGGGGGCCAGGGAAGGCTGGGAGGCTTTTCCTGATTCATGAGAGCTGCTGGCAGCACCTAATGCACAGCACTGCCCTAGCCCAGTTTTGCAGCCACAGTCACAGAAAACAAAGTAAATGAATTGTGGGTTTGGGTTTTTTAAGCTACCTTCTTTGGGTGACATTAAGTCCGGAGGTTAGTGGTGGGTGTTGAACTACTCTCCTGATTCTGGAGCTTTCTCACAGGGGCTCAGATAAGGTGGGGGAGTTTCTTGTGTTCGGTGCCGATTGGTGAATAAACTCAAGTATACTGTGTGGCTTAACCACAGCGAGCTGTTTTCTTTCTCTGCCGGAAACACCTGCCAAAAATGCTGTGTTCACTTGGGCTGTGAAGAAAAGCCCCAGCTTCCAGCCATATAGCCACAGGTCATACCTGTGAGGTGAGGTGATACTCAGTACACTAGTTTAAGGTCAAAGCTGTGCCAATTGGACATGAAAAAATTATGGCTCTTAATTAAAACAGAATATCAGTATAAAGGAATTAATGATGCTTTCCCTTGCATAATTACCAAAGAAATACCTTTACTCTTACTGAATTGGCTCAATTACAAGAAGAATATGGTTGCACTCAGAAAGAGTCTGAAAGTTAATATGTGTGAGAGCCTCCCTTACATGGGGAGAGTGATTTATGCTAACAGAAACAGAAGCTGAGGGCAACTGAGGACCTGGGGTTTTCTTAACCACAGGAAGTAAGAGCTCCCTGGTCCCTCACCCAAAGAGCCACCTATTGGGCTGTGGGTTTGAGTTTCCCTGGGGACAGGCAATCCAATTGCCGTAGTAACTTCTATGTAAGTAAGATTGCCATACTTACTTCTATGTAACTTCTATGTAAGTTACTAAATAACTGAAAATGTCCAAAAGGCTGCTGCTTCCCAGGCAATGCATCAACACATGGTGGAACCTGACCAAGGCTCCCTGATGACCATGCTGGTGGATCCAGAGTGACATTCATGAATATGAGCAAGATGACTGGGACTGGGCCTCAGCATAACAGCATGCTAATTCATCAACAGCTTGTAGTAAAGCTGTAGAAAGGGAGCTACCAAATGTATGCCAGAGAATTAACAGATTGTTGTCTACTATCACAGCTGTTTCTGCAAAGTGATTTTCCTCTAACTAGAGATCCTCTTGGAAACTAGCTGGAGGACTGAGGAGTGCAGTATGATGTTGGCTGTTTTCTGAATACCTAGCTGTCACCTTGTTCAGTTGTGTCCCGAACACACTGATGTGAAGCACTACACAAGATGCCATTTCTTCAAACAGCCTTATGTATGTAAGGTGACACTCAACATTGTTATGATCATGCTTCTTACACACTAGTCATTTAATCTGTGTTAAAAGTCTAACAAGTGCATCAATTATAGTGTGAGTGTTATTTATGTTAGCTATCTCTTTATGTCCTCTGCCACTTTTGAACTGAGCAGGGCCAACTTTGATGTGTTCAGGCTTCAATTGAAGGCTACTTTTGATCAGTAATCAGGTTTGATACATCCTGTCAAGAGGGATCAGGGAAGGACAGGAAGAATTGTAAAGGGGAAGGCTTCTGTTGGTAAGGAGACTGAGACTGCAGCAGCAGCAGGTGAGGTTGGATGCAGCTCTGATAGAACTGCAGTTTGGACAATGGTAACTTCACATTATGGTGTCATGTTATCACCAGCTGTCAGTTAGCTTTACCTCTCATCACACTAGACAGTAAAAGAAATGCAGGCTTGTATCAAGTTACAGTGTCACCACTGCAAAGAATGGCCTTTGACCAGGGTGTTAAAAAAATAAAGAACAACAAAAAACAAACACAACAAACCAACTTAGAGAAGTGTTTGAAAGAAAACACCCTTTAATGTAAGATTACACAAGGTCAAAATGCAATTAAAACAAACATGCTGAACACCATGTGCACTGCCCCACAAACCCCAGTTTTAAAACCATGACACTTCATTCCCAGACCACCACAGGTGTGAAGTCACCTTCCACTTGTTCTTCTCCTTCTCTTTAACTTTACAGAGTACTAAAACTTTAGTCTGTATAAAGTACAGAATTTGTGCATTGCAGAAGATACCCTCTACTGTAAAAGTGCAACAGAGAGACAGAAGTTTGTCTTTTTCAGAATCTTCACCACCACCACCTTGCCATTCTAATAACTACTTTGTGGAAATACCCATGAAATACTCCTATTAGGGTTTCCCAGCCAGAAGGAATGCACACCATACTGGTCTGGAGGAAGTCCAGCAAACCTAAGACCTAAGCAGAAGACAGTGAGGAACTCCCTCCTTGTCACAGCCCTGCTGTTTGAGTGCACAAAGAGAGGGCCCTCTCCTCGTGGCCGTGCTGCCATGTAGATACGGAGAGCTTCAACAGGACACACCCACAACTCTTCACATAATCTCAGCTGGATCAAGCACCTCTGTTGGCCCATATGAGATGAATGCAGAAAAAGGGTTGCACTTCCTTCTGTCAGCTGGAGGTCGCTCAAGCACAGGAGGTCTGGCTGTGCTATATTTTGGTGATTTGCCACCATCTCTTCTATATGGAGTACACCAAAAAAAGCTACAGTAAAAATGGCACGGAACAACATACACTCATAAGGAGAGCTACACACAGACTCCAGAGTTCCCAAGAGAGATCTTAACACTTCAATTGTTACAGGAGAGTTTTCATCATTTGAATGGCGAGTCCTGCGTTTCAGCCTCGACATCATGAAAGAGATAAGAGGATCTGGAAGAGGATCAGGGTGATCTGCCATTCTGGAGATGAAGGACAGTCCTTCCATGTACATTATTATGTTTGTGGGAGGCAGACCCTGGGACTCCATGGCAACCAGAAACTCTCTAATTTGTTCAATTGGAATTGGCCAGGCTGCAGACAGAGCCATGCCTTCTCTGAAGGAAATAAAGTTTTTCAGGCCTTCATGGTAGGCTTGCCATAAGTGGCTCTCTCTTGAGTCCTCCAGTAACAGCAGCGCCTTCAGGGGCCAAGGGCCCAGGAAATGCTTCTCAGGAACCTGGCTGAGCTTATCTGCTGAAAAAAACAAACAAAAAAAAAAACATGTTAGTAATGGCAAGCAAAAGCAGATAGAAGTTCCCCCTTTTTAAACATGCTTCAGCCTTTACTTGAACTTTCCTGACAAAAAGCCTGTCCCATGCATTCTTATGACCCTCATCTGCAGAGCTTTCAACAGCTGGAATACAGGAGAAGGATTACATTCTGAAAACCCATAAACCCTGGCCTATTTGTCTCTTTAAAGTGATATCTCAAACCTGGTGACAGATCTGATACCCTACTGCAAGGTTTCTGTGACCTCAGACCTCCATCAGTAGGCGAAAGTGGCCGGGAGTGACAAAGGCACCACAAAGTAACAATATATTCAGGAGTACACAGAGGTCTCAGAAGCCTTCCAGCAGCGTGGTCAGACCACATGGAAGAACATGGCAGGATTCCACCCGCCTCCCCCTGCCCCGAAGGCACACTCACCAGCTCCTTGCCGAGCGCCAGCCCCCAGTCCGCAGGTACCACAGGATCCGGCGCAGCAGTGCGGGCCGCACGGCAGCCACGCCATGCCGGGCTGCAGCCGCAGCAGAGCCACCAGCGCCCAGAAGGGCGAAGGGGCAGCAGGCACCTCGGTCCTTCTCTGCATCACTAACGAAACAGCAGCCATGCAGCGAGCAGCACCAAACACACAACTCCTACATAGTGCCACCCTGCTGCCCTTTTATACCCTGGCCCTCCTATCAAATCAGAACGCCCCCTTTGCGTGCCCTTCTGCGACCCTATCCGAGCGTGTCCCGCGGGTCCGTGCGGGGTCCGCCCACCCTGTCTCCTCCGCTCTCTGCCAGCGGGGGAATGCCCTGGAAGATGAGACTTCCAAAGATCCTGGAAACTGCCCAAGCGGCCCCTTAATCGCTTCCATTGTGCTGCAGCTGAGGGCTAAGGAAGGAAAATAGGGTATTCGAGGACGACTTGACCTGGTTGTGCCTGGCCCTATTCTTCTTCCACAAATGGGTGCCGTTTGTTCCCAAAAGCAGAGCCGGCAGCAACGGGAGGTACAAACGCGGTACAAACGAGGTACAAACCAGATCTCTGTGTTGGCCAGGAGTAATGGTCAAATCTTGTGGGGGAGGGAGCTCCCAGGGAAGGAGGCCGCCGGGGTGCCTGCACAGCTTTCTTCAAAGGGAGACCAAAAGGTCAAGTTGTCGGCTGAGGAACCTGCTAGCTTTGCCTTTTTCTTAGGATTTTTCTGGGATAGCTACTGTGGAAAGGCAGCTGTCTCGTTAAGCTGTGCAAAAGCATCTCANTGCCCGCGCCGCGCTCTTCTGGGACATGCTGGCGCTGCTGGCCCGGGAGCCGGGCATGGAGTGGCTGCGGCTGAGCCTGGCCGGGCACGCCGTCACCTCCCCGCCGCGCAGCCCGGAGGCTCGGCGGAGCGGTGAGTGCGGGCCGGGCCGGCCGGGCCCGCTGCCGGGCAGCTCCTGGGTTCTGCTCGGCCTGTTGCGTGAGGCTGGAGGGTTTGGAGGGACGTGTAGAGAGAATTCTCCCTCCCGGGCTGGGAAATAGTGTTGCCTACTGCAGGGAGTGTGCTGTTTGACCTTTGTTGTAATTCCTGTAAACAGTCCCTTGTTTAAAAATTGCTTTGTGTTTGTCTTCTCCATTACTATTCCCCAACCTTAGACAAATTCACTGAATGTTACCACTCCAGTGCCCGAAATGGGCCTGATATGTTGCTTATTTCTCATTTGAAAAATATCTCTGGTGCAGCTGTGTGTGATCTGTGTTTCAGATAAACTCACAGCACTATCTGGAGTGTGTGACCTGGTGTAATGCAGGGAGCACTGTTTTTATTGCCGTTTAAGTAATATGCTTGTGCCTCTTGTCACCATGTGCTAATGTGGATCTTCTCTTGCAGGAGGCGAGATCAGATATCACCAGACGAATTCCTTGGGACCCCGGCCTCTGAAGACTTTGTCGCTGCTGGAGCGCTCAGGGGATGATAAGCTTTGGCAAGCCTACCTCGAAGGACTGAAGAAGTTCCTTGTCTTCAGGGAAAGCATGGGAATGCCTGCAGCCTGGCCAATTCCAGTGGAGCAGATTAGAGGGTTTTTGGCTGTGGAATCTAATTATTCCCCCTCGAAGACACTGACATACATGGCAGCACTTTCTTATTTATCAAAATTGACTGGCAACTCTGATCCTCTGGAAGATCCCATAATCTGTTGCATGGTGACGGGCTTGAAACGTCGAGCGGGTATCCTGAGGGATAAATACTTGCCTGTAACAATTGAGATGTTGCGATCTCTCTTGGGAGTTCTGGAGTCTGTGTGCATAACTTATTATGAATGCTTACTGTTTCGTGCATTATTTACTGTAGCTTTTTTTGGGGCACTTCGAATAGGAGAGATAGTGGCGAAGCACCGTAATGTACTGCAGCCTGAGCTGCTGTACCTGAGTGATCTCCGGCTGATGGAGAGGAAAGTGCTGCTTTTCCTGCCATATTCTCCTGTGGCTCAGGAGAGACACGTCATCAGCCTGGCGCTGTCTGGAGAGCCCTGGGTGTGCCCGGTTCTGGCCCTGCGGAGCTACTTGACGGCGCGTTCGCGGCTGGAGGGGCCGCTCTTCGTGCACTCGGACCTCAGGTCTGTAACGAGGAGGGAGTTCCTGGCCGTGCTGCGGTGCGCCCTGCGCCGGCTGGGGCAGTGCCCGCAGCACTACGGCGTGCACTCCTTCTGGCTGGGCACGGCCGTCACCGCTGCGCGCTGCGGCTATCCCGGGGAAGAGGTCACCCGCCTGGCGAGATGGCCCTGCGTGATCCCGGGAAGATTCCAGCCGTGAATATTCTCCAGCAGGAGAATAGAAGCTAGCGAATCATCTTCTTTATGAAGAGTCAGCTTTAGCCTTCGACAGTATTTGTCGTTTGTTTGTGTTTGTTTGTATTAACACCTGAAATAATTTTCTACCTCGTGGTGGGATGATCCTAAGTTAACCCAGAACTTGTTTGTTATGTCTGTATTTGGAGATTGGGGGTTTGGCAAATCTTTGTGCATAGAAAGGTGCGTTTTTGTCTTCTATATATCTTTAGATAATAAATGTTGCCTTTTAAAAAACAGTTTCTGCCTCTTAGTGCTATTGTTGCTCTTTACTCAGAAATCATAATCTTGGCTTTGAGAGCAAAGAATGACAAACTGAGAAATGTCAGTTTGTCATCCTTTGCTCTCAAAGAAAATCTGAGCTTTTAAGGTAATACTTGTAAAGAGGAAGTAGTTAAATGATATTATCTTTTGGCATAGCTGTACACGTTTTTATGCTAACATCTCACTAAGATCAAAAGGAAAGTATAGGCTATATTATTAGCCAAATAACAGACACCAAAGGATGATCTTCTTAAAATGTTGGTCATCATAAGATGTCCAAAATGATACCTTTTCCTATTTAAATTGATGATAGCAACATTTCATCAAACTCTGCCTCTGAAAAGATTTCGTTTACTCTCTAGACTCAATTCCCTGTGAGCATAATTAACTTAATCAGTATTTTAAATAACAAAAATAGCACATGGTTCACCTAACAGTTAATGATTGCCTTAGGATGTGATACTTGCTGGCCTTAATTTGACCTGCTTTTTTTCATGAATTTTAAGTTACTCTTTAAAATTGAGTTTTCAGCTATAACAATAAAGTACAATGGCTTGAGTATTTCTAATTTTGGTGTTAATAGCATTTGTAGCACTTTGATAGCCTCTGGTGGAAAATATTTTTCATCATATGGCTGGACTGGGACAGGAGTTGGTGAATCAGACAGTCCTCTGTCTGAGAACTGTGATGAGCAAACCTTTTAGATCACCCTTATTACTATCACTGCTTCAATCCTGGACTATGATTATAGCTCAACAGGCTGGTTTTCTATCTTGCTCTGCCCTATACCCTTCTCCAGCAAAATTATGGGGAACAGAAAGATGGTAGCTAGCTGAAATTTAATGCTGGCTTGATCTCCATGTGGATAGTCAGCTGTGATTTCTGAGACTCCTTGTTTTCAGTTGAGATACACCCTGTCCATGCAGGGCAGCACTAGCCACTACTCTCTGCTGTGCACGGTGTTGAGATCACTGTGGGAGTTCACTACAGTGCAGAAACACTTTTGTGGTTATGCTCATATCAGAGATTTCAGCTAAAAGGTCACTAAAAGCTGCCTTTTTCATTACTTTCCTTTGTTCTGTCCTTTGAGCTGAATTGCTTATTTGCACAGTAATTTCTATTTCTGTGCACAAAATCTTACATGTACATAGAGCTAAGGTAAAGCAAATGTAGCATCTCCCCAGGAATTATTTTGAGGTGTCCATCAGCTGTTGCTGCTGCTTGTTAGGCCAAGCAGGCACTTAGAACATACCTGCATAAGGATGTGCTTTGTGCTCTACAGAAGCTTTGGGTTGTTGCTGTCCCCTGTGTATGTGATGTGTCTGCTTACTGGCTTGTGCTGCATCTAGGCAGGCCAGTTTCTGGTTCTGTCTGTTGCCTTGTTGTGAAAGGTCAGTGCATTGGCTGTGGCATGGCTTTAGTAGTGGTGGGAGGGGGGACTGCAGGGGTGGCCTCTGTAGAAAAAGGTAAAAGGGGCTGCCCCATTCATATTTTTGTTTCCCAGTACGCTAATATTTTAACTGTGAATGTGCCTAACCATTTAACTACCTGCTAGGACTCTTCAGTTTAATTGATTTCAGTAATAAATTGTGCTTCCCAAATGGGAATACAAGAAAGTTTTTTACAAGTATTTTAAGAGTGTGAATAGTTGTCCTAGCAGACAGGAATAGCTGTTTTAATGTTTGCACCTTTAATATAGGCGCTGTTTTGAAAGCTTATAGGAAAGTCTGTTTTCTGGGGAACCTGGTATTTGACAAACAAATGCCATGATAATTGCTCAGGAATACAGGGGAAATGGATGCCTGTCTTATCTGTAATTTCTGTGTCTGATACATGAAGCAGAAAAGAGAATTCTCTTTGTTCTTATTTCTGCCTACATTCTATTGTCATAGCCAGAGTTTTGATCTTGTACCCCTCCTAAATGGATGTAAAACCTCAGAAACAGCACCTCCTGCCCCTCCTCCCCNTGTTAGTAATGGCAAGCAAAAGCAGATAGAAGTTCCCCCTTTTTAAACATGCTTCAGCCTTTACTTGAACTTTCCTGACAAAAAGCCTGTCCCATGCATTCTTATGACCCTCATCTGCAGAGCTTTCAACAGCTGGAATACAGGAGAAGGATTACATTCTGAAAACCCATAAACCCTGGCCTATTTGTCTCTTTAAAGTGATATCTCAAACCTGGTGACAGATCTGATACCCTACTGCAAGGTTTCTGTGACCTCAGACCTCCATCAGTAGGCGAAAGTGGCCGGGAGTGACAAAGGCACCACAAAGTAACAATATATTCAGGAGTACACAGAGGTCTCAGAAGCCTTCCAGCAGCGTGGTCAGACCACATGGAAGAACATGGCAGGATTCCACCCGCCTCCCCCTGCCCCGAAGGCACACTCACCAGCTCCTTGCCGAGCGCCAGCCCCCAGTCCGCAGGTACCACAGGATCCGGCGCAGCAGTGCGGGCCGCACGGCAGCCACGCCATGCCGGGCTGCAGCCGCAGCAGAGCCACCAGCGCCCAGAAGGGCGAAGGGGCAGCAGGCACCTCGGTCCTTCTCTGCATCACTAACGAAACAGCAGCCATGCAGCGAGCAGCACCAAACACACAACTCCTACATAGTGCCACCCTGCTGCCCTTTTATACCCTGGCCCTCCTATCAAATCAGAACGCCCCCTTTGCGTGCCCTTCTGCGACCCTATCCGAGCGTGTCCCGCGGGTCCGTGCGGGGTCCGCCCACCCTGTCTCCTCCGCTCTCTGCCAGCGGGGGAATGCCCTGGAAGATGAGACTTCCAAAGATCCTGGAAACTGCCCAAGCGGCCCCTTAATCGCTTCCATTGTGCTGCAGCTGAGGGCTAAGGAAGGAAAATAGGGTATTCGAGGACGACTTGACCTGGTTGTGCCTGGCCCTATTCTTCTTCCACAAATGGGTGCCGTTTGTTCCCAAAAGCAGAGCCGGCAGCAACGGGAGGTACAAACGCGGTACAAACGAGGTACAAACCAGATCTCTGTGTTGGCCAGGAGTAATGGTCAAATCTTGTGGGGGAGGGAGCTCCCAGGGAAGGAGGCCGCCGGGGTGCCTGCACAGCTTTCTTCAAAGGGAGACCAAAAGGTCAAGTTGTCGGCTGAGGAACCTGCTAGCTTTGCCTTTTTCTTAGGATTTTTCTGGGATAGCTACTGTGGAAAGGCAGCTGTCTCGTTAAGCTGTGCAAAAGCATCTCAGTGCTTTGCCTGTACTTAACAGCCAAGGAGGGCCGATGAGTATTTCAGAACAGAGTTAGCTGCCCTGAGCTATTCTGTACCAAACCTGGAAACCACGTCTTGGGGAGCCCACGAGATTAACTGGAAAGTAACACAAGTACTTTTCTCTATTTTTTTAACCTTATCACTAAATCCGCTCACATTGAAGACTCTGGCAGAAGACGTTTCACACCTTTCAGTTCTCAGGCCGCGCCCAGCTTTCCCATCCTCCTCCAGCATCGCTCCTGACCTCCGGGGCTGTTCGGGGGAGNTGCAAACCAACCCAATGCACTAGTTCTTTTCATTTAGCTGTTCTAAAGAATAGAAAAAGAATAGGTAATAAGAAGGGTATTTACTTCAAGGTGTAAAATGGGGAATTATTTCAACTCACATTATTTCTTACCATGTTAATTCATGGTTTCATGCATTTTTATCCTGTTAAGGGTGAAAGGCTAAGTGTACTGACTCTAGAAAAAGCTGAAAAACTCTTGTATTACTGATGACTCTCTGCTGTGTGAATTCACTGTATTATGTGCAGATACTGGTCAATCATTCATGTGGAAGCTCGAACTCTTAAAATTTCTAGAATTTATAATTGTTAATTTAAGCAGTTAGACTCTTCAAGAATAAGGGGGAAGTAATAGAATAATAGAATCACAGACGTGTTTGTGTTGAGACCTTAAAGATGCCAAGTTCCAACATCCCTGCCATCAAAGGAGCAATGTAATATGCTCCTTTTGTTACAGCCCAGGAGTAAAGTCAATATGGAATTTGCTGTTCCATGTTCTAGGAATGTTCTTACATTTTTTGCTACTACTTTGAGGAACTGGTTCTTGTACTTTTATATACATCTCCCAGAAGCTACAATAACTGCAGGATGATTGTAGAATAGTCTGACTTTTCATAGCTCTACTATAAACTGCACTAATCCCTCTTGCATTTTGTCCAGCATTTTGGTTCTGTTTCAGAATGAAATGCACTTCCTTAAGCTACAGGCAGCTGAGTAATTGGCAAAGATACTTCACAGCCCCTTGCCAATTGTTGGCAAGCAAAGAGCAAATGTTTTCCAAAGCACGCAAACCAATCAGATATGATTTCTGGTTATAGTAGTAATTTAATGTTAAATCACTTTTTTTTTTTTTTTTTTTTTTCTTAACAGCTTTTATACCTCATATCACCTTCCACAGTACTTGAAAAATAGCAGCTGCTTAAGCATGTAAGATTCAGGTCAGTGTTACAGGCTAACACTTTTAGATGGTCAATCCTATGTCTTTTATTGGCAAAATAAGCTTTTTCAGCCTACTCAACCAAAGAAAAGATGTGCCTTGGTTCTGACTCCCTATATTAACACTTTAACATATTTTTTCCCTTGGAAGTACTTCATTTCAGTACATTTGTTATGGGTTGAAAAGAAAAATACAATATCATGTCTTTGGGCAATTGCTTGGAATTTTGCAGATGAAAACCAACAGTACGGATACAGCCTCTCTTAGCTGAGGCACTGTGCTTACAGATACTTAAGAAAAGGGACACCATCTTCAGCTGAAATGATGGTGCTTTGCTCCCAAGATATAAATGACTCTCTTGTGCCAGAACAAGTGTAGCTGCAGAGTCTGAATAATCAGCAGATTTACTACAACATTTTACTCAAGAGGAAATAGTTTTGCTTAAACTATAGAAAAATGTGGGTGTGTTCATGCTAGGACATTTTAAAGAATGTCAGTACCCATGTACCATAAGATATTTCAGTAGCTAAACTCGTGATTTGTCAAAAGTTCTTTTCCCTCAGAGATGAGTAGTTGCTGCTTGCTTTATCCCAGGGAGGTTTGTTTGGGCCTAAATGCATTGTGGTAATTTAGGATTGTGTCCTCCCCCATGTTGTTTTGGCATATTTTGTGTTGCAAGGTGGATGTGAACTTACCAGGAAAGCATATGTTTTCAGGAAATGCTAAACCCTCTATGCAGGTACTCCTGTGGCTGTGGTAAATTTTCGTAGTGTTTTAAAGGGGTGTTCCTATCCACCTCTAAATTTTGGAGAGTGAAACTTTAGTTTTGAGTTAGTGTCTAAACTGTTGCCTTTCAGTCTCGCCTCTTCAGACATTGATTTAATGTCTGAGGTTTTTCTGTGGCATGCACACAAGCTGGGACATCTAGAGCTGTCTTCAGCCTGCAGTGGTACCTGGGAGACTTCCCTCTACTCCAAAAACTGAGACAGTGTGTTGCCTTCCATGGCTCAACAGTGATCTTCAAGAGGAAGATGTTTGAGTCTGTCAGCACACTTGTAACAGTGTAGGAATTTTTCTCTAATTCAGCTTGGTTTGGAACATCAGGCTGCCTATCAGAGCAAATTTGTGATTTGTTTCTAGGCCCAGAGGCTGCCTTTGGGTAGAGCACAGATTCTGCAATTGGCCATTCAAAGGCATGCTGGAAATGATCCCAATGAGAAAGAGCTGTGTATAAAATAGCTTTCTGATATCTAAAATTAAAAACTAGCTTTGCCCTTTACCCTGCCAGATACTGATGGAAATACTAATGAGCTTGTAAGTATTGTGGTGTAAAATGAATAACCTGCTACATATTAGACCATATTAAGTAACACTGGACTTGTAGGTTCAGAAAGTTTCTCTTCAGGGGCTGGGAGGTGGTTGGCAGAGCTGCCTGTGTAAGTGCACCCAAATAATTTATATTCAGAAAACCCCTCAACTGTAACATGCAAATGAGGATTTCCCACCTCTGGAAAATGTGGCTAATATCCTAAATTATCTCATGACCTAGAATTGTGAGTGCTTCCTAAGGTATTTCCTATCTTCCATGTGTACAGCAGGGTGGAAGAAAATATGAATGAGTATGTTGGTTTCAGGTGGTAGGGGATTTTTACAGAAGGAAGGAGGAGGCAGTAGGTGGGTGAGAAAAGAAGAGGTGGAGAGAAACATGTTGCATCTAAATGAAGTGCTGTGTTCTCCAGAGCAGGCTCCGTGAGGCTGTTCTGCTGGCAGCCAGGGCTGTTGTTACCCATGCTATTCAGACCAGTTAGTCCAAGGAGAGAAGTCTGACTCTGAACAGTTAGTGTGCTGCTTGACCCTATCACAAGATTCAGTAGCAAATGCTGAGAAGAAAGTGAATACAACAGCTTCTGTGGGGAAAAATTGGCAGGAAGGCAAGTAGAAGCAGACTGTGAGACATTTCTTACAAACTGCGCTTAGAAACCAATCTGTTCTTCTTTTTTGTTCTCTGATGAAGGGATGGATTATAAATGGTACAGACGGCCTTGAGGCCTGTGATAGTACAGTATCTGCAGCTTTTCCAGTGGAAGGCTTGAAAACTCTTAATGGTTTTTATGCAAAAAAGGGTAAAAATCCATTAGAAGAAATTCTAAAAGTTTTCATGTAAAAACCTTAGGCTCAAGAGCAAATTTTTATTTTATGCAGGAGAAAGAGGATTGAAATAACAAAATTCTAAGTATGTTTTTACACTTCTTACACACATTCCTTATAGTTTGGCTAAGATAAATATCTAATTTTGGAAGTTTTAATATGAAAGAGATCTTTCCTCTGTCATCTCCACTTCAGTCTGTCTTTAGAGCACGAGCAAAGTCAAATTTCCTTGACATGGCAGTACACTGAATTTAGATTTTTTGATGATGTCTGCTTAACAGTATATGTATGTCTAGAAGCATAAAAGGTTACCTGTATTATGTGAGTGGTGTGCAAGCTCAGTGCACCAATGAGTGGTCCAGTCGTGTCCCACTGAGCTGCTCTGCTCTGTTAACAGCCCAGACTCATTCCCACGAAGCCAAGTTTGAACAAAATATGCGGGAGCAGGGTTGGATATTGTGCCACGGGCCTTAATCGCTCTCGGCATCAGCAGGAGCAGCCTGTGCTCCAAATGTGGTTTTGTATCCACTCACAGCTGTGCCAATGTTCGCTCCCTCCAAACCCTCCGGTGACTGGGCTCAGGTCCGCACGTCCTGCCGAGAAGGAGATCCGGAAAGACCCCGCATTCAGCCACCGAGCGATTTTGTTCCTTCTGCTTATCTCTCTCGTTAAAAGAACATCTTGTCTCACCGTGTCCTACGTCAAATGTAAGGCAAGCAATCTAGGAAGCTGGTGGAAGCAGACTGTAATGCGATGTGATTTCTGTGATGAACAGCCTCGTCTCTCCGGGCGGATCAGCAGTGGGCTGGGTGACAGGGCCATCTGCTGGCAGAGGGACTCCGGCAGCATCCCTGTGATTCTCCTGGGAGCGACTCTGGTTCTGGGAATGCTTAATGGCTCCATTCTAACCTCCAAACACTCGTGACTCTTCTTAAATTGCCCTTGTAAGCGGCTTCGTATCTTGTGTTAATGTCTGGCTTGGTAGCAGAACTTTTAACTGTAAAGAAAGACAACTCTTTAACTATAAATTTAAGCTCCATTCAAAAGTCAAATGGGATGTTTGATCTGGGGTTAGTATTGCCTTAGATCGTGCCAAATCTTAAAACTGTGTTCTGAGGAAGTGTGGATTTGTAGAGGAATCTCTCAAATCAACGAGAAATTAATGTTAATGCTCGGCTTTCATACAAAATGTATACACTAGGGATGTTTTGATTAAAAATACAGATCAGATATCTGTGAACAAACAAAGAAACTAAACGGTCTGTCATACTAACATTGTTAAATTTCGTGTGTCTTTATTATTGAAAAGGCTTTTGGATGTATTTTAGTTTACTTTTGCAAGCACTGTGCAATCAACGCAGCATCTCAAACATAACAAACATGTTTAAATATAGGTGTGCTTATGTTTACCTGTCTGTATGTCCAGTGTGATGACTGAAAATAGTATAGGTTGTAAATCACAGCTTATGGTCTATCTGTTTGCAAGTTTATAATTAATATTAAGGAATTGTACGTGAGTATAAGAATAAATTGGGTGAACAACATGTAAACATGTTTTATGGGCTTTTTTTTGGGAACCTGGTGTTTCCCTGCAAGAAGACTTTGTTACAGTAAACGTGCAGGGTTCTTTAATATACGTGTTCTTATGCAAATGAAAGTACATCATTCCACACTGCTTGGCATGTGTGTGTTGCTGATGTAAGAGGTCACACGGTTGTCTCAAGCCTGTGGCAGAGCAAGGCTCGTCCTGGTTCCGTAGTGTCCGTAGCAACTCTCTTAAAGCAGTACACCTGATCACTCATGATTACTGTCAGAGGTGCTATGCAGTATGCTGACAGAATGGCGATTTATTGTAGACTAAAACTATTCCCTGAGAATGCGCTTATTTGACTGTATCCAAAAATCTATCGTCTTCTGTCCACAATTTTTGTTGTCTCTAGCATCATATATCTTCATCCCACAGAGAGTGCAGGTTATTACATACTGCCTAGGGGCTCTTCTGACCTTTTTGGCTTCTAAACAGTTTTCCACTTTTTTACTCCTTTGACAATTCAGCAAATGAAATGATGGAGATTTCATTGCAGGAACTTTGACTGAAATTATTTATTGCTTACCTAGTAAACCTGGCCATAAATGTAACTTATTTATAAATCTCACAAAAGCACAAACATTAGCCAGTGACTGCCTGTAGTGCTGCTGTGTAGAAATTATGCACATGGAGGGATAACTTTTCTTTTAGCCAGAAGACTGTGCAAGAATAAAGCAACAGTATTTTATGTTTTCTGTGGATCAGGATTATTCTGGACCAATTTTTTTTCCTGTAGCTCATTCTATATTTTCACTTTCTGTTTTAGTGACTCTTATTTGTTCTAAAAGGATGGCAAAATGGACTGCAGTATATCAGGAAGGATGGATTGGACTGTGGAGAGGAGGAAATAATCTCTTGTCTGGGAAACTTGAAAGAAAATATTTGTGGTACTAGGAAGCCAACTTGACAACATGAGTAATATAGGCAGAGCTGTTGAAGTTCTGGTTGTCAGGGTGAGCTGGAAGGCCAGGTGATGTATTGTTTCATGTTCACATTCTTCTCCTGAAGCTCTTTTGGCTAAATGTAAATGTTGTCCAGTGACTATAATCTTTTGTCAAATTCACGTGTGAAAAATTGTACTGTTTAAGGGAAATGGCATTTTACCTGCAAAGTCCAGCTTTGCTCCAGATTTACTGAGTACTGGTCTTCAAGTTGTCTCCACCTGCTGAAGATCTTGTTTGCACAGTGATATTGGGCTACTGCTAATATCAGATGTGTTTTCTGACCTTGGTGCAACTGCATGTCTTCGATGTGGCAACTCTTTGGTAATGAAAACCTTGTTTTATCTGCAATGGAAGTAAGTAGGCTGTGGCCATGGCTATTGGGGTTTTTTTCTGTGTGATATTGGATGTGTGATGGATTACTCTTGGATGTGAGATTGGATTACTATTCCTATTAAAGTACCGAGTCAGATCACTTTTTTGTAAAGGTCCACAAATTTCACAGAACTGCTTCTGAGCGGGCTATTGCAGAATGTAAGTGCAGTAAAACAAAGCCCTCAAAAGAACTGTAAATGGATTTGTCATAAACTGGACGAGATCTTACATTTGTAGTAAAAAGGCAGTGGAATACAATTTTGGCACTGATACCCAATCTGTTGGTTTTCTGTCTCAGCATTAGCTTGAGAGCAGGCAGTGCTCAGGTTTCCAAGAGAGGGAGGGTTCAGCAGAGCCCCGGGCGGTGGCAGGGACGAAGCCCAGGATCGCTGCAGGGCTCTCACAGCTGCTGGGGGAGGACTGAGCTGCTTCTAGGAGCGCATCAGTGTGCCAGCACCTTGATGCTGGTGTGCAACTTGATTTACTTTTTTTGGGGTAGTTTTGGATGGTGGTAAACACTTTTGTGCCCTTGGCTGAACAGTTTTATTTAAGGTCCAGAAATGAAGATAAGGAGCCTCTCCTTTTACGTCTCTCTGTGGTTGCTGTTCACAGCAGTGATACTCAAAGGTGAGAATACTGCTTGCTAGCTAAATCTTGCACTGAGGTCTATTTTATTCAGATAGGATCTTGTGACCCTGTATGGCTGAGCCCCAGAAGTGTTTAATCTGTTTAGTTTTACTTTGTCTCACCGATACTTAGACAAAATTATCATGTAAGACCAGAATAGCAGTGCTCTTCGGGAGGCTTTGATTTGTTGGGATACCCTTTTAGTCGGGAAGATTTGCTTTGAACTCTTAATTAGTCCAGAAGTCGGTGTGAATCACCAGAGAGAAATGTACTCCAAAGCATTCGTTCTCAACGTATTGCCACCTGGCATTTGCGCGTCTTGCGAGTGTGTGAGAGACTGAAATGCTGAAGTGATAATGAGTCACAAATTGGCAATATTTGCAAAAGCAGCGGGGGCTCTGATGAGGCTGGATTTGCACCCCACAGCCGAAGAGGAGGAGGATGGGTTTTGAACTGCATAAGAACACGCCCGCTGCAAAGGGGGTGAGCACCCATCGCCTGAGATCACCACGGCAAATTAACCTTTGTTTAGCAACAAGCTGGGTTTTGAACCAGATAAGGAAGAAGACTGATAAGAAGCAGATCCTGTGAGATGGGATAATACCTTTATTCTTGTATGGTGATGTCGGTCCTCTCCTTATCTACTTTTATCCTTTATTTATTTTTCTTTCTTTTCCGTCTGTATTTTCTAAGGTGTAATTTTTACGCTTTTATATGGTTTCCTTTCTATAGATAATAACCGATACCACTACTTACCTTTTTCCCACTGTTGAAATTGATGCAGCTTTTAAAATATTTTTTGCAGCTTTAGTCAGGGGTCTGTTTGCCTTTGTCCAGAGGGAGGGGAATTGAAGTTTCTCTTCAAAAGACTGTTCATCGGGTGTGGTCTGATGAATTTAACATCTACGGGTGGGGAGTAGCCAGAAGGTACACAGGAAATAAAAGAACATTAATGGGCATCACTCCCCCGGAGACACCTGGTCTTGGAAAAGATTGATAAGGGAACCAAGTGAAGTTCTCTAGGTTCAAGGGAGTGTGGGAGTTAGGAGTGAGGGCCGAATTAGTATCCAAGGTGAAGAGATCAATTATCAAGAGAAGACTGAACACTAAGAACTGTATAATTTAAGATGAGTGAATCTGAATTTCTTTGTGATTTTTATGTATAAATAGGTGAAAAGTCTGGTAAAGAACTATGTATGATGGAATGATTTTCACTGCACAACTCAGGCATGTGTGGATGAAAAAATTCTATTGCATGTCCTGCTCAGAATAACATCCTGCCCAGAATAAACTAATGCCTAGTTCTCTATCACTGAAAAGTTCTTGGGGAGTTTCTGTTTTTCCTGTAGTTTCAGTGACACCATTGCAACCAAATTATTCTAAATTAAACCTCCCATACATAAATATATGTATTTATACATAACCAGTCATTTAGTGTTGTTCCACTCTTATCCTAAGGGATCTATTAAGAAGAACCTCAGCTACCCCACCTCAGGGGTGGGTTGTAACAGAATGGTTCTGTTGTCCTTGCCCTTTGCTTGCAGAAATTGTGAATCTGTGTCGAGATGATACAGAGGCCACCTAGAGAAACTCTGATGTACGAAACAGTATGAAACAGCAAAAGTGTCATTTCAAACCTCGAGTTTCAGTCAATTATCATTAGAATCTAAGTCTGGAGAGCAAGAAGTATCTCCAAATACATGGTTTGGAAAACATGTTGGTGCACAGATGTATTCACACATTATGCAATTGCCAGCTTTGAGAAGAAAAGCAGCTCAGACATTTTACAGGTGGTAGTTTAAAAAGAAAAAGACTAAATTATGGAAGAAGTAGGAATCCTACCAGTGCTGCATTTGGGGCCATACTAAAAGCCACTAGCCTGTGAGTAAGTGTGATTTCAGACCTTGTTGACTGGAAGCCAGTAATATCTGCCTGTGAAAGTCATTGGTAAAATAAAAGTACATATATTTACTTTCAAAAATTGTAGGAATCGCTGTATACAGTGAGTTTTTCAGTGGGTGTGGGAAGCTTAAGTTAGCTATTCATTAGCTCCAGGTGAGTGCTGTCTTTATTTGCATAACTTCATCAGGTACACTTCTGTATCTGAAGTGATATTCTGCCATATATGAATGATAAATATGGTTATAGCAAATACTGCTTAAAGCAGTAGAAAGAGAGTGTTTTCTGATGCTGCTCAGTGCTTAATCTAATGTACTGAACGAGTCCATGTTATCTAGCTGTAGAATCAGCCAAAGGAAAATATGCTCACATGCTGTTTAATGAACTGTTTGAAGACTACTCCAATGCACTAAGACCAGTGGAAGACACAGATAAAGTACTGAATGTCACCCTTCAGATCACATTGTCCCAAATTAAAGACATGGTGAGTAAAAGTATAGTTCTATTTTTCTAAAACTATGCAGGAATATGTTAGATTTAAGCGTTTTGTTTGGATGTAAGCCTTTTGTTTGGAGTAGGAAAAGCAGCCTTCATATTGTTGTGATAACTTCAGAAATGCTTCCTCAGGGTGAGGGGAGAGGGGGTGGCCTGAGGGGGTGGGGGTGTCCTGCTCTCCAGCTTTTTGCACATCCTTCTCTGGTTGCAACACGTAAGGCTTCCATTACAAGTCTGGAAACTAGAACTTCTGAATTTTTAAGGCTTCTTTTGTAGTTAGGAGTTGGTATCACACCCTCCAGGCAACTTCTGCTGAGTTTTAAATACAGCAAATGCTTCTCTAAGATGCAATTAATTTCTACATAAAATCCCTAAAATTAGCCTTCAGTAATTTTTATAATATTTTTTAGATACACTTTTAAGGCAAAAGAAAATGTGTCTGTAAGGAGAGGGAAGATTATTTTTGTGACTTCTGAATTATAATTTCAAGGCCTTGCCAAGCTCTCAAAGAATTTCTTAGCCTGAATCTGTTAGCTATTTACTATTCTGAAGCTTGCAAAAGGAAATTAGGAAGAACTGGGAGCATTAGACACTGTGATTGAAACTAGGGAGGGTGCTGAGGGAAGAAGGTTTGCACAAGAAAAAGTCCAAACCAGTGATTTCCCTGTATGGTGTATGGGCCTAGATGCCTGTCTGAGAATTATTTTGTGGCCTGTTAGTATTCTGGGCTGTTTTGAGCACTACATCAAAGCCATATCACAGATGCTGTCTGTGTCTAAGATGTGATTTTGTCACCTTCAGCTAGAAATATTTCTACATTTTTATGCAGGATGAAAGGAACCAGATTTTGTCAGCTTACTTATGGATTCGACAAAGCTGGTATGATGCGTACCTCAGATGGGACAAAGATAAATATGATGGCTTGGATTCTATCAGGATTCCAAGCAATTTGGTTTGGAGACCAGATATTGTCCTATATAACAAGTGAGTGTGGCTAGAGAAAATCAGCTTGCATATTTGAAGGAGGGAGTGGGGGTTAAAGGAGTAACTGGCCTACAGAGTATGAACTTTCATCTCTATCTTATCTTAGCAAGGGGTATGTTGGTTGTTGTCTTAACATTTGTTGTTGATAATCTAAATATTTTGCAATAAAGCTATCGACAAGATCTGAAAATAATGTTACACAACAAAGCTTTTCTGAATTTTTCTGCACTGGGAATTGAATACCCTGGCTGTCTGAGGTGCTTTCTGCCAGCCCCCACTAGAGAACTGTGGAAGATTGTCTACCAAAAGATGATACATGAAGGATGTACTCCTTGTCTGGTCTTCCAGGCCAATAATGACCTGTAGATTTTTTTCATCTTTTAATGGACTCTTATTCTACTGTGTCCTGTTTGAGGTCAAGTTTGAAGAAACTATGGCCAACAAATACAACATAATTTAGCAGCACTGACATCTGGCATTCATAAGCACTCATACCTGTAAATAATGGTTAACAGTAAGTTCCTACTAAAATTCAGTATAAACACGATTTCAGAAGCATGCTTTTACTGGTGTGAAAGGAGGCTCTTCCCCATTGCCCACCTTCTCTGGCCTTAAGTTTTTGTCTGTCAATCCTGATTACCATTTTTCTGTCTTTTAGGGCTGATGATGACTTTTCAGAACCAGTAAATACTAACGTAGTGCTGAGATATGATGGAAAAATCACTTGGGATGCTCCTGCTATCACAAAGAGCTCTTGTGTAGTGGATGTGTCTTACTTTCCCTTTGACTCCCAGCAGTGCAACCTTACCTTTGGGTCCTGGACCTATAATGGTAATCAGGTAGACATCATCAATTCTCTTGATAGTGGTGACCTCTCTGACTTCATAGAAGATGTGGAATGGGAGATTCATGGCATGCCAGCAGTGAAGAATGTTATCACTTATGGGTGCTGCTCTGAGCCTTACCCAGATGTGACCTTCACACTGATTTTGAAAAGGAAGTCCTCTTTCTACATATTTAATTTGTTGCTTCCTTGCATTTTGATCTCTTTCCTGGCCCCGCTGGGATTCTATCTCCCTGCAGACTCTGGTGAGAAAGTGTCTCTGGGTGTTACAGTTCTTCTTGCTCTGACTGTGTTCCAGCTGATGGTTGCAGAGATCATGCCCCCATCTGAAAATGTACCTTTGATAGGTGAGCTTTACACACTTTGTCTTTAAGCATGACTTATTAATAGCAGGGCTGTATTTCAGGAAATCTTTATGTAATCTGTGATTTGTGGGAAGATGTATTTGTTACATTTTGGAAACATAGCAAAGTACTTGAAATATGTGTGGAATTGGTATATGTATGCTGCAGTTTTTAGAAGTTATTTTGTGTTTATGTTTAATTATACACTGTCTAGCTATTTTATATTTATTAAATGTAGTTAGATATTTAGAATTATGGTATCATATCTTGAAATAAACCTAGTAATGGAAAACAATCTTAGAACTAACACATGAAGTATAATCAAGAGCTATAAACTCAAGGTCAGACTGTTTCAAGATATGCTTCTGCCAGATCCAGGTGGTTGGATGGCCTGGCTGGCATACTCACAGTTGACTTAACATGTGACAATTGATACTTTGAATTACAGTTCCTAGGAATTCATTATGCTGAAATTTAACTTATATCTGGGAGTTCAGAAAAGTTCGTGTGCAATGCAAGGAACTTAGCTTAGTCTGTTTGCTCTATTCCCACACTCTCCCTTGCCATCCTTTCCAATCCCTTTGAAACTGGGCTCGTGTCACACTTGTCTGTGGCATGTCCTCTGTCACTGTCAGCCCTTGCTTTTCCTGCAGGGCAGGGCTGGGAGCTGCCTCTCTGCATGGGTTGGTTGGGTTGTCAGCTGTGTACTTCAGTTGCCAAAAGCAAGGGCAGAGGAGCACAACTGGCGTTCTCTTCAGCTCTTGCTCTGACCTGTGAGCTGGCAGCACACTGGTTGTGGATAGCAGCAAAGTCTGGATATTCACTGTTTGAGTGTGAAAGCATGGATCTGCTGGTGTGGGGTGCACCAATAGCTCAAACAAAGTGTTTTCATCCCTGTTGTTAATACACTGACTTGGGATTTCCAAGGTGTCATTGGCATGGGGATTTTGCAGACACTGGGAAAAGAGCAAGGCTTTTGAGAAACATTCTTGGGCTGCTTTCTGAATGGATGTATTTCAAGTAATCAGAGGTTTTAGCTTGCAAATATTTACCATGCTAATGACATGTAATGAGTATGAGATTTTATTTTAATGGCTTTTATCTTTGTTTTTAAATGGTGAATCATGATCTAAGAGAATTAAGGTGATTAAAACTTTGTTTCACTTGCATTTATGCTTAACACGATGTTGTCACACTGTTACTTCTCAATGAATTTTTTTTTTAATTAGAGTAACATCTTTAATATGATTTTATTTTGTGTTCTAGGAAAGTACTACATAGCAACTATGACCATGATCACAGCTTCCACTGCACTGACAATCATTATCATGAATCTCCATCATTGTGGCTCAGAAGCAAAGCCTGTTCCACAGTGGGCCAAGGTGGTTATTTTGGACTATATGTCAAAAATCTTTTTTGTTTATGATGTGGGTGAAAATTGCACAAGTCCGAAAAGAGAGAAGGAAGAAGAACAAAGGTTAGAGGGGGATGATGGATGTCAGAGGAGACACAAAGAGGTAAGGAGTCCTCTTTCCACTAGGAATGATGACTGCAATCTTAAGGAGAAGCTCAATGGAAATTGGGATAAAAGCTATGGAGTTCATGGTGAAAATGTTAGGGAGACTGTTAATTGCTGTTCTTGTTACAAAATGCTGATTAAAAATATTGAGTATATTGCTAATTGTGTTAGAGACCATAAAGCAAACAGGGCCAAAGGAATTGAATGGAGAAAAGTTGCAAAAGTGATGGACAGGTTTTTCATGTGGATTTTTTTTATCATGGTGTTTTTTATGAGTGTGCTGATCATTGGGAAAGCTGCTTAACTGAAAATGAATATGTTCCTTTTGTAAATCTGAATATTCTGTGTTTGTTTAGGAGGAGTTCTGTGATAGGGGTGCTTTTGAGATCTTTGTCTTGCATTCTGTAACAATAAACAAATTGATTTGGTAGGGTGTGACAGTGAGTTGAGACATTGCATAACTGAGGCCTTTGCTGGTGACTGTCCTTGCCTTTTAGCATGTGTGTGCTGATGAGACTGCAGGATAAGCAGTCTGTGCTCCTCCTTGGCAGGTGGTGGCCATGGCTTGAGGCTATCTGGGCCAGAGCACTGCAGCAGTGGAGCAGACAGCCTAGTAGGGAGCTGTATATTCACAGGGCTGCATCTCTGCACCTTGGAATTTGATCAGCCCTTTCTTTCTTCCAGGGGGAAAGAAAAGTGGATTTGTGACATGGTGACATTTTCTGGAGATCATCCTTTCACATCACTGCCTTTTTTTCCTTTTATTTTAGCTTGACTTGAAAACTTGTGGTTTTTCTTACAGCTCACTGATCATTGTTCCTATCATTTCATAGGCTCCCCATGTCTATCTGCTGTGTCTTTAGCTTCCAATAGGTTGAGCTTACTGAATATGATCTACCTCTTTATCATTTTTTTTGCTGCTGGATGTTACTCTATTGTCACCATAGCTCCAGTAAGCCAGATTCCCAGGATTTCCTCCTCACTGAGTCAGAGAGCCTCTTCAATTCTTTCTGTTGGGCCTATTAATAGGAAGAACTTCTGTCCTTCCTACATGTCTCAGAGCTCTGGGCACTCATGCAAGATGTGCCTTTAAATGCTACTTGAAACTGCTAAAATAGGAGGGTGTGACTTCTGTCTTCTTTCACTGCACGTACCCACCAGTGTTCACTCTTTGTGTCCCTTGTTCACTCTTACAGGTTCTTTAATACTTAAATTTTAAACAGTTTACAGGAATGCCAAGGTTTCTCTGTGCATTGTTTAACACAAAATCGTGACCTTACAGACTCATTAATGTAGTGCCATAATGAACACTCCTTGCTTAGCACCCTTGTACTTACATGTATGGAAAAATGTTTGTTGCTGACAACACCAAATACCCACTCTTCTGTCTGTTAATCTCTATTAGCCCTCTCAGACTGATAGTGCTCTGGAGGATGTCTCTTGTGGTAAAGTAAGAAACCAGTACCCCAGGCATGCCCATAGCAAATAAATTGCTTTTGCAAAGCGCCCTGAACTTTAAACCATTGATATTCTAGATGCAGTGGGAGAGGCAGAATGACATTGTAATGGATCCCAGTCAAAAGTTCATGTGATAAAACTAATTTTCATAATTGTCACAGTTAATAGGTGCATACCTGTGAATCAGTAACTTAAGAGCAAGGAGCTAAACTGGTAAAGTGATGCAGTTGTTATGCCCAAATTTATTAGAAGAAAGGGGATTGTTCTTTTATTTTGATGATGTAAATGATGCATTGAATTGCTAATGGCAGGTTTTCTTTTGTGTGGAATAATTAACACTGTAACTTATCTGGATTCTCATGCATAATGCAAACCTTAAAGTCCAGGTTTTAATGTAAAGCTAAACTGAGTGTCTAGCCAAGAATAAACTCAGTATGTGGAAAAAGTCTCAAGTGTGTTCCCTGTGTATTATCAGTTCCCACTCAACCAGAGCTTTGAGTAGCTCCTTTAGAAGACAAGCTGTTCATTTTCACTCACTGTGCAGAAAAATGATTACATCCACTTGCCACGTAGTTCACGATTTGGCACTTACACTGCCTGCTTGAGGAAACTGGTTTGCTCTTTGTTGTGGAAAAAATTATTGTCTGTAAAGCTGAGCGAGTAAAGTATGTGAAGATAAGGGTAAAATATTCAGAACATGAGTCTTAAGCATGGAAAACTGATGACCAAGGGTTTACTTAAGGTTTATGGGTGGCATAAAGAGCTACTATTCAATCTCTTACAATATAGGAACAGGGTACATGAAATGTACACAGTGTTTGGCAGTGGAGGAGTCTGTACAACATGTGATAACACTGAGGAACTCTTTGCAACAGGATTGGTGAGTGCCAAAAGATTATATGGATTTCAAGACTTAAGGGAAAAAAGAAAAGAAAAATCTATTGGCATACTTATAAATACAGTCACCAAGCATTTGAAGGAGCAGCAATATTTTAGGGATTCATGTCTACATGTTCTTCAGTGCTCTTCTTCCCACTGGTGGCACCCACTGGAGGCACCTTTAAGATTTAGGCAGCCCTTTACTCTGACTCAGAATATCTTCCTTAGAAATTCAGATTTTGTCCACATCACTCTGTTCAAAAAAAACTGCTGCAGTTGTAGGCTTTCTATGTGCAAGGGGAAGTTTGCAATCATAGGTGGGCCTCTGTCACGCTGGTGATTTTTTAGTTCTCTGCATGCTTGGATCATGATGTTTTCATGCTTGGATGAAATCATGTTTTGCAATTCCCTTGTACTTTCTATGTGAAGATGTGAATGTATAAGAAATACCCTCCTTGCAAGAGTATGATTTGAAAAATAGTTCTAATAATTTAAACCTATTAACTATCAAATTTGGTTTTAAATTGTTGTCCTTTTCTTTGGATCACCAGACATTCTCAAGGTTTTTTTCACCCTTTATTCATAAATGATGATTTTTCTTGATTTTGTAAGAAAGACTTTTCCATCTTTAGTTCATAGGAGCTCTGGATTTGATAAAGATTGTGAGCAGCAGATGATGAATGCCAGTAGATGCTGATCCCTGACCCTTGGGACCGTTGAGTCACGTCTTTGGACTTGCTCATCATTCAGGGTAAAAAAGATGATGTGACACTGTCTGGCCATGGTTCTGGTGACAAGGCTGACCCAAGGCCGGTGCTACTGCCATGCAAAGGCTGCCTGGTTTAATGCTAGCTCAGGAGTTTCTGACTAAACTGTAGGGACAGTTGCTTAGGTCTTAATGTTTGGAGAATCACACAATCATTCAGTTTGGAAAAACCTCTGAGATGGTCGAGTCCAATCTTTGACTGATCACCAACCTTGTCAACTAGACCATGGCACCAAGTGTAATGTCCAGTAGCTTCTTGAACACCTCCAGAGATTGTGACTGCACCACCTCCCTGGGCAGTTCATGCCAATGCTTAACAGGCCCTTCCATGAGGAAATTTCATCAAGGAGAAACTTGTTCTTAATCAGCCTTGTGTGTCAGCAGGCAGAACTGTACATGACAGCTGTAGTGCTGAGTGAGACAGGACTGTTTAATCTAATTCTATCTGTCTTGGTTTCTGCCTCTTTCCTTTTTGTGCCTCGTGCTTAGATTCAGTAATCTTTGAGGAAGATGAAATCCAGAAATTACGAATAACTACAATTATAGTAATAGAAAATCAGCTATTTATGCACTGAGTAGCTCCATTTACCATGAAGGCAGCAAAGTGACTTTATATTTATTGAGGAAGACAACTATGTTATAAAAATACTGTCTTAGATCTGTGTGCTGCAGAGGCCTTCGAGGGATGAGCTGACAGATTCTTTTGTTGTACCATCTCTTGGCAGAGAGATCAACTCTCCTTTCTTGTACTGAGTCACTGCAGTGTTGAAATGAGGGAAAACATAAACTGTCTCTTGTGATGTCACTGCTCTTTTCACAAGCAGATTAAGAGAGCTGAAGTGTAATGGCATATTGGGGTGTTGAATTTTCAACAGTGCAGAAAGGTAGAAGATGGCCTTTCCTAACTAGGAAATCTGTTTGTGTTCATGGAAATAGAAGCAAGAGAGTCCAGACTAAACGAAAAAGGATCATCCTGAATGACAAATGACATTCAGAGAAGAAGTTTTCCCCACATTTCAGGGATTCAGATGTCACATTCCAAGCATATACATCTTTTGTCCACTGGTTAGCAAAGTTTTGTTCTCTGACACTGCCAGGATTACTATAAGAAACAGTAGTTTCTCAAGCAATGAAGGAGTCTGGCAAGAATTCCTGCACCAGTCCCAATTTGAGAAGCTGTAGACCTGAGTGTGATTGTTTTGGAGACGGGAAAAGGAGACTGTGAGGTGAAGGGCAACTCCTCTCATTCTGTTTATAAAAGTGTGAAGAATCCATATTTTCTTGCAAACTTCTGTTATGCATTGAAGAAGAGAATATATTGACTCTTGTTTTCTTTCTTAAAATCTTTTCATCAGTGACAGTTTATAGGACCAAAGGTGACCTCTGTAGTTTATGTGCAGCCACCTCCTTTGTACTTGCAGGCAGAGTGAGTGACCTAGAGCTCAATTAAAGGAGGGGAGCAAGCTGAAGATCTCTTTTCTCACTGTTCTCTGAAGTCTACTAAAGAGGAGAAGTCTTTCTTCTTTGTTAGAGACAAGTCCAACCCTGTGGAAAGGACCAGAGGTAGTGGAGGTGTTTGTATCTAGTTCGTGCTGTGCAAATTAGCTTCATTTTCTCCAGACAGTTTTTAAGAATGCTGTTTTATTGTTGCAGTAAGGAAAAACAGACACACCAAGTACCTAGCTCAGTTTTGGTCTTATCTAAATACTGTTTAGTATTTAGTCTAAATCTGCCTTTCTAAATACTTTTGTACATTTGATTCCTAGTCTGCAGGCCACAGAGCACTGAAGATCTGCAAGGCCACCAGGAGCACACTGCACCACCAAGGTGAGTGTCTCAGGTGGTGCCTCCTGGTTCCCTGGGGTGCAGGGATGGACCTTGGTAGTGAACTAAATCAAGCTTAAGCCACAGGAGCTGTTTTGTCTGGCCGTGACAGTGCTGTATGTTCTGTCAGGTGCAGTTCTAGCTATTGTGGTTGAGAAGGAATTCCAGAGGTACTCTAGCATCAGGATAAAATACCTGCAGAGGGTGGGATGTAAGATTATGGGGAACACAGCAGGGTGGGAAATATGGTCTGTGAAAAAGCTGGTATCTGGAACTGCTGTGGTCTCTTCTTGGGTATTCCTGCTTCAGAGTAGAAGTCCACTAAGTCAATATCCAGGAAATGCAAATTGAAATTTAAAAAGGGCATCTGCAATTTCAAGCAGGGTTTTTGTTCTACTTTTTGAAGACATTTATTTAAAAAGTAGCCCAGTACTACCTTTTAAGTAACCCATTTAGGATTATGGATTTTTAGGGAGCGGGTACTGTTGTTTTTTGCCTCTGCCATTATCATGTTCTGTGTCTTGAATTTACACAGCTACTCATAATAAATCTTTATTTTAAAAGAACTTGAAACAGATTTTCATATGTCATCATTTTTATTCATATTACTCTTCACTGATCAAGATTTTATCTATGGTGTTGGGAGTGCTGGGAAGACTGCACACCACAGTCCTTCCTACATTTCACTTTGGTTTGAAGAATGCCCTAGTTTTGATTAATTTAAATTCAATGAAAAAAATGGCAAAAGAAGAGTGGAGTGAAAAAGCCCATGCTTTAAAAAAATTACTCAAACCTAACCCATGTTATTGTAGGCAGAATGTTTCAGTGAATAAAATTATTACATTTGATTCACTGGGTATTTTCTTGCTATGTATCTGTCTCCACTAACAGACATCTTGATTAACTGCAGTCTCAAATACTGTATAATGACATCACATTCTTGTTTTATTTGCTTTTGAATTCTCCATTAGCATGCTTAACAACAAGTTAGCAGGAAATTCTTTGGGACAATAGAATACGAACAAAGAAAGAACGATACAATCATTAATGCACACATTTGCATGCTTCTATTGTTAGTGTGCCATAGATAAGTAATAGATCTGTCTCTTTTATTCATTGTGTGTTTTCAGTTTTAGCTGGGCACTACCAAGCTGCCCATAACATTTCAGTGACAAGAGAGCCTTTTGCTAATGTTTCACTGTAACAAAAGTGTACACTAACAATAAAGTTAAATAGATGGTAAAGTCATCTGGAGTAGTCTCCAGAAGTTAGAAAAGACCTTTGCAGAGAAAGCGTTTGGCTAGAATATAGAGTCCATGTTTAATGGGGATGAAAGTTTTGGGTTGACTTGCACAGGACCACAATTGGTTAGAGGATGGTAGCAGACACAGCTATGTTGCAAAATAATGCTACATAAGGTTAGCAAAATGAAGAAGAGGAAAGAGATGGGAAAAGCTAACTAAACATAAAGTGAAAAAAATAGAATTACTGAGACTATTGTTCAGCACCTGTGAGTTCACTAGAGCACATTCAAGCAGTGGCACAGCTACTTTCATTTTCCATGTCCCCATTCACTGTTCAGCCCGTGTCCAGGGGTGGACTGCTGGCAACCCTGGGGCTGCATCACAGCAGTGGGTCTCTTGTGGGGTAAGGGGTCACTGTCTCAGCCAAGGACAAGGGTGCCAGCTTACCCCAAATCATGATGATGTGTCCAAGCCTTCACTAGCTTGATGGATTGATGGAACCCTGAGGACCCACTGTCATCACCTACTGGTAAAGCAGTTCCACTTCATCTCACTGCTCCACTCCCAAAAGTAACTGTCTGGTGGCCTTCAGCATGAGGATTGTCACTTACGTGGTCTGGAAGGTTGGCTTTCTCTACACTACTTTATAGAGCTGAGTTACTTCTGGTACCATGATTATTCAAACAATTTTCTGTCCAGCTCACCCACTTTCTCACAGAAAGTTGGTAGCTTCCTCCATAGGAAGGGTGACATGGTTCATTGCTGTATTTTTATGTCCTGCAGGTTGTGCCTACTTTTGATTAGCATTTTAATATTCTAGGTGGATGTGAGCAGTATATCTGTGGTGAATGAAACTTCCATTGCTTTTATCTAGTGTTTCTAACATAGCTGGAAACAGAATGGTGGTCACAAGATAATCTCTTTCCTCACAGTTAAAGGATGAGAGTTTATGAAAAACTTTATGAAAAAGGCCTAACACTAACATCCCAAATCCAAGGGTGAACTGGCTTCTTTCTCCCTTGCTCTGAAATGGTAGTGGAGTACAAATGACCTCAGGGGTATGCTGACCAGATATGGGCAAAATGCAGTTACCTTCAGGTACAGTGCCTCAGTTCTGCTTTGGAGTTTTGTAGTTCACTACCCTGCAGAGCTTGTTTGACCTGCAACGAAAAGGATTCTCAACACCATGGTTCAAAGTGGTCTGGATAAATGTGTTATTTGGGACAGCTGCATGAATTCTCAGCAGTGCTTCAAGCCAGCAAGTTTTCTGTCTGTAGGAGCATTATACTGGAACCCTAGATTCCTGAAACACTAGCAGAAAAGTCTGGGGGTCCTGCCCTTAGGGGAATAGTGGAGAGGTGAAGGATGTTGGAAAGAACAAGTCCAGGCCCAAGTGTCTCTTATGTGAAAGCATCTTGCAAAAAGTTCCTGCTTAGGAGTCAGCTCCTCACCTAAATCCTGAGACCTCTAGGGGTCATGCAAGTGCTGTTCTAGTTGCTGGGGTGCTTCAAGGCCAAGCTTGTAGGTGGATTTTTTTAAAGAAAAAATGCACCACTCTTAACCCTAAATGTGCTGTTTTTTCCAAGATGCAACAAGAGATGTAGCCTTGTTGGCACAGCTGTTCCTGTTAATCCTTTGTGGGTAAGTGCAAAGATTATTCTGAAAGGCTGCCTCCTAACTTCCTCACAAGCTGTGCTTTAATTTATAGTGCAGTTCAGGGGGTAACAGTCTTGGGAATAGATCTGATTTGAAGTAGGCTGCTAGACCTACTGCAGGTTGAAGGTTTCATGAACAGTGGAGGTTGGTCCCTACACTTGGTCAGGATATTCTGGTATATTGCTGTGACTAAGAGAAAATTCCTGCTGGAGGCATTGGGAGCTATGACAGGGGGAATTTGAGCCCTTGGCCAGGTTGTGGAAGTAATTTGCTCCATAAGATCATTAGAGTTGTGCTTTGCATTGGTAGCTGGGAAAGTGTGGCTATCACCCCAGAGCTTTGGTTGCTTCTGAGCATCCAGTCTGTCTCTCCAACATTCCCCTTGCCAAGGAGGCTGGAGCTGGGCATGATTTTGGGAAAGGACACAGCCAGGACAGTTGACCCACTGATCAAAGGGTATTCCATAACATAAGACATCTGCTCATCTATAAAAGGTATAAAAAAGGAGGAAGGGAGAGTGGTGGGTGGGAGGGAGTGGGGAATTTTTCTTCCATAGCAACTGCTATGCATACTGAAGCCCTGCTTCCCAGGAAGAAGCCAGACATTATCTCCTGATGGGAAGTAGAGAATAAATTTTTTATTCCCTTTGCTTCCATGCACAGTCTTTGCTTTTGCTTTATTAAAATGCCTTTGTCCTGATCCATGAGTGGTTTTTTCCATCTTATTTTCTCCCTCCCTGTTCTGCTGAGGAGGGGAATGATAAGAGAGACTTAGTGGGCACCTGCTGTCCAGTGAGGGTTAACCCACCATGCCAACTTAACCTTTCATTGTTGCATCATATTACCATCCTCTGGAGGATTCCTGGAGTGTAGAGACTCTTGCAGCTGCTCCTGTGAGGTAATAGATGTAATAAGACTGTGTTGGAGGTAATTTGGTCCAGTTCAAGAGACCCAGAGCACTCTATCTGCTGCCTGGGCCCGGTTTATGCTGTAACCTTCTCCCAAGACACAGTTTCCATCGTGCCTGCAGATGTGCTTTGTAGGTGGCCCCCTTGAGACCAGCCAGGCAGGTGACTCCTTCCCCTTCCCTCCCCATCCCAGAGGGACTCAGACCTGCAGCTCTCCATGCACATGGCAGAGGGGAGGAGGCAGTGCTGCTGAGCAGGGAGAATGGCTGCAGGCACCACCAGGCTCTGTCCTCAGTCTAGCTGTGTTTGCTTGAATGGTGATATGACCAGCTGGGGAAGGACTTCATCTTGTGCAGCAGCAAGACCTCAGTCTCTGTTCACTTCCACTGTGCTGCCACTGTGACTGTTACATTGCTCTTTTGTAGCTTGCATTTTCTTTAAAAAACCCAAGAACAGAAAAAAATAGCTGGAACAAGAAGGCAAATGTTAATCAGACCTGTATCAGTATTGCCTTAAATCCATTACATATACAAAGCCCTGCCTATAGAGAAGGAACACAGCACAATTACTGATTTCAGAAATTCCTGTCCTTACTGGACATCAGAAAAGTTACAAGCAATGAAGTCAAACAAAGGAAACCTTGTGGGTATGCAGTGGGACTAAAATTGCAGGTTTTGCACATAGAGGATGGGGCTTTATCACAGACTGGACACAACCAACGGGCAGATCTGCAGTGGTGTGGCATCTAGTTTTAATGAGATGCTTATTTAAAGATGAGGCAGCAAAGCCTTATTGTAGCTCTGGGCCATGGTCCTGCTGCTGCTTATCTTGCTGTGACTGAGGCCTGCTCTTGTGGCTTGTATATCAGCAAGCAATCTCTGTTTTTTTTCTTTGGCAGGATGTTGAATAAATTACTCTAGATGGGGGTGAATACAAGACAGAACAGAATGACACTGTTTTTTTCATTACCTGCTTCACTGTATTTAGTGAGGATGCTTAGCTAGGACACGGTGTATTGGTAGTGATTCCCAATTCCTTTTACTTAATGACCGTAGCCTTTTTTTCTTTCAAAATTAAGTATCTCTTGGCAAATTTAGAGATGGATTTTGTAGAAGTAGAGCACCATGCTAGAATAGCTGCTTTGGTTAAGCTCTGGGTCCTGCTGAGGTGCTTCATGCCCTAGTAGCAGGACCACCACTTTGGAATTACTTCCCAAATGTGGCAGGCTTTCCTGCAGCTCTGTAGTTCTCAGTGTCGACCCTGCAGGAGCACCCAGGCATTATTGCTGAATAAACAAATACAGGCAATTTCTATTACAGAGATAAAGATTTCTCTTAAAATGGATTACATCTGTAGGGAAGGGAATGGAGACTTCATTTAGTCCAGGAAGAGCTGTGGTGGGGAGTGTGTGCTGAACAAAAACCAGCTTTGTTAGAATTTTCTAACTTTTTACCTGGTACGTGAGCCTCCCCTCTTTTTATTGCTCCTAGGGATCATGCTGTCTCACTGTAAGTAAGATCTCTCCAAAGAGCAGCTTTATCTACACCAGGTAATTTACCTAATAACATGCTATTGAAAGAAAAGTGTTTTACTCTGGTAGGGAGCTAGAAGTTCCAAGGTTCATGGCAAAACTGAGAGAAAAAGTATCTTATCAAGGATCTATACAATCACTTGTAGTTTGCTTTTGCTCTCTTAAATACTGTCCAACAACTCTGGATCCTATGTGAAATAAGTGGGTTTACTTTTATGACCTAAGATATAACAACTGATGTTTTGCATACGTCTTCTGAGATCAATGTTAATTCCTTTTGCGGCTGTTGGTGGATGTTGCACAGCGTAGCTTCTGCCTTGGCATTTTTGCTTTCAACCTTGCTGAGTTAAATGCTAGAGGTTTATTACACGTTTTTTGGCCTCTGAATCTACTAATTGCCATTTGTAAATTTTCCTGGTGGTAAAGGTCACAAAGATAACTTGGCCTCCATAGCTTAACCTCTTGGCACATCTCAGGCGGTGTTGAAGTCTGCTGATTAAACTAATTACTCTTCTGAGATTTCATCATAAAGAAAAACTCTTTTGCCTTTATAGTTCACTTCCATAAAATTTTTTGCATCATATCTCAGAGCTGGGTTAGGAACTTCTAATTTTACTGGAGCACAATCAGATAGTAGAAAGAGTTTATATTTGTCAAACATAAACCTGATCCTGAACTGTGTGTTGCATAGATGCCTTCGTCTGCTTCATAAGATTGAAGGCATGCTGCTGCTTTTGCTTTCCCTCTAAACTTTCTGCCTTTGCTAGGAACACCTCTGGGCAGGTGAAACTGGAACAAAGCCTGAGAATAAAGCAACAGTGCTTTGGTGTATAAAGCCACACAAACTAGCACTTGAGGTTCACTCTAGCCCCTGCAGAAAACTCACTCATGAAAGTGTGTGCTTCTGAGCATAAGATACACTTTCCAAAGCTATGCCTTAGTGCAGACAGGGGATCCGGTGCACTAAACCACCTATTCCTGTTTGGGGGAACCAGGAGCAAGCTAGGACCAGGATGCTGTCATAGAAGGCTGGTCTCTCACTGTTCCCTGCACCCAGCACTCCTGGTTAGCCTTTGCTCTCTTGCATTGAAATGCCCAGGGCTATCTCCACTGCCATTCGTGACAGTCACACTGCCAGAGTCCAGCAGGGTGGGGACAGGTGGGCTAATACCAGATCATGCAGAGCAGCCCTTTATGTGAGCTGTTGCAGAGGATGTGTAAAAGCAAATGCCCCTGCCCCTTCTGCCTGCTGTCCCCTCCTGCTTTTCGTTGCTGAGGTGATCCTTACTGTGTTTTGTCACTGGGTACAGCATTGCAAAGATGGCATTCTGGAGCTGTTGGAGTACAGCTGATTGTGGTGATGTGCTGACACTTACTGAAGCTTAGAAAGCTCCCCAGAGCCACTGCAGCAGAGAAGGCCACAACCCACAGACATAATCAACCCAGGGACACCTCAAATGTCTCCTTGTTGTGATCTGGGGTCCCTGTGGACCAGCATTACAGCCTTGCCTTTCCTACCAAGATCAACTCCAAGGCAGTTGCAGCAAAGCCACTGTGGTACCTCTAAAATACAGATTATAAGTTTAAAAATAGGCAATCAAGTATACATACCTCTACATAAATCACAATGCAAGATACAATCATTGCATTTATAGAATTATAGAATGGTTTAGGTTGGAAAGGACATAAAAGATCATCTACTGTTGTTATGGTTTTTGGACAGCACAGGAATACCAATATGACTCTCTATGATGGTGAAGATGAGAGTCAACTTTATTCTTCTAAATTCTACTTTTATAGAGTAGTTCAGTACAAAGAACATGATTAGTTATTTAGCATCTACTCTCTTTTGTAAACAGTTTTTTCCAGTAAACATGCTGGAAAAATACTACTTACAGATAGTTTCTCACTTCTTAAAATTTGTTTAAATTCTTCTTTAAGATTTCTCAAGCTAACATGAGAAAGTTGCTTGTTTGTTTTTCACACAGACACTAACAGAGCCTGAAGCTTAAGTTCAGACCATTGTCAGCCCCACAATCTACTTCCAAGCTCCTGCCACAGGTAGAGGTACCTTCTACTAGACCAAGTTTCTCAAGTTCCTATCCAGCCTGTCCTTGAACATTTCCATGGATGGGTTATCCACAATTTCCTAGGGCAACTTGTGTCTGTGCCTCACCACCTTCATAGTGAAGAGTTTCTTCCTAATACATGATTTAAATTTACCCTTTCTCAGTTCAAAGCCACTCCCCCTCTTCCTGTCACTACATCCTCTTGTGAAACGTCCCTCTCCAGCTCTCTAGCTCATCTGATTCCCAGTGCTGAGCTCAGGCAGAGGGACTGGGGCCAGGGTGCTGCAGCTGCCTGACCACCCCTGGCTGCTCTTCTCCATGCAAGTCCAAGCCTTTGGGGGGTTTGCAGAGCATTTGGAGAAGAAATGTACACTGTAACATCTGTGTCCTGTTGTACTGGGGGAAAACTGATTTCAGCTGTTTCCAGTGCCTTTGCTGGATTATGTGTGAGCATAGAATTTATGAATGCAATAATTAAATGTAGTTTTGAAGCATCTTTTCTGGCACTTCACTACAGTGAGAGTAAGGCCAGCTTTAGAAGAAAAGGCCCTTCAAGCAAGATCTAAAGGCAACATTCAAAATTATTCTTAAGGTGCATTTGACTTCTCTTTCCAGAACATCCAGTCCTCATCTCTCCTCCTTTTTTACTTAGTTACTGCACTTCATTTTTTCAAAGCCCAGCTTCTCTGCTCCTCTTCTCCTCTGCTCTATCACTTCCCAACATGGAAATTATTTGCAGCATGTCCTTGTACTTGATCTTGGACACATGAGATTCCCAGCTGGATCCAGACTTTGTTGCTCCTTGTGCACAGGACATACTTGATACATTAGCAATACTATGCCTAGTGTGTCCATTACATCTGCTGCATTTCTGCCAGATGTCAGGCTATATTCCCAACCAGTATGGTGTTTGGGCATGATCCGAATAGCCTGAACACCTATAGCAACCCTGGCACTGAAGTTTGCCACATACCTGCCAACACAAATTGTTTTCTGCAATATTGAGGCTGTTGTAAGCTTTATTTGTTCCTGTGGACAGAGTGTGTCTACTATTTCTCAATGTGCATATCTTGAATTGCCTTGTAGAAAGTAGCTCTTTTGTCCATAACTCCTTCCTTAAAATCAATGATAGCAAATACCAACATTTTCAGAAATGCTAGAGATGAGATTTTTCAGGGGCTAAACTGAGTTTAGTGTCTCAAAAACCAAGACAGAATGAGAGCTAAATCTTCAGAACTGCAGAGGAAATGCTGCTAGGTGGGTAAGCATGTCAGAGTAACTACCACAGTCTCCAATTGTGAATGTTCCTTCCCACCTTCCCCACAATGAGACATTCTGTATTTCAGGCCCAGGAAAGTCATGTGCAGTTTAAATGGAATTAATGACAAGAAGGTAAAGGGAGAGTACAAAGTACCAATGCAAAATAAAAAGGAACCATGTCTTGGCTGAGCTTCCATCTGTTTTATTTGAGAGGGAAAGTACTTGTGTGTTGACAGTTACTAAATAAACTGAAAACATGTTTGTCTGCAGAAATCCCCCAAGCTGGAGCTGCCTGGAGGCTGAAGGGATACTGGGGAACAGTAGATAAACTTGTCCTGTTCCTTCTTTTCCCTGGTTATTGACTTCTGATAGTGGTGGATGCTAAATCTTGGGCTAAATGGATCCTGCGTCAGACTCAGCACAGATACCCATAAATTTTAACTGTGCAGCTGCTAAAGAGATGGAAAGATCTTCCTGGGGACTTAATGTATTTTCTCCTAGGTTGTAAAAGTTGTGGAAGAAAATCTATCACTCAGCTTCTTCTCCACCATTCATCTTGGGCTACTCTGAAATACCATCTTCTCTTTTAGCATTCTGTTTAGTAGCAAACAAGTTGAGTACATTCAAACTGCTTTGCAGTTTGAGCTGAGCAAATGTAGAAATAAGAGTTTAAAGTAGTCACAGTTGTCTCTGTTCTGGCAGAGAGCCCCCATAGTGCGCTGGACCAGAACAGCCATTGCATGAGGCTCCTTATAGTGGGAATGTCCAACCAAAAATCAAAATTTCACACGAGCAGTCGCTTTGGCAACAGCCTGCTAGCAAGCTGTCATCTAGCAAGCTGCCAGGGTAACTCTTTACCAAGTGGGGAGGTGTTGGCAGCTTAAACCCATGGGAGCAGAAGTGATGGGTCAGGGCTGCAGTACGGGGGCTGACGCTACAGCTGCCCAGTGCAGCACTGCTCACTCAACGTGTCTGTCCTGTTTGGGATGCAGCTCAAGTGGAGGCTTCTGAACAGCTTTTTGGCAGAAATTTTGCAATGATTTGCCCAGCTTTATAATTCGTATCATAGCTCCTGTATCAGCTCATCCTTGTTATTGAGGCTTTTATGTCAATTTAAATGTATCTATTTCTAGCTTTCATCAGTTTGAGCCTCTTATGCCATCTGCTAGATGTCCAAAAGTTGTTTTCTTACTAGAAAATTGTGTTCTGCTATATTTACCCTTCAATCAGAGATATTAGCTCATTTGGACCTGGATTTTATCTTTGATCAATAGATCCTATAAGAGTCATCAGAAGCTTTTGTTCCTTCTGATCAAAGTGGAAAAGCAAAATGTAGAGAATCACCTCCAATTTCCTTAGTATTCCTCTGCTTTTTGAGAAGAACCTTATTCCTTGTCTATTTTTTCTCTTCTCCACCCTCTTAAGCTTCATCTACTATTAAATCTTATCTTTTGGGTTGCCATTATCTTCTTGGAACAAGCAAAGCCCTAATTACACTGAATTTCTATATTAAAACCACCGGGTAGCAGCTCCTTAGCCTGCCCTGCCATTTCTGGAGTGAAATAGCTGCTTGCATAAAGCTGCCCTTTGTTTTCCTTGTTGACCTCTTGCAGGTTTTTCCACTCTACCGTCACTTTTTTCTTCCCCCTTCTGATTTCATCAGAAGAGCAGCTTTCATCTATTGTTTTGGGAGGTGTGTGTTTCCATGTGCACTCATGTGCTGCCCCTTTTATGTTGCTTTCACATCAAACTCAACAAAAGCAGAAAACTTACAGGGAACAAGACCTGAGACCTCTGAGCCCTGTCCAATCCTGTGGCATTGTCCTGCTCATTACACCAAGGTTTTAATGTCAGACTGCAAGGAGAAACATTCTGGAAGAGCATATAGATTGGATTTTGTCAGATGATGACTATACTTCCACCTGCTCTACTCATTTTGGGCCTTATCGATTGGCCAATTAACAAATAGCCAGGAAACAACTAATTTAAAAAATGAAAGAAAAATCACTGTACTGGTAAGACTGGAATCAACAATGGGAAAACATGGAGAGACTCTTAGAAAGCCTGTCAAGCTTAATTTATAATAATGCCTCTAAGTTTATAACTGAAATATCAGAAAGCTGTTCTGAAACATCATTTTAGCATATATTCTCTTTTTTCCCCAGCATAACATGTGGTGCTAGGATGTCTTAGTAATCTCTTCTTAAAGACTTGACATGAAATACACAAAGTCATTGAGTTCTGTGTATAAAAGAGTATCACATGTGATCCCTTATCTTATACAGTCTGTTCCAGGGTGTTCCTAAGTTCTGTCAAAGTCAAACCCTGAAATGCTTAGTGGTAGGAATTTTCCAGGGTTGAGGTAAAAGGAGAGGAATATACCTCTGCGCAGGTGCAGTCTGATCCACCAGTCAAATCAGACCCACAGAGGAGTGATGCCAAGGAAGCCTGCTCATCTTTTGTTTTTCATGGATATTTTTGTCTGTTCCCTATTACAGGCAATGTAGCCTCTGTGGATCACAACAGCCAGGTCAGGTCTCCTCACAGCTTTCCCTGTTTGCAGACATGCAAATCCATTTCTCAAGTGAGCTGGAGGTGAACCTCTTGAAGACGAGCGGTGTTTGTGTGTGTGGGAGCACTGCCATCACTAGGATGCTGAGACACCCACGGCAGGGCTGAGCTGGGGGAGCAGCCAGGGCAGAGAACGTGGAGAAGCTGCTGGTGCTCTGTGCTTCTCTCACCGATGGTTCTTGCTCCTGGCCCCTCCTCAGCCCTGAGGAGATGTGTAATGCCATTGTGCAAGGGGAGGAGAGTCAGGAGAGGAGATGAGAGGAGCCTGGGGAAGTTGTCAGGGAATGGGGAGCTGTGTTGGGCCCAAGAATTATCTTAGTAATAAACCTACTCACAAGAATTAAATGGGAGTGGGAGAGCTGCCAGATAATAAAAAAGACTCATGGCACAAAATATTGGGGCTGAGCATCACAAGTAGCCTGACAGGCAGAGTCAGAGTGCATTTGTGGCGTTGCCCAATTTCATGTACAAGAGGTTTTCTGTGCCAAAGGTGGGGCTTTCACATTGCTCTGCCATGCCATGCTTACCTGCCAGGGCATTGCTAGGTGTGCTTCTGCTGCTGTGCCCTCACTGTCGCCCTGTGGATGCAGGCAGGCTGAGATGGGAGCAGATGCTGGGCTGATCCTGCAGAGGTGCCTTGGGCTGCAAAGTTCACCCTCTCCTCCTGATTGTGCCATGGCTCCTGTGGGGACGTGGCAGAGCACACTGGGAGCTGAGCCTGGTTAAACACAGCCCCTGCTGCTCCCTTGGGTCCGTCCTGGCTGGTGGGGGCTGGTGCAGCCGGACCGGGGCAGGCAGCAGCGGCTCTGCGGGGATGGTTATGGGTACTCGGGGTGTGTGGCTCACCTGCCACTGCTCTGGGCTGCTCAAAGCTGAGCCAGGTCCAGTCTGGAAACCTGGATGTCATTCTCTCGTAACACATGAGATGAAAAGCCCTGCTTAGCCTGTACAGACGTCCAGCTGGAAGGTTCCAGGAGACTGCAGCAGTGCTTTTACAAAGGCAGTTCTCATTTCTAGCTGTTATCACGCTTAAGCCAACATTTCCATGGATTGAGTGGACTGCAACAAAAAGCTGTTTAAATAATATAATGAGACTAATGTTGCCCTAAAGAAGATATTGGCATGTGTTAGCATGTGAGAGTGAAGCCAAACAAAAAAAACCCAAAAAACCCAAAAGCAAAAAGCCACAGTTCTCAGAAATCAGCAGACACACCACCCTTGGTGCTAAAGAAGAGAATCTCCAGTGCCTGGCACTCTGGCAACTGCTATTGCACCCCTCAGTCATTTGAGGGCAGTTCTCTGTGCTAACAGGAGAATCAGAGTGTACTCTCCGGACTGCTCCAGAGCAAGTCATGGGCACAGTCTGCAGAGTTTCTTGAACATCCTCTGTCCCTGTGACTAAACATTGCCTTGCCAAGGATGTTCACCTACTCATAACCTCACCTACTGTGTCTCAGGGGCCAAGACTGCCCTTGTCACTCCAGGGCTACATTCTGGTCCCTGGGAATGCTCCATCACGAGGGAGTTGCTGAGTGTACCCTGGCATCTCCACACATTATTCTTGGAGTATGCTCCTGATCCAGGGTGGTGGCAGACCTGTGCCTCTGGTTGGTCTGAACTGGCTTTCCTTATCACAGTACAACAGTGTTTATGATATTCTGGAGATGAAGCAGAAATTTTAGTAATTGCTGCTGCTTTATCTCAAAATGCAAATGGCTTTTGGGAAATTGTTATTCATACTCTGGTTGCAAAAGCAAATGGTGGGAAATCCTCACCTGTGATGAGCTGACATGTCCCTAAATGCCACAGCCAGGGAGAAATAGTGAAGCTCACTGAGAATTTCCAGGGTAGGAAAGATTACTTAGAGTAGGAAACAGCTGCCCAGTCCCAACCTTACCTATGTTAAACAACCCCGTAATGTTTTTTTCTCTCTTGTGGACAAATCATTTACTGTAATTGAATGATCACAACCACATGAAATTCACTTCCTTATGTTGAAAAAGAAAAAAGTCAAGAAAAATAGGATTAAATATCAGTTTATCTTTCCACATAGGTCACATGGCCCAAGTTGATTGTAAAATGTTGAAATACTAGTTTGAGGTGTAGCCAGTGCCAACTGTTGTACACTTCCGTGTTCTCCCTCCCCTCCTATTGCTCACAAAGATGTCACAGAAAGACAAGGAAGTTAATTTTCTCAAGAGGCAGATTTTTTTTGTATCCTGTCAATTTAAAGTACCATTTATTATCCTTAAACCTAATCCTTTTAGACCTTGGTGCTCTCCTAGTCCCAAATCGAAAAGGAACAGCCTGGAAAAAACTTGTACAAAAGCCAAAGTGTGTAACAAAGTCTTAATCTGACAGTGTCTCAAAACCCCACATGAGCTACAAGGAGTGGGTCCAGAAATGCAAGGTGAGACCCTTGTGCACGATGTAGCCTTTTGTGAAAAGAGTAGTGCAGGTTCACAGTTGTGTTTTTGGGGTGTTTACACACCCAGGCAGGGGGCCCAGGCAAAGAGGAGGTGGCTGAACCTGGTGTACACCTGTCTGGCAGGACACTGAGGAGATTGGTGGTTTGAATCAGCATTTGGGAATTTGGTTCCTAAGGAGTTTGGAACTCAGAGGCAGTACAGTGCCATACAAGACTTGATTTTTCTTCCCAGCCACAAATTATAGCAGACTTCCATGATTTCTTTGTCCATGAGCAGCAGCTTATGTTTGCTGTGGTGCAAGAAGCTTCAGTGCTCTGCCAAGCTCTCATAAGCTGCCCCATGGCAGCTTGGATGCCAGCATTGCAGCTGCTGACTAGGATTGTGTCCCTCTGTGTCCTGCACAGAGGCTGGTGAGCCAAGGGATCCATCTTCTGGAGTGAAGCCAAGCTTTAAGGGAACACTTAGCCTATCCATGCTGTCGGAAAGCCTCCTGCAAGGAACAGCAGAAAAGGCAAAGACTTTTCTGAAAAGTCTCGAGACTTCTCAGACTCGAGAAACTAAGGATGCCCTGTGTACAGCCAGTGCATGCATAACAATTTTAATAAGTAATCCCTTGTCATTGCATGCCCTTTGGAGTGACTGTAAGACACCTGGGTCCTTAACTTATGGGTTTGTTACAGGAGTGAGAATTGCTTAATGTAGTTGTTGCTTCAAAGTTTTGGAACAAAGGACCTGCTCTAAGGGTAGGCTGTTGTGGCTCTGACTGACTTAAGTGCATTTTTCTCTCTGCTGGTTAGCTTGAGGTCACTTCTGTGGGTTGTGTAGGCTGTTTGCAGGAGTTTATTTCATGCTTCATGAAAAACTTCAGTCTTACCTGTGGCTTCCTGCTTCCTACCTGTGCACAGATTGCAGGCATTGGCTGAGCTAATGAGCTTCTGTGACACTGCAAAAACTTGCAAGGATGAGCTCAAAGAGCAACCTGGCTGGCAAAAATTATGTGTATGTGTTTGGAAAGAGGTGGGAAAAAAAAAAGAACAAAAGCATATTTTTCTTCACAGCAAAAGTACGATGGTGTCAGACAAAACATGAGAAGTGACCCAGCTTCCTCCAGGGAAGCCACCACAAACCAGTTGCATGCAGAAGTGCAGGAACAGTGAGGGTGGGCACCAGCCCAGAGCCCAGGTTTGTGATCATGTGTCTCCAAATGCCCTGGGGAAAGGTAGCTGTGGGGAGCCCTGGTCAGAGGAGGTGAAGCCCCAGGGCCCACTGTGGAGCAGAGATTTAACTTTCACATCTGTTAGATGGAGGTATCTGACAACACAGCCTGCTTAGACAAAGAGACAAAGACATTTGACACTATGTTGGGAAGACACAGGCATTTGGCACATGTGGGACAAAGCTGAGCACACCTGAGCATTTTTCCCTGTAAAGTTTTCTGGTGCAGACAGTCCTTGACTGGTCGCCTCCCACATCCAGGGTTTGCAGTTTTACCTGAGTGAGGACTGTGAGACAGAACTTCTATCTTCTTTCATTAGGAACCAAGTCAACTCCAGTTCTTGTCTTCTGGATACAGGAAAAAAAATCTGATTGAATTCATCAGCTTGAGAGAAAATATTTAATGTGAAAATACTTCTACACTACCAAATTTCTAAAACTTTCCATAGTCTCTTTCCTCTTTGGCAACTTGAACAATAATAATTGCATGGCACAGCCTGCCTTTGTGCCAAAAGGGAAGGATTTGGTGCCACAAAACTACCTCCTTTTATTCCCTAGCTTGCAGCTTCTCCCTGCCACACCATTCTGACCATTTTGCTGCCAGGCAGGACTTGGCTCTGAAACTCAGTCAAATGTGATTTAGCATTTAATTGACACACTGGAGCATAAAACCTGACTTTTGCTGGCTTTTAGACTCACAGCAGAGGTAATTTCTCTTGTTACAGTGTAAGTCTTGGGTTTATTTATTTTACAGGTCAGCATGATGGGCCAGTTTTTGATTGGCATCCAGGGAGCAGAGAGTTCTGTAAGAGCTCAGGACTCATTCAGACTAGAAGTGTTAGGTGTGTAACACCACCAGCCACAGAGAAGGAGATGAAGTACTGCATGTACTATTCTGTATGTATGCAAAATGCATATATTTTGCATGTACTCTGAGTGTTTTTATAAATGAGTTGCCATATCAGAGTGGTGCACTTGAGTTTATTCTAAATCTGTTCATATAATAGCTGTATCACACTTGTGCTACTTGATGGTGTAAAGAAAGCTAAAGCTGGTTTTTAGCATGGGTTTTAAGATGATGCCAGCCAGGGAAAAGCACATCAGCTCTTCAAGACCACAAAGAAAGACATTAAAAAAAGGAATGGAATCACCTTGGCAGCATTTTGAGTTGTCTCAGTGCCCAAGGCCTCAGCAGAACTCCTGACATTCCCAAGGCAGCAAGGTCATCTTGAAAGCACAATTGCATTTCTCTGGCATTGTTTATGTTAATATCCTGAGAATGACTTGCATATTTCAACCTTACAATAAGTTAATCATTAATTAAGATCTTACAAAACCGAAGACAGAAATCAGCAGTCTAGAAAAAGAAAGAAATTATCTTGTAAAGAGTATGTTTAGAAAAAGTTGTGTAGATTAATTTTAATCTTGGGTAGCTTGGATAAAGGGAAAAAGCAAAGAGCAGAACACATTTCAATGTGGCACAGTTCATCTCATTTGGAAAACATTGCTTTCTGTGAAGGTCATGCCTCATGTTTAAACATTTATAAAGGGCCACGGTTTGCTGGTGTTTTCCTTCTCATCCAAGTGAATTATAGAATCATTAAGGTAGGAAAATAACTTTGAAATCATCCAATCCTGCTAACCTAGCAGTGCCATGTTCATAGTAAACCATATCCCCAGGTGCAACACCCATATGCTTTTTAAACACTACCAGGGAAGGGTGATTCCACCACTTCCTTGGGCAGCATTTCCAATGCTTGACCACCCTTTCAGTGAGGAAATTTTTCCTTATATCCAATCTAAATCTCACCTGGAACATCTTTATGCCATTTCTTCTTGTCCTGTCACTTGTTACTTGGGAGAAGAGACCAACCCACACCCCATTACAACCTTCTCTCAGGCAGTTGTAGAGAGTGATCAGGTCTCCTGTGAGCCTCCTTTTCTCCAGGATAAACCCCCCCAGCTCCCTCAGCTGCTCCTCACAAGCCTTGTGCTCCAGACCCCTCCCCAGCTCTGTTGCCCTTCTCTGCACACACTCCAGCCCCTCCATGTCCTTCTTATAGTGAGGGCCCAGAACTGGACTCAGGATCTGAGGTGCAGCCTCACCGGTGCTGGGTACAGGGGACAGTCACGGCCCTGGTCCTGCTGGCCACACCATTGCTGACACAGGCCAGGATGCCACTGGCCACCTTGGCCCCCTGGGCACAGCTGGCTCATGTTCAGCAGCTCCCAGCCGGCACCCCCAGGTCCTCTTCCACCAGGCAGCTTTCCAGACACTCTGCCCAAAGCCTCTAGCACTGCATGGGGTTGTTGTGACACAAGTGCAGGACCTGGCACATGGCCTAGCACTGACCTTGGCCCATTGATCCAGCCTGTCCAGGTCCTTCTGCAGAGCCTTCCTGCCCTCCAGCAGATCAGCACTCCCACCCAACTTGGTGTCATCTGTGAACTGACTGAGGGGCACTCAATCCCCTTGTTCAGGTCATCAACAAAGACATTTAAAGGGACTGGCTCCAACACTGAGCCACAGAGAACACTGCTCTTGACTGGCTGTTAGCTGGATATAACTCCATCCATGGATGCAACTCTGGTCTTGGCAGTCCAGATGTTTTTTTACCCAGTGAATGGTATGCTCCTTCATGCCATGGGAAGCCAGTTTCTCCATGAGAATATTGTGAGAGACAGTGTCAAAGGCTTTACTAAAATAGACAGCTTCCATAGCCTTTCCCTCACCAACTAAGTGGGTCACTCCTGATAGTTTCCATAGTCGTCAGATTTGATATCTTCCAGCAACTGGGACCTCTCTGGTTAGCCAGGACTACTCCCTCAGACTGCACTTCTCCACAAACTTGTTAATTGTAAGAAATTTTCTCCAGATGTATTTACACCAAGGAAACCAGCCAGGGAGTCTAGAGCACTGCAAATGAGCTTAGCTTTCTGTGTGTTTGAAGCATGGAGCATGCTGAAATGAAAAGGATGAACTGATTCCCAGTGCTCCTGCCTGGCAGTGAGGACATATCACAGAGACACAGGAATCTCTGCACAGGGTGGATGGAAAGCACAGGGGGATATTAGCTCCAGCTCCATCCACATCTAGGCACTGAATCTAAACTTCATGAAAAGAGAGATTTAGGTTGTTCAGAGGATGCTGGAAGAATGGAGAGATGCCCAATATGCATACTGAGATGGTCACTGTCCTCTGCAAGTGGTGGGACAGAGGAGTCAGTGGCACAGTTCATCTTCCCTCCTTGCTGGAGCCCGCAGGGATGCTGGCTGCAGTGCCCTGCTCCCCTCCTGCCCCAAACACCCTCTTCCCAGCTTGGAGGGGAGCACAGCCTTGGCAGACTGGGATGTTGCAATGAAGTAACAGTCTCTGTTTTTAAAGAATGCTTTATTCACTACATCCTAGAAATGTACCGTAAATGGAGCAAGAACTAAATAAACTCAGAGGCTTCTGACAATACAGAGAAGAGAGATACAATAAAATATCTAAAATATCAGCTCTTTTGAGAATAAGGCACACTAACTTTTATTTATACTTTTTTTTTCTTAGAATAGTTTGTTCTTAACCTAAAGATGTTCACATTTCAAGTTATTAGACTTACCTCAGTAGTAGTGTACATGAAATGGTTTAGAAGCAAATGTCAAGACAGGCATGGGCAGGAGGCTCAGCATGACCTGGCTGCCTGCATGCCTGGGTCCTGCCTCCATCCCTGGGTACTGCCTGCTGCTACCCTGGCACAGGCAGCACCCACTCGTGGCCGGGGGCACCTCATGGTTTTCCCTCATTGGCTCCTTTCAATTCCTGCCATCTCTGTGAGTGGCAGGCCCCTTGTCCTGTTGGCAGGAAGAGGATTAGTGGGAAAGGAGCCATTCCCCTTCCTCTCTCCTCTGGGGGTCAGCCATGGTGTGGGACTGGAATTGGGCCAGCAGAGGCCCAGACCACTGGACTGCCCTTTCCTGGCCCCAGGGGTGTTTGTGCATGGCCCAAGGACCCACGCTGGTGTCCAATGTTGAGCCATGGAAGGCCTTGGACTGGAGGACTGGAGGAGGCAGTGCTGGACTCTGGCTGGGGGATTGCCCCTCAGGCTTTCCCAGAGCTCCTCTCTCTCCCTACACAAGGGCAGGACCCTGGGGCTGAGGTCTGGGTGTGCTTTCGGATGTGCGGGTACAGACAATAAAAGTTTCCTGGGAAGGGGTGTGGAGGGGCAGAGTCCAACCTAATGGGTAACCTCACAGTGCTTTTGCTAATGGGTCAACGGGGTCAAGGGGAGCTCAGCTTGTCTGAGCAAGAGCACCTAAAATACAACCGCTCAATTTTGAGGCAAGCAAAAGAAGTGTACAAAAAAGGTCACTTAACTGAGCTCAATGCGGTCTGGAAGTGGTTCAGATGTCAAAATATGGCCAATGTGAAACCCCTTTGGTATGTACTTATACCATAAAATGTAAAGGAATATTGTTTACTGACTCTCTGCTTCTCACCTTTTGTCACCAGACTTGTGTTTGCAGAGCTGATGCACTTCATGCAAAGGGCAAGATATTTTTTTACCATTTTACTCTATTTTACATTCGCTGCACTACTAAATAAAAGCCTTTAAACAGGCCACAAAACACTGCAATAACATATTTACTTCTTAATAAAACAAACTTTTTTATAATATTGCAATAAAAGGTTTTTGTTTTGTGGCAAACCACATACCATGTAAATTTGCAACATAAAATGACTTTTTAAATGTATATTAAATGATATTTACAAGCTCTATGTCTTTAAATCATTGGGTCTAATCACTCCCACCCCTGATGTGCATGTACAACTCCAGTTGTGGAGAAGGGGAATTAAGAGTGGAAGGGAGGCTGGGAGGGAGGCTATCCCTGTTTCACTAATTCCAGTATCACTACCACCCCTAGTACCTTTGAAATTTCTCATGGAACATGATGGAGCAATGGGTAAGTAATGCTGCACATCCTCTCGGCGAGAGTGTGGCTGGTCTTGCCAACAGCAGCAAACGTTCTCAGTCACTACAACATATACTTCAAAGAATAAAATGAAGAGCATTGAAAAAAAGCCTTGGCTTTATACTGGATGAAGATCTAAGTCAAGACATCTTGCTTAAAACGTCAGCCACTCATTTCTTTACATGCTCCAACTACAAATAGCTTTAATAAATAGAAAATCCAGTTGCTAAGGAAAACGTGGAGCCTTTCTTCAGCTAAAAACAAGCCTGCAAACCACACTGTGAAGAGGTATGTGTGAGGAGGCTTTTTTTTTCTTTTCTCTTTCTTCCAAACAGGCAATATTAGTTACTTGTGATTTCAAATGAGAATGAGCAGATTGTATTAATGCCAGCACAAAAATGCAGGTCTTGCACATTTTTCAAATTGCACTTTCCAGTATAATTTTTAAATAAGACACTTGTTGTTTTCTTCTTAAAAAACAAAACAAAACAAAAAACTATGGTATGTATTCTTTAAATATTGAATATACTCTTCAAAATATATTGTTAAAACTTTCCCTAGCTGCTCAGGTGTGCTTTTTAATATATAGCTGATATATTATTAAAGGCACTACAAAATAGACATCTCTGGAGTGCAGAAATTGCTAAAAAATAACCTTCATACCACAAATATACTGAAAATATAACTGCTAAAAAAAAAAAAAGACCCTATGCAATCCCACTAACAATGCTTATAAATGCACGTCAGTTGTGGGCTGGATGCACTGAGGTCCCTTGGAAATGTATGAATGCAGGCATGTTAAATTTTTTAAAATAGGCTAAAAAAGTTAGTGAAAACTTCAAGCATAGAAAATATTTCAAACATGTTTTTCTATGACATTCTTCACTTTCTGCATTGTTTTACCAAGCCCAAACGTTTACTCTTTTCGCAGACAGTTCTTTCTTCATAAATAGTAAAGTGTTCCTTCAGTGTGTTTCTGCAGCACCCTCCGCTGCCGACAGTGTCAGTACGTCTGGTAGACGTCGTGGATGGGCACCTGGATGGCGGCGGCGGGGAATGCCGGCGGGATGTAGCCCGCGTACCCCCCGTAGGCGGCGGCGGCGGCCGCGGCGTTCTTCTGTAGCGTGGCTATTGTTGCCGTGGCCGCAGCAGGCGCCGCGAATGGCACGTAACTTGTCCCGTAAATCCCGGCGGCTGGGATCCGCTGCACGCTGGGGCCCATGGTGTACACCGGCGTGATGGGGCGACCCTGGGAGGAAAGGGTCCACACCTCAAAAAAAGTACTGTGTCGTAACATCCCACTTCCATGGCAAACCCCCCAGAAGGGAAGGAGGTAATGGGAGGGTAGGCAGTGTGTGCCCTGTTGATTGAGAGTTATGACATCATGGGAGGATGCTCCCCGCCCCTCCTCCCCAGTTTGTGTTCCCCGTAGTGGGAAAGCAACAGTCCAATGTCCAGATGTCTAAGACAGGTCAGATGATCTTCAGGGCTCTTGGGCACTGTGACATCCTCAAGGGCATGTCCTGAATGGAAGCAGGGCAAGAAACTAGCCTTTCCCCCCACACTGGGTATGCATAGCAGGATATATGGGAAGCTGGAAGTATGGGAAGCAGGATTTCTGTGCTGAACTCACCTGGAAGGGAGGAGGTGTGGAGACAGCCGGTATTACAGCAGCGGCTGCAGCTGCTGCGGCAGCTGCTGCACTAGCTGGGTCCTGCTGGACAGCTATAGGGTTGATGATGTGCTCAACAGCATGGATTTTGCCATCCTCCATCATCTTGGCTGGCGGTGCGGCCTGAAACATGGAGTACTGGGCACCAATGGCAGGGATGGCCACTAGGAGAGACCAGACATATCAGATACACCGGGAGAGAGTTTCCAGGGCCTCTTGTCAAAGAGCTCTCCCTCCCAGCTGTGCCAACTCTCCAGCAGTGATCCTGTGCTGCTCTTATCAGGGGAGGTAGCCTTGTGTGCAGGCAGGGCACCTGGGGCACCTCTGCCCTCCCCATGTGTGGGAGCACCACAGCTGATCACTGCGACAGGCTCGGTGCTGTTTGGTCCAGCATTTTTGCCCATGCTCCAACCATCAGTGTCCTAGGGCCAGAGTCCTCTTGGACACTGGGAGCCTTGACCCAGATTTCCAAAACCCCTTCTGACCACTGATGTCCTTCCCACTGACTGAGAGTGTGGCCTGAACACAAGAGGTAAGAGTGTGTAATGTCCCAGTGAGGTCCCTGCTCTGGCTGTTGACATCAAGGAGTGTGTAGCTGCCATAGGATGAGCTGCTCCAGGACAGAAAGTTGTGGTTTGTACTGCAGGGGTTACAGGCAGCAACCCACATGCTTTACATGCCATCCTTTGGCCATCTTTGTGAAATATCAGCTCTTTTACCAGCATTTCCCAGGACTAACCTAGCTAAATATGTTTTTTCCCATCTGTCTGCTACAGGATCTACTTAATGACATTTAANNNNTTTTTAGGGGATTCTCCCTCGTGCCAAAATTGGACCACATGATATAATATGATTAGAGTCTTTCAGAAAAAGCAAGAACACTCTGGTAAGAATAATATCATTCAGGATGCTAAGTTTGTACATGGTCCAAAATGGAGTTTCATGGCTTGCTCAGGGAAGAAACATTATTTGCTGAACATACCCAATAATCACAATAATTGCACATGGCCTAGCAATGTGTACTTGTAGCCCAGAAAAACCAACTGTATTCTGGACTCTATCAAAAGCAGTGTGGCCAGCAGGTTGAGGGAGGTGATTCTGGCCCTCTACTCTGCTCAGGTGAGATTCTACCTGGAGTGATGTGTCCAGTTCTGGGGCACCCAATAGAAGAAGGATGTGAATCTGTTGGAGCAGGTTCAGAGGATGTTAAACGAGATGGTGCACCTCTACTGTTAAGTCAAACTGAGAGAGCTGGGGCTGTTCAGCCTGGAGAAAAGATGCCTCTGGAATAAAGACCTCTACTGGAGCTTTTCAGTACTTGAAGGGGGCCTATAAGAAGGACTTTATGGACAAGGGGTAACAGTTTTAAACTGCAAAAGAGTTGGGCATGAGAAAGGAATACTCTATAATGAAGGTGATGAGACACTGAACTGGTTGTCCAGAGAAGTTTTGTGTGCCTCATTACTGGAAGTATTCAAATTCATATTGGAGATGGGCCTTCAAGCAACCTGATCTAGTTAAAGACTGCCCACAACAAATGCATTGGATTAGATGATCTTTAAGGTCCCTTCCAACAGAAACCATTTGATGATGCTATGATTTCCATCATTGCCTCATATTGCATACCTCAGCATTCAGCTTGTGAGCTTTTTAGCAGTAAGGTTATTCACAGGGAAAACAAAGTAGTCGATAAATAAAGGATGATGGACAAAGATGTGGTATCGGCACTTATGGGAGGTGCAGCCACTAAGCCAGAAATGAAGCCTAATATGTACACAGGTTTCTCTCCATGTAATGAGACTTTGCAATGTTAGAGTGTGCAGTTATGCCTGGTGGAAGCAGGTGACAGAAAGCAGAACTCTTGCTATGATCCTGGAGATTGCAACAAGGAGGCTGATCAGGTATCTTTCAGGCAGAGATGTGTCCTCCACCAGTGGAGTACCACTGTTTCCTCAAGCAGAGACTGCCAAGTCATGAGGTTTTGCAGTTCTCCTTTTACATCAAGTCAGCCTGGTCAGGTCAAACCAGTTTTATCTCTGGTTTAAATATACTGGATAATTTCTCATCAAGGCAAAGAGCTCACATGCTCCACTATGCAATAACTTCTGTCAGAAAAACAGTAGCAGGCATCTGGGGCATTGGGGTGACCTCGGAGGAGTATTCCAACTATTTGCAGAGAAATGAGCTTTAAGGTTGATCTAAACAGTAGGGAGGAAACTTTGCAGTCAATACATTTCTACTCCTCTATTCTGGTAATGTGCTTTCAGAGTCACACTCTCTTCATAACAGAGGTAAGTCTTTCATGTGGTACCTCTTATTAGATCAGCTAATCTGGCTGGGGACAACAGACCAGGCACTTCTGTGTTCAGAAGCTGTGCAGGAACCATACAACAGGGGAAGGTCTGATAAAAACCCCTGAATCTCAACATGCTTCAAATGTAGAAACATTTTGACTTGAGCTTCGAGCTTTAGTTTGGCAGTTGAATAAAATATAGACATCACTAATAAGCATGCATTTCCAAGCTCACTTTTCAAGCATCCTTTAGTAATACCTGGAATTCCTGAAGTATCTTTGCAAACACACATAGCAGTAATATTTTCTGGTGGTGAGTGGGTACTTTTCTCAGGAAGTCTGATCTTTCTCAAACTCTCAGCCTTCCTTTGTCTCTAAACTTCTTCTGACATTGTCTCATCCAGCTGTTATGAAGAACTCTTCACAGACTTCATTAGATGCAATGTAATTTTCACTGGCATAAATGAAACATGTTTTGGAAAACCACAGTACCCCTATTATTAAACAATGCTTACATCCTGCCATTATAGTTTACGTGGAAAGGGAAATGGAGAGAAGACATCAAGACTTCTGCAAGAGGGCTGGTCCCCATCACCTTTAAGGACCTTCTTCCTCAGGTTACTTTTTAAAATAAAAATCTTTCCAAACAGCATTTTGAGGAATTGCAGAGTTTCAGCTCTCATCTTGTCCACCTTGAAATGGCAAGGGCTAGGTACTCAGCTGACAAAGCAGCAGAAGGGAGCAATCCCTGCCCCAGCCCTTGGACTGGCTCCTGAGAGCCCAGCAGAGATGAGAGCACTCCTGTAGGCACTGCACTGCTGCAAAGATGGATCCTAAGGGTTCCCTGCCTTGCTCCTTCCCCGTGCCACTGATGGAGATGGAGCAGCTTGCCTCAGCCAGGGACTTTCCTGCAATGGGAAAGCACCAGATCCTTTTCTCAGCCTCATACCACTGGAGAAATAGGGACTAAACAGGGGAGGGCTCCAGCCTGGCTGGAAATCTAGGATGGGAATCTCCCAAAGTGAAATTAGCATTTAAGATATTAAAAGAGGGAAAGACTGCTCTTAGTCACTGTGTTCTGGTGTACATGACTAGAAGGAGAGGAAAGTCTGCTTCCCCCTAAGAAAAGGCAAAAGGGGACAGGAGGAGTGGGCATTGCTTCAGTTCTGTTTTCTTTGGCCTGAAGGGCTCCCAGATATTTGTGTCCCCTATACCTCTGTGTGCCTCTTGTGTGAAGAAGGTCTGCCCAGGGCAAGGAGGCACTCAGCACAAGTGAGCACTGAGCCCCAGCCCAGGGGACATCCCCATTGCCGCAGTGGGGTCATGGACTGGCCCTGGAGGGTCCTCACAGGCTTGAGACAGGGCTTGGTGGGACGGCCTGCCCACCACCCCTGCTTCCCTCCCCTCCCCAGACATACTAACCTGCACCAGGCTTGATGGCCACTGGATTGACTGCAGGTAACTCCAAGCTGGGAACCAGTTCAAATCCTTTTTCTTGCTGTTTGCCTTTGCCTTCATGGTACCTGCTGTAGATTCCACGGCCAGCAGAGTATCCCCCCAGGTAGGAGCCCCTGGGACCCGGAGCTCTGTTGCCAGCTGCACCTCGCCCTCTGCCTCGTATGCTGCCTGCTTATGATAACAACACAGAAGGTGGTGAATAATGGAGAGTGACAGCCCCGTGGGGAGCACGAGTGACCCCAGGCTGAGATCTGGAGGCTTGTGCTTAGAAAGGTGGCTGCTGAAGTCAGCATGACTGAGTCTTAGTGACCCTGCTCAGGAAAACAGAAGTGCCTAAGAAGCCTCCAGTAAAGGATGCTCGTTTAGCATTTGATATTTGTGAGCATATATTAACTGCTCATTTATATTGGTGGAGCTCTTGTGGCAAGTGTTACAGGTTCCATGCAGTCAGTAGAGAGCAAGGGGATCCTCAGAGTGATTTCTGTGCATTAGGAATAGCTTCTGCTGTCTGCTGATCTCTAGAGGAGACCCAACTTGTCAACTGGCTGTGATGGGACCCTGCCGAGATGGCACAACATCATACCTGCCCTTTAACCAACTTTGTCCCACCACTGCATATATTCTTATTTAGGTTGCTTAACTGTTTTCTCTGCTATTTTATTAGGTGCACGTAACCCATTTCCAAAAATATGTCCTTTATTCATCTTAGTGACTCCAGATGTGTTATGACAGTACTTTGAACACTGCAGTACTGATGTACTTTATCATGGTCTAATTGAATATTTAGACTGTTACTCAACTCTGTCATAGTTCATTCCAAGTACAAACCTGGAAACTGAGGAGAAGATGAAATTTTTGAACACCTAGGGTTAAAAATACTTCTCAGTTTATGCGGGTGCTTTAAGAATATATTTATGCTAAATTGTTTCTTCTATGGAAATACACATCAATTTCAGGAAACTTTAATTCCTGTAAGCACAGGACAATTGTAATTATAATATCAGTTATAGCTGTTAGGGTTTTTTTATGAATAAGTGCTTTTTGGTTAATTTTTAATGACTGTAACGGATACGTATTTAAGGTACACATAATAAAATAATTATTTTTTTACTCATGTGATTCCTTCTGCTTGTGGTTCTCAAATGACTTTATGAAGGACAGCATCACTGTCATTTTAATGCAGAAAGCAAATGACACCTAGAGAGTTCCTAACTAAGGCTTTCCCTAATCTCCTTCCCTTTGGATAGGTCACCATACCCACGCCTCCAGAGCACTCTGTCATAGGATCCACCCCTTTGAAAGGAGACTTCAGAAGCTGGAATCCTTAGACTTGCTCAGACTTACAACACTCATAAAACCCAGATCCCTCTGTTCCCCATCCCATGCTTGGTTTTTACCTATTCTTAACCATATATTTGATACTTCTCTCATACTATCTTGTACATTAGCAATTATTTATAGATAAGTACACTTTGGGTAGGCATAAACTAAAGTAAGACCAAACATAAATATGACAAAAAGGCCTACAAAAGAGTATTAAGAAAAAATGCATGGCGCTAGGTGTCCTTTGGCTGAGGCAGACCTCTCGCATGAGCCTAAGATAAACCTGCCCATCACATCCCCTAATTGTGCTTACTAACCTTTCACAAAGTAATCTCTGTTGGGCCCGATCAAGGCATTGTAGGGATATCCATAGTATGCTAGTGTGTATGGATCACAAGAGTAAACATAGTTAGGTTGCTGAGTTACTTCGGAGGTTGATGCAGCCCCTCCTTTGGCTGCTTTCTGGTAGCGAGTGTACTGCTCCTTGTCCACCGGCTTGGCCAAAGTAACCTCCAGGCACGAGCCTTCTAGTTCAACACCATTAAGGTTGTTCATGGCATGAATGGCATCTTCCCTGGTTGTAAAGTGCACAAAGGCGTAATCACGTATTTTTTTCACTCTCTCTACACAGCCGGGGTTAAACTGACCAAACACCTTTTTAATGGTGTCCTCTGTGGTCTCAATCATTAAATTCCTCACATATAGGATTTTAACAGTCTCCATGACATCTTCATCCACATCTATCTCTGGTTCTGCCCAGTCAACAGCAATTTGATGTCCCCACAGCTGGATCCTTCCTGGCATGAGTTTTCTCCTGGCCATGGCTGCTGCTCGATGGCTCTCGTACTCCACAAAGGCAAAGCCTCTGTTCTTCATCTTGTCTGCAGCGCTGGCATACACGATGACATCCAGCACGCCTTCTGTCACCTTGGCAATCTCTTCCAGGATCTCCTCTCTCTTCTTCATCTTGGGAATGCCTCCGATGAAGAGCCGGCAGTTGTCCACGCTGCAGCACACGCCCAGCAGCCTGCCGGGACGGATTTCATAGTTGTTCAGCTCCCTGACAGCCCGCTTCGCCTCGTGCTTCTGTGTGTACATCACGAAGGCGTAGCCGCGGTTCTTCCCGTCGAAGTCCATCATCAAGCGCATCTCGTAGATGCGGCCGACAGACTCGAAGACGGGCACGAGCTCATCCTCGTAGACATCGCGGGGGATTTTGCCCACAAAGACTTCGCAGCCACGAGGAGGGTGCAGGCCCTCCCAGCCCGGAGGAGGGCCTCCATACTTGCGTTGCCCATTCTCCTGGATCATACTGTATCCAGTGCGGGCCATGAGGGCCAGCAGAGCTGCCTCGTTGGGCGCACCAGCAACGCCTTCAGGGACTTTTGTGGTGGCCACATTAGTGGAATCATTGCTCATCCTTGCAGTGGAATCCTCAGCGGTCATGGTGTCAAACTCATTCACAGTGTGATAAAACCTGGGCAAAGGAAGAAGGAGGACACTCATTAAAAGTTATTAGCTACCATCTCTTTCATTTTCCTGTAGTTGTTCTCTGCAAGTTTGTTTTTCAAAATGGAACTAAGGCTTCAGAAAAACAGAGGAACGAGCCACACCAGCCTGAAGAGTGATCCTGAAGGGATAGGATATCCTGGATGTAGGCAAAGCTCCTCTTTGAGGGAATGGTTGAGGATCACCTGCCCACAAAGCCCAGGCATCAAGAGCTGCTGTTGCAGGACACCAAAGGCACATGAATGAATGACACCAAGTACCTCAAAATCTCAAGACCTTTGAGACCTTTGTCTTGTCTTTGAAATGGTGGGAAGGACATTACAGAGAATTGGGAGAGAGAAGATACTGACAGGAAGCCAGAGGTACCATCTACAGAGCCTTCTTCTCCCTCTCAGTCATTCTTCACTTAATCCATTTACTCCTGAAAAGCACAAGCACCAGGTGCCATATTTTGTGGTGAAAGTTGGCAAATACATCAGAAGCTCCAGACAATTTCTATTTGATAACAACCCCTTGCTCCTCTAGACCTTTGCAGTAACTGTCAAGTAGGAAATAATAAATACACTTCAGCAGCACGGGGGTGGGTGGGGTGGAGTGGGGAGGAGGGGAGGCAATTCTGGTTCCTCTGTGCAAAGAGTGATCTGACAAACTTCTGAGTTGCCTACTGCTTGTGTTACAATGTCTGACATGTTTGTCTCCTCCATTATTACAGCAGGACTTGACAAAAGCTGAAGAGAATCACTCCTTTGTGAGAGGCAGCTTGCTTTAGACCAAGTGGACAGCACAGCACTGCAAGCCAGCAAGAGTAAGGCAAATCTCAAAAATCTTCTGCATTTGAACGCAGGCAGAGAGCAGGAAATGCAGACATACAGGAAGTGACCATGCTAATAACCAAAACTGCAAGACAGTGGGCTTTCTTTCTGAGCACAATTCAGTAAGACACCTTGGGACTCTGAGAGTATTAGATCGTTGACTATTAAAGCTGCAAGGGTCCATCAGACAATTTAATACAAGTGATTGTGTATGGCATGGACCATTACATTTTAGTGTTATTTGCACATTAGGTGCTATAGCATTTATCTGAGTAAATCGTATCTTCCACAAGGACCTTGGCTTTAAAGAATCAGAGAGCCATGGACCCTGCCACATCCCTGTATGCATTGTTTGCTAACCAGTCAATCATACAAGCAAGTGTGCAGTATTTCTCATGAGAATTTGTCTGGCTTTTGCTTCCAGATAGGATTAGATAGACTAAAGAGCCTTTCAAGAGCCCTGCTTATGCCTTGTAGTGATATTTAAGTAATATCATCAAGACACAGCTCTGTTTTTTGAATAAAACTTGCAGGCTGAGCTTACAATTAGCCACTTTTTTACCTGAAATTCTTGTTTGTTGGTCTTTGGACAGTTCTCTAGAGCTTCAGCCTTTTTCACCTGTGCTATTTACAGGGATGAAGATCATCCCTTCTTCTTCTCCCCATGTCACTGTCTTGCCAAAGCTTGTTTCTTCACACCTTCTCACTTTCAAGTTGCATGGAGTTGGGTGGGGTTTTTTTTCAATTCTAACCTCAAATCCTTTATAGAAGCACCACTTGCTCTGGTTATGTCCCATGTAGCAGGCACGACTGGTGTTTATTGCCTCTGAATGGCAAAACCTTGCATTCAGCCCTATCCCGACTGCCTTCTGAGTAAATCCCACCTATTGAATGTTACACAATTGGCTCCTCCCCATTGTGTTTTACAACTCCATCGGTTGCTCCTTCACTGATTTATTTGTCATGATTTGCATTCATCACCAGTCTGTTGATGGAAATGTTAAAATACACTGAACCTTGTAGGACACTGCAAACCACCACATGAAATGCTCCCAGTATATGGGTTTGACAGGTTTGTTGTTGTTTTTAAGGACGAAACTTCAGACAGATTTATTTATTCAGTAGGTTGTCTTATTCAGTGAGACACGGGTTTCTTTCTGTCCCGTACAGACTCAAATATATATCCTTCATCTGAATGATTTGGCCATTGCATTGTTTACCACCAAGGAAGATCTTTCATTAGTACAGCAAGACCAAGTCTACAAAAATATCGGCACAAATTTGAGGTACCAAAGTCTGATTTGTATGGTTCACAAAAGCCATTTAAATCCTAGTAACCTTAGCACCTCAGATTTTTTTTCAGTAAAGCTCCTGGGCTGCCCAGAATTGTGCTGGTCTATATCCAGAGATGCCTCTGCATGAGCCAGGGCAAACAGCACTGAGCCTGGTTCTAAATGAATTTGGGATTGGGACACCAGACCTCTGAACTTTGGTCTGTCATAGGACCTGATCCTGAATGTGTTTTTGGGCCATGAGCGTTGCATGCTGATGCTTCTGAGCCTTTTTAATTTAAAAATATGGAGAGCTGAGGAGAAAAAGAAAGTGGAAGGTAGTAATAATGATGGTGATGCTCAGGCAATACTTTAGTAAATGCAATTCCTTTGAAGCCAGGTCTATCATGGATAGCTTCTTGAACTGCTGTTGATACACATTTATCTCAGATTTGAATATTACCCTTTAACAGTTAGACATTTCAATTTTATTCCCGGGAATTATTTGAAATAATTAAGAAAATTAAGGCAGAGTAAAACAGCTTCATTTTTCCCTTGACAATTTGCTCCTAGAAGTGTAACTTCAACTTTTTTGGAATAAAAGGAAAGTTAGTTATACAAACACTTTGGTGGGAAATAATCATGACCTTTACAAGGGTCACCTGTTGGAAAGTCTAGTGCTTATCACCCCAAGTTTAAAAATTAGTAATTCCATTCAAACCACCTGTTTTAGGTCAACTTACAAAATAAGTCTCTATAAGTTTGTTATTTGCAGGGCTCTGTGTCTGAGGCTATAGCCTGGAAAGCTACAGATGATCACTGGGTTTGTGGAGTGAGGGGAGATGAAACAATCTCCCCTGACCCCTAGAAACCAGTGGGTAATTCAGTGGTCATGCAGGAGATTGCCTGTTCTCCAGCCTTTTGCATTGCACCAGCAGGATGATTTCTCATATATTGCAAAGTTGTACACAAAGCTGCTTCTAGGTGCTGCTGGCCATCTTTGCTGCAGACACTGCCATACACCATTTGTGATAGTGCATAATTAAAAATTTCTTGTGAACCTAAAATGCATTTATCCCTACATAATTTATTTGGAATCAAGATTCATGATCAAATGTGGTTTGAAATTTTTTTCCTATGCAGCTACACAAAGCTGGGTTTCATAAATAAGTACTACTTAAGAAAGTTACAGAGCGCATATAGCCCTAATTGTAACTAAATACACACTTAACAACTTGTTCATTGCCACGTTATACAATCAACACATTGACTAAGTTCAGGTGTCATTTACCAGAACATTTATCATCAGTGATCATCTGTAGCTTGATGAGAAAATGCACAGGCTGTCTGGTGTGAGAGCTCTTCTCTCCTGTTGTTACTGCCTTTCAAAATGGGCTACCAACAAAATCTAACCCTTTTTGGACTGAAATGCAGTTCCTCTCAAGAAAACAGTTTTCAAAAATGCCAGCTTCCAAAGTGTTCAAACCTGCTTGTGCATTTTTTAAGTCAACAGTAAACTGGCCATGAAAACTTGCTACCATGTGTTGTAGGTCTACACAAGGCATGGGCTGGTACTGTGTGGGTCTAGTGGCCTTAATAAAGCCAAGCTGATTTCCAACATCTGATATGTTATATTAATGCTAGAAAAGGCAAAAATTTAATCTCCATTGAAATGCAGTGTCTTCTGAAATATAAGTGCTTGGTTTCTAGACTCTGAGGAAGAAGGTACACCTGATGTTAATAACAGATTCAAAAAAGAGACACACAAAAATATTTTTAACAAGAAAGATTGTATTTTGGAGACAGCTAAGTTTTAAATGACTCATTATCAGGACAGAAACAAGTCCTTGGCTTCTTTTTGGAAAAAGGTAAATCCTGCTTGATTGTTCAACACCATGTTAAATGCATGCTAACATCTGCCAGCCTACCATGAGCGAGGCTTATCAGCCCCTCAGTTCAGCATCTCTCTTCCAAGGACTCTTCCTTTCACAGGTGAACTCTCAGACATATATATTTCATGGATACCATTCGAATTTCACTTCACCTTGCTTATGAAACCCCTCTGCTGCCAGTAGGAAGGGCGTAAATAGTTCTTACCCATAACATTAATGACATTCTTTTTAAAGGTACATTTTTTCCTCATCCCAGAATATTAAATGGCAAACTTATTGTGTTGGCAGTGACTGACTTAAAGCATACTGTGAGCAGGCTGATTAACTGAGGCAGGTATTTTATTAAGGAGAAATACCACACCTTAATCAACAACAATACAGGGTGATGTCCCTTGTCCCAGGGCAAAGGCAGTTTGGGGCCCCAGTAAGAAGGCATTTCCCAAAGTCCACATATCAACTTATCACTGGATTAGTCCAGCACTGGGCAGTGCCCTGTGAGGTTAGGCAGACATGCTTTTCTCTGTTGGTCCTAGTGTGGTCAAATAGGCTTTTACAAACACAGGGACCACAGCCAGTGTCCTTGTGGCAGTAACTGTGTATCCACTTCCACTGGCGTGCTCCTGTAAAATGAGGTTGTTTATGTCTGGACTTAATTCATCCCTTCAGTTTTGTGTTCCATAGGTTTAGTGGCATCATGTGTCCTTCTGTGGGTGACACAGCTACCAGCAGTCACAAAGCCCAGGAACAGATGGCAGCACCACCCCAGGCAACAGGAGAGACCAGGGAGATGAGCTGTCTCTGTGGTAACTGTCCAGAGGAGGGATGGGGACACTTGTGCCCCACCTGCAGACCCTGTACAAATTCCCACTGAGCTGACAGGGCATGTCCTCATGGACACTGCTTCCTTCAAGAAACTGCCACAGCTTTGCATTTTAAACCACACAGGGAAAGACGGTTGCTGAAATTTCAAATACACCCTGTGGGTAGAGGGAAATAACAGCTACTGGTTTAAACATGACCTTCCTAGTATTTCATTTGAAATAATAAGGGAAAATGTTGATAGTAATGATGATGATCATAGGCAGCAGCTCTAAAAGCATTGCTGTCAATAAAGTTCTTTATTTTCAAATCCTGACTCTATTCTTATGACAACTTTATATTCATAAAATGCACACAAAAGCAATGGCTCACTAAGAACAACTGTGGAATATTATTACAAACATCAGACACCCCAGAAATGCTCCTGCTGAAAATGCAGTTTGCCTGTTTAGAGATCCATTGGCTGAACAGAAAAATTCAGTGGCCTCATCAATTCAAAGTAAAGTAGTGACTCGTGCACTGCTTCAAGTGTTATGTGCAAGTTACCTTCCTGTTTAGGGATAATTACAGTATCATATGCATCACTTTGCTCTTTCTTACCAAGACTGTCACTCTTTTCCTCCTCATTATTTCCATAAATGAGCTGAAAAACGCAGGTGTCTTTGAGACTGCTGCTGATGCTGAGCCATGGCACACCCACTGCAGGATCCAGGGCCAGTGTGGGGATCAACAGGAATTGGATCACACTTAGTTTCCTACATTCTGCCATTCATGAAATGCAGGTGTCCAAAGCTGAAACTTGTGGTGGGTCAGTGCAAGAGGGTGCAGCATTTCAACACAGCTTTTTGGCCAAGGCCCTCTTCTGAAGGTCTTTCAGGCAGGAAAAGGAAGGTTACATGAGATGGATGATGCCTTCAGCCTTTTACCAAAAGCAATACTTGAGGCCATGACAATGTCTGCAGTGTGTCAGACACATTTAGGTGCAGCTGAACTGAGTGAATATGTTACCCCGGGCTAGGTGTAACATTTTGAAAAGGCGAATGTTTTTAATCTGGACCATTTTGGCAAAACTGTGGAAAAAGCAGTGAACAGCATCAGCAGACCTGAAGGGGCAGGAGCAACAGGTGGCAAGAGACTTGATGAGTAGCTTGTGATGAGCAGCTTGGAAGAAAGTAACCTCAGAGATCATTGACAATGACATGTCTGTCTGCTAAGCTCAGAGATCATTGACAATAACATGTCTGACTGCTGTGCAATTTATCCTGCTGCCAGCACCACTAAAGGACTCCTTATTCTCATCATCTGCTGCATGCCTCAATTGGGTCATCAAACTTGTCCCTGTCCAGCCAGGGTCAGGAGCTTGTTGGCTCAGGTGCTTCACAGAACATAACGAGATGTGCATGGAGCATCACTTGCTGCACTGCATATTTCAGACAAGAACATGAACAAGCAGAGGCTCTCTGCCCACTTGAAGTACTATACTTAAATGTAGAGAGCAACAGTGCCTGAGAGGTAGAATCAAACCAGCCTTCTAAATCCTGAGGCTAACTGCTGAAATTAGGACAAAAGGAAACTGCCTCAAGTTGCACCAGGGAAGGAAAGATTTCTTCATCAAAAGGGCTGACAAGCATTGGAACAGGCTGCTCAGGGGTGTTGTTGAGTCATCATCTCCAGAGGTATTTAAAAGACATGTAGATGTGGCACTCAAGGACATGGTTTAGAGGTGGACTTGGCAGTGTTCAGCTAATGGTTGGACTCAATGATCTCAGAGGTCTTTTCCAACCCAAAGATTCTCTGATTTTATGAAATTCCCACTTCTGCTATGGTGACAGTTGGCATTCTAATCACGAGCCTGTCACCGAAGTTCTGACCACTGATTTCATTGCAAAAGTTTGTATTTAATGCTTAAACTTCAGTTTCATTCTGCTCAGTTAGTTATGTTCACTTTTTTTGAGGCAAGTTAATGTTCAAGACCTAAAAAGCAATTTTCAGGGTGGATTTACTGCAGAGAGGGTCTGTGCATGGGTTTCAGTTGCTTTAATTTGTCCTAAGGGGCTAAACATGTTTAAAATCATTGGTTCCATTTAAAACTCACCAAAATCTTTTGACTTTGACTTTTGATTGTATTAGGTTCAAAGAAGAAGAAACAGAAAATAAAGTGTGATATTTCTAACAGTATTCACATTTAGCACTACTCCCCTGGTATCAGTTATGATACTCTAATGGATGCAAGAGGGATATATTTAGGATAGAGATGAGCACTACAGAAATCCTGCTTTAAAGTTCTTGCAGGGACAGGTTATGTTCTCCAGGCAGCAATCAAAAGAAATGTATTTGGCTTAAAAAATGGTAAAAAAATTACTGGAAATCTGTTATCTTGCTTCTTGCTCCTTTTTAGGAGGAAAACACCTGAAATTATTCTGTAGATTAACATCCTGGAATTTCCCAGGTTAAAACTTGAATGCTAATCAGCTAATTCAACAAGGAATTCGTACAGTCAACAATTAGCTACAGCTTCAAACTAGGATTTGAAGGTTAAACTTCTTATTTTCTCAGTTATCATCAGAAAAATAACAATCACAGATCTGATTCCCTTAACCACATTATACCAGTTCCCTTGGCCTATTAATCTTACCTCACAGCAATTTTATGTACAGTTTTAAAAATGGAGCTAAAATTATGAATCCCATATAAAATAAAGTCACCTTGTGTTGTGCAAATGTCCTGCCTATTCTGTTATCAACCCTCTCTGCATCTTTTTATGGTGTATTTAATCTTGTGTGTGATCCATTTGCATTATCTGTAAGCACTATCTATGCCTAGCAGTGAAAATTCCCAGGAGGAAGGTCTCTAAATGACCTGACCTCCTGCTTAAAAACTGCAAAAATTAGTAATAATAAAGTAAGAAAACTTTTCTGAGCATAGCTTTGTTTCCTGCCACGGCTTTTTGATGATCCCAAGTCAAAATGTGCTCATGAATATATGATTTTACCATGGCAAGAATGAACCCATACTGAAAACGTTATTGATGTATTGCTGCATGCCCAACACCTAGAGCATCTGGGTAACATGACCCTGCTTCTGCAGTGTGAATTCTGCTAATGCAATGTGTGTTTCTTGAGCGTTTATAGACTGCTGCAGTGCCAAACCAGCCACCTCAACTTAAACCACTTCTGAAGGAAGTTTGGGTAAGCAAAACCCAGTCTCCTCCCTTATTTTACAATGCACTTTTCTGCAAGTCATTCAGAACTTTGTTCAACTAGTTGTGTAATCCCTGTGTTACCCTGTGTGCCCCAACTCCATTTTTCACCCACTCCAATTGATTGATAACTCTCACCTGTTTTGATAGGACTTTATACAGGCTGAGGCTGAAGTTATTATCCTGTAGTATATTGAAGCCGTATGTTGAGAAAAACTGAGAAGATGAGACATGATTTGTGTAATCACTATTATCAGCTGTCTAAATCAGGAAACAGCACAACCATTCCTTTCTCCTCAGATTTCTGTATTTCGATCTAGTCAATAAAGTCTATCATTACCATGATCAGAGAGGATAATGTGTGATATATAAATTTCAATGTAGTCTTTCCTATTCTGGATGACCTGTATTTGATGGGAATGTTTTTGTATTGTTTCTTTACCAAAAATGCAATTAAACACCGTTCTCTGCAGAGATGCTGATACAGGTAAATGTGTCCTCCTCCTTAACTGTCTGCTTTAGAAAGCATTCTGCTTGAAAAGGGATAAGGATGGACTAGAAGCTCACAAGCTTTTGCCATAAGAAGGACAGGAGAAGCAATACTCTGCAACTGAAAAACAAAACCGCAACTAGACTCATCTGTTAATCATTACACAGGAAAGATAACACATTCACTTATTTCACTTCTTGTCCTTCTGAAGAAAAATCTTATATATGAACATGGTGATTTAATTCAATCACTGAAAATGTCTCTCAAACGCTTTCCTGAACTCTCTGGTGCAGGGATATGCATGCATGTACTTCTTTGTTTTTACATCACAGGACACTTTATCTATCTGTCTGTCCACATAAATATTACAGTAGTATGTTCCACTCTGCAGTACAACCAATAGTATCTTAAAAAGTTCATAACTTACTGTTGTCTTTTCAGCTTTTCTGATCAAACTTTTCCCTCTAACTCTCCCGGAGATCCCAGAGTGAAGCATAACACATCCTGCCTGTTCATATAAAGTCTACTTGATTAGTCAAATTTATTACAATAAAGTACCTTCAGAATTTTCAGTTTACCCTAATCCCATGCTCTACTTTATTGCAACATTCTAAGCTTTGTATATACCACGTGAATACTGCAACAACAGGGGGCCCAGCCTGCAACCCTGCTTTCAGCAGGAGGCAGAGATTCCAGGGAAAGCTGAAAGTGGCTCAACATGTTCCCTCCCCCTCAGGTCACTGAAATGAAAATCAACATAAAGCAAACCACAGTTGGGATGTGAATGTTCGCTGCTGAAAGTACATTAAACTCAAAGCCTCAAAGCATTTGGCTTAGTCCGTGGCTGGGGTTTTGTCCTTTTTTTTTTTTTTTTTTCCTTTGTGCACTGACATTTGACCCTTTTTATAATATGCACCTTGCACCACTGAAACCCAGTTAGTTATTAATTAAACTCAGGTACCAATGGCTGACTTGTACATATCACCATTTTAACTGCCTGGTGCTGCCTGTGAGCGAGGAGTGGGGGCTGGAAGCCAATCGTCTTTCCTGTGAAATTCTGTCATATCGGCAGAAAGGAGCTGCAAAGAGCAGCAGTTTGTACCTGACCTCTGATCTAAGAAGTTTGTACAGACCTTTGAACGCTGGATTGGAGAATTGAGAAACAAGGTCTACAAGTACAAGGAAGAGATTTCCAGCACTCGTTACCTCTGCCCGGTGTTAATATTATATATTTAAAAAAATGTTTAACCAAGGCAGGAACTCTCTCAGGGGGCAATTCTCCTGTGTTAGGTTAATTCAAGACAATTTAAGTCTACTGAAATTACAGCTCACTTGGAAATACCTATGGTTTTGAAATGAAACTTCTATTCACTCCAGAAAAGGAGTGGGGTTTGAGACAGATATAATTTGAAATTCACCTTTAGTTGACCTTAAGTGAGATTATTTCTTTTTTAATTAGAAGCTGAAGAAAGAAGGCAAGGATCATTTGATTAAATATAATTTCTTCAGCAAAGACTGGAGCTGAAATGCAGAATTGAACGGAAATTATTTAAAAAGAGTAGCAAAATGGTGACTCCTTTGTTAACTTCATGCAACATATTATCTAATCTTGGTTATACAGTGCAAAGCTATATGAGAAACCCATGGAAAAATAATCAAACCAACAACACTACAACAAGTTCTTGACAGACAGTCATGTGGTCTTGTCTTGACAAACATAAAGGACATGTTTTGAAGTTCTGTTGGATTAACTGTGTCGATTTAATTAAAAACCTCTCTCAACCCTCACACACACAGGCAAAGTCTTTGGTGCAACACCGTCAGCTAACAGCAACCACAAACTGCGTTGGGTGTGAAGGCCTTCAGAGACCAGCTGTGGTAATAGGATGGAAAAGATGTCCTTTCTGCAACCCAGCCTGCCAGGCCATGGAGCACTGCAGGGGACGGCAGCAACATCTGCCTTGACATCCCTCAAATGTTCTGAGCACCAGCTGCCATCCATGGCAAGCTTGGATGTGCAAGGGAGAGGGAGTATTTACAGATACATTTAGAATCATGGTTTCAATCCCACCTAGCTCAGCACAGGACACCATTATATACAGCTGCTGTATCTAGTCCACATGCAAATTGACATTTTTGTCATGGGTTTTAATCGAACCTTTTAATTGAAACTTTCAATCTACATTTACTTTTTTCCTGGTTTAAGTTCAAACTTCACTATTGTTATCAGCACTGACCCCAATAAAACAATAAATTAATAATTAAATAAATAAGGGTGAACAGATTAACGTCACGTGTCCAATGTCACATACAAGTCTTACATGTTTCGCATGCTGCTTAAGTGGAATATGAATAGAATAATATCAAAACTGACTTTCTTTAAATGGTGTCAAATTTTCAGTATGCAGATTGATCTATATAGATTCATTTATATTAACAATACTTGCATATATACTCTGTTACTTAAACCTTCCTAGCCACCTTCAATCTACAAGCCCCAAATTCTGCACCAAAAGCTGATAATCCAGTTCTAAAGTTCATTTTTTTATGTCAATCTCTTGAAAAAGCAGAATAAAATTCCAGGCAGCACAGACAACGGCAGAGATGGACTGATTGAAAACACAATGTCAAGCGGTTGCAATTGTCTTTCACTTCACTAATTTAAGATAGCAGAAAAGATATCTCTGAAACATGATTTTGTTTTCTTCTGTCCAAAATACCAGTGGTTTAGTGTTCATTGTTCTGACATTCGTTTTGGTATTTGCTATGCAAATTCTTTTAGATATTCACATGTTGATCTCGGAGCTTAATTTTACAAGCAGTTGCTTAATTCTCAAATAACCCCTTAGGACCCTCTAAAGGAAGGCAAACCCCTGAGCCCATACCTTGATGATGACATACTTTTGGTCTCAACTCCCTGATAAATGAAAACCAGATAAAAAGCCCTACAGAACAAACAAGACTTCCCTTACCTCGCCGCTCCTGCAATCGAAGTGCAACAGGTTAAGGGGACTTGCGCCTTTGCCCGAGCAACCTTTCTTCCTAATGGCAAGGGCTGTGCAACCTGGTTATAGAGTTTATGCATCTCTTTATTGGCTAGAGAGCGTTAGCCATTTAAATTCCTTGGGAGTCATTTGTTAAGGGCTCTTAGGCTGAGGCTAAGTGGGTGGGACGGGAGGGAGAGGGGATGGTAGTGCTGCCAGACGCAGAGAGCTCTCCAAAGCGGTTTGAAGATTAATAGAAAACTATCTGCAGCGAAGGGATCTTTGGAGGAAGGGCTGGGTCCCACCTTCGGGGAAGCGTAGGAAAGAGAAACTGTAACATTTTCGCAGGTAAAAAGAAATTGAAGAGAGAGTTTTGATTCAAAATTCAAAACTTGGGAAAAAAAAGAGTGAAGCATACAAACAACTCCTTCCTAGCACAAGGCGTTGTGCAAATAGCTTGGGTTACTCACAACAGATAAGATAAGAAAAGGGCATATTTTGCTTGACTGCATGAAGCTTTTTCAGTGAATTTTTTTTCTTTATATATGTCTGGCAAAATTATTTCAGGCTGCGCTGAATCAATTTACCTTCGGCTGTCGGAAAAACAAAGGGTCTGTGGCTCCTGGAGTGAGGAGTGGATTTACTGATCATGTCGGCAGTGGGACAGTAGGAATAACTCAGCCTGTGCCGTGTACCCGACATGCACTGTGTCAGCAGTAAACACGGAAACTCCAGGGTGTTTGCTCAAAAGGAAAAAAAGCACCTGGTGCAGAAGTAAAAGCGCAGGGTGGTAAAACATGATTCATGACAGTAGAAATGGTCTGTACATAACAACGGGGCATTAGGCCCTGGGAGCACTTAGGCAAAGCAAACAACACACCTTCTCAAGCAGCCAAGAGGAGGAACCGCTCTGAAACGCTCTGTAGATGATAGATTTGCCCGGTTGGCAAGCAGCGTGCACAACCAGCCGGCAGGAGAAGAGGGAGCAGGGCATACCTCGGGAGATGGCTAATTTCTGGGAAAGGAGACAGCCTGAAGAAGGTGAAAAGCAAACAGCATATTGCAGTAGCAAAGCAACTACAGTTTCCAGTCCTTTCCCAGGTGTTTTTTAATGGCATAAGCATTCCTTTCTTCTTTCTCTCCTTCTAATTTTTTTTCCCTACCCCAAAAAGAAAGCTTCGTCCAAACCTAATCCAAACAACACACAATCAACAACTGCAGGGCATCCACATGTGCAAGGAGAAGTGTCTTAACCTCTCAGTGACAAACCATACATACAAGTATATTCTGCAGGGGAAGCACTGTCAGTTTGTTTGAGATGGTCCTACATAATAATTTATTCTTGTCCTCTGAGTCTTTTAGTCTGGCATGTATGGCAAAACTTAAGAAACAACCTTACATTGCCAAGTCAGAGGCTAGTCAATAGGGAAGAGGATTAGAGGAGTCAGTGGGTGTAGAGATAAGCACTCTAATCTTAGAAGGCTCTAAGTTAAAGAAAAAATATGGAGAATGGGAAAGATTGGCAAAAGATGCATCTTCGTGGTGGTTTCTGAAAGCAAACAGGAAGGAGAGCTGTTCTACTTACACTGCAAACCACTGGGTGATTGCAATCACTCTGTTCTGGATTTTTATACTTGTTTATCCACTGTACTGGGGCTGTGGTGTGTTAGGCACTGTACAAACACACCTGGAGCCTGGATCCTGGTCCCAGAGAACTGGCAGCCCAAGTCTACTGTGCAAGTCTTTCATCTTCAGAATTCATCCCTGCAAATGTTAACCTGTTAGCTACAAGAGCTTCAGAGAAGCAGGTACTGCCCTACAGGCAGGGAAGCTGCAGCATAGAAATTTAAATGGCTAACCCAAGACTATGGAAAAAATCAGTATCAAAACTGGGGATAAAATCTAGGAGATTCTGCCAAAAGTAAGATCCATGCCTCAATCCCACTGATCTCTATAAGAAAGTGAATATAAAAAATTAGCAGTTACGAATTTGGAAAACTCCATCAAATTAATTTATTTTTAAAATTCAGTATCTTTCTCTTACTTCCTATTTTTCTGTTGGAAAACAAACCAAATTTATAGCTAAAAGTATTGTAAAGTGAATCCTATCAGCTACAATTGTGTGTACTTGAATACCCAAAGAAGACTATTCTGGTGTAAGTGAAAAAGTACTGATGCTAGTGAGCTGAGGGGCTCATTTTCAGAAGGCTGTTCAAATGCTGTGTCAATTAGGATTATGTAGGGAGGCCTCTCAAACTCTTGGCTTTCAGTTAATATCTTCACTTTTAGCTGTATCCTGTTGTTAGTTTCCAAGTTATTTTCCCATTATTGTTTAAAGCAAGGATCATCAATAGATCACCTGCTGTAGGGTATTCTGAGATGTTACCATTCTCAGTGGCAGAATTTAAAAACATATTAATTTTTCCTGCAGGCTGTACTTTTTAAAGGAACTTCAGAAGTTTGGACAGAATTCTGCAGTGTGTCTCCCAGCTTTCCCTGACATTTTATTCTTGGTTTCTTTGACTTCAAACCCACTGTTTTCATAATGATTGCATGACTATATACCTCTTCATGATGGCAAGTAAGGAAGAGTGGAAGTGTTAAGAGCAGGGCCATGTAAGCAGCAAAGGGGATGGATTGTATGTACACCACATGCTTCTCTCTTCATACAGCATCAATTGCTCTGGGGTAAAAATATAAGCACTTCTTTCCTAATGCACAGCTGACTACAATGAATAAAACCCATCCACTGTTACAATAACAACATATATACTTACTTGTTTTGTCATTTTAACTATTGACAGTGAAACAAGGGCTAAATCCTAAGAGATGTGAAAGAGAACAGTCCAGACCATTCCATGCCCATATTTCCCTTAAACCTTCCCTTAAGCCTTTAATCTTTCCTGTAATGGGAATACAGGTGAGGGATTTTTCCTAAGTAATTATTCTCCTGAATACAGTGATAGAAAAGGCTGGAAATTAGAAGAAAAAAAGTAATATTCATTGGAATATGGTAATGCCTGTGAATGGAGACCTCCCCGATGCAGAAGAAACTTCCAAGGAGTTGGTGTGCTTCCCCTCAGCTGTCTCTCTTCTACAAGCAGACACATCAACTGGCCTCTACAGATGGAGTGCACTGGGCTCTTCAGTGTGATGACAAGCATTAATGAAGCATTAATGAATGAAGCATCTGTCTTCTGGAATTTTTAGAAAGCTCAAACCCAAATGCTTTGGGAGATCCATAGGCTGACCACAGACTCATCATTTTATTGGTGAGATGTCATTGTCCAGATAAGAGTGAGTATTTTTGATGATTATGGTAGTAAATAGGTTTTCAGGAGCTATTTCATGATGGAAACTTAGCATTATGTGACAGTACAGACATATGAGCAAGTGAAATGAGAAGGCAGAGTAACAAGTGAGCTATGGTTGGTCTTTATGGTTTTATTTGGTCTTCAAAAACAACTGAGAGACTGCAGTAGAATGAGAAGGGAATGTGCCAAGTAAAATATTTCATTGAAAGGACACATGAATCTAAGAGCGACCAGCAAGGTCTCTAGGCTCAATCTCAGAAAGTCTTGATCAGTATATTCACACATAAACCCAGTATCAGTCACAATACAGACACAAAAATTGGGATCTCATAATGTAACAGCTTTTTTTTCCTTTCTATAACTTCCTTCTCATTTTAACAAGACTACTCTGTATTTGGTGGAACAGGTTCCCAAATGTTTATAGAACAATTTTACTGCCTATTTGAATGTTTAAAGGGACAACACCACTTTATTTAAATTAATAACATGTTATTTTACACCCCTTCTTATACAATGTGAGTTAATACAGCAGATTTGGTAATTTCCTGACTTTCCTAAGCTATTGCAGACCAAAACATGGGGAGATCCTTCAGAGAACATGAAGTCTGTAACAGGTACAGCTTTCCAAGTTCTCTCACACCCAAGCTTCTTCTATGCATAACCTGTGTCAATGTTTTGATCTTTACCTTGCCACATAACGGAGAATTGCCCTTATAAAGATGGACTCCCCATCTGCTCTGCCAGCCAGCCACATGCCTTAATCCCACCATGGAGATGACAAAGTCACAGACCTGAAGGTGGAATACCAACTGGGGAAAATCTGGGACTTTCCAGTTTTGTTTTTTAGTCTTAGTCTTCTCTGGTTCATGGGCAGTGGGATTTGCTCTCGGAACCTTTACGGTCACTAGGCACAGGATTTGTTCTATTTTTAGCAAAAATCTATTTGATTGTCATTTTGCAATAAAAGTCAGCATAGAGGATCACTGTAACCGTCAGGCTTAGTTTCCTCATAGAATTTTGTGCTTTAATTTAAACTTGAAAGCAGGCTTTAGGTTCCAAAATGTAAGAAGACAGACAATGAATAAACCCATAGAGTGTAATAGATTTTAACTAGCACACAAAAGGGAAGGAAACCAGCAAAACACAAAGTTGAGTTTTTTTAATATAGCCATAGCCATTACATTTCTGTGGCATGCTTGCTTTCCATTAAAATAAATACAGGGTAGGTTCTGGATAGACATATCTACAAGGGAGGTTAATATGATAATTGCCTTTCAGTCCTAAAGTAAATCAAACACTCCACAGGAAAAAGTTTTTGCCCTCCGTAGCCCGATGTGGCTGCTCCAGACCGCTCGTTTCACCACAGCTTCACCAACACGTTAAACTGGTGCTGTCTACACAGGTCCCACTCCATCCTCACTGCAGCCTCTGCTGCCACAAGTGTTTGTGCTGCTGCACCATCCCCCACCCACAACACCTGAGCACCTGTGCTGGCAGAGGGGTAAAGAAGGGTGGAACCTGTCCCCCTGCCAGCATTGCTGGCTTAAAGCATTTTCGGGTCACCAGCACTGAGCAAATTCATGGGAAAACCAGAGAAGGGATTCTTTAAAAACCTGCTGAATCTAGTTTCACAGCACAGCTCCTCCTCTGAAGAGGCCAATGAGATTATACAGTGGGGTAAAGCCTTTCTGTAACACCAAGGAGCTCACGGAATCATCCAGGGAGACCAGAGGGTAGAATAGCAAATTGCAACCCTTTATAAGTCTGTATGCAGTTGGTGAATTTTATCACTGTAGTTATTGAGGGGCTGAAGAATCAAGGAGGGAGGGGCAACAAAGTAGTGTGAGCTCAATAGGTCACAAAAAGGTACCCAATGGCCATCTCCTGTGGCCAGCAGGGATATCCAACCAGCAGAGGCCAACCATGTACCAACCAATTTTGATCATTAAAAGGTTACTGGCAAACAACATTCTTGCTTGTTCCTTCCAGGGCCTTTTTGCAAAGAAAACCATAGGTGTTTGTGATACATGTTCACAAGAAGGAGAATAAAGACCTCCAAATGTGTATTTACAGGTGGCTTTCAGAATCAGAGTATGAAAATGAGTGTGGTTAGCACACACAGTCTCTTCCAATAATTGTTCTGCTTTTTTACAGCTCGCAGTAGAATATAAGTATATTAAGGGAAAAAGTTTTCCTGCAGCCAACAGACATCACCTTTGGTCAGGGCATAAGCTTTTCTATTTTCATTCTTAATGTCTTATTGAAAATGAAACAATAAGCATCATATGGAAATTGTGTGTAAAAAGAGGTTATCCAATAAGGAAACTGACAGAGATTCCTTCAGGAAAGCAAATTTATTTTTCTGCCTGCCAGTAACTTGAAGGAAAATTTTAGACTACAGGAGTCTGAATGATCTGCTGGGGAATTGACAATATCCATTAACTCCAGTATCTCTTATATTATATTTTATTACATGTCCACAACTTCCATTTGTCAGAAAACTGATTTACTACCAGGATTAGAAAAAGCAGCTTTTGATGATGTCAGCAGAGTCTGCAGTGGCCTGCACAGCAAAGGCATCATAACCAGAGCAGTCTGTGTTGAGCAGACTGACCTTTATACCAGCCCATGCTTATTAGAACACCTGTAGTGGGACTCCACAAGGAAGGAATTTGCTGTCACTGAGTCACCCATCAGTGGTGGGTGCTGCCATGAGGCAGGAGTGGGGTCTCATCTCTTGGCCCATTGCATGGCAGCTTTTTTCCATATGGTCCAGCACAGTTTACCCATGCTGTCACGTGTCCTTTCCTTACTTAACCTCAGCCCAGCACTCTGGCTCCTCCTCTGCCAGCATCTGCATCCTCTCCGCTCCTCTCCACTGCTGACCTTCCCTGTGGGCAGGCAGGACTGGGGCTGCAAACCTGCTTCCAGCTGAGCTTTCCTCTCAGCAGCCAACACTGCACCAGCAACACGCTGCAGGCATGCTGTTCCTGAGCCACTCTTGTGGGGTGAGTTGAGCTGTGTTGCCAGTCTAAGATGTGCTTCTACAGTGTAGGAAACAGGGTGGATCTGCCTGTTATTCCACCAAACCTTATCTACAGCACAGGCAAGTCCTAGAGCTACATCCATACCAAGCCACTTGCAGGGCACACAAACAGAAGTGTAACAAAAGCCACTCTTGATAGAAATTTTGCAACCTTGTAGTAAAAAAAGCGCCCAGCTTAACCAAACGTGCTCAGATAGTAACCTCTGCAGCTGCATTTGGGCAAAGGCCCACACCTGGTGTGGGACTCTCGGGCACCATCCCCCCCGACTGCCAGAGCTGCCCAGGTCACCATGTGGGGTACAGCCAGTCTAATTAACCTTGAGAGTGCTCAAAGGCTGTGTTAATGGGCAGCTCTCAATAATCACAGTGAGGTGATTTTTTTACAGAACTTCCCTTCTGCTATAAAATGCTTTTTTCTCAAAGAAAAATCTCAGAGTGCTGATGACATAACTTACCTTGATAGATATTTGACAAGATAAACCAGGCAAAGTGTCTGTGATTTCAAGGACCATAACAGCTGAAATATTTAGGAATGAAAAGAATGGTCTAAATGACTGTAATTATTAAATCCACTAGCCAAATTGCTCTTTCCCTTTCTTGGTAAAGAAAATATCATTGCAATGAGCCAGGATCTGCCACTCTTGAGCCATTGACAACACCTAGGTAGGAGATGTGTCTCATTCAGGAAGAACTTAAGCCCCACATTTCTTATGTCTAAGAGGAGGTTTGTATTTTCAAGAGGTCATTTCCAAACTAGCAGTAACTAAATCTTTACGTTCAGACTTGGAAGCTACATGAAATGGTCCTGAGACAGTGAGATATTTTTACTATGGCTAAAGGAGGGGCTGGAGCCACAAAATGAGTTCTTCTGAGCAGTGCCTGCACTCTCAACTCTGCTGTGTTTCTCTCTCAGATCTCTTCTGCAGGGTGGATATAGACACTTGGGCTGCCAAAGCTAGGCCTTGTGGTTGAGGCCCCCTTGTTTTGGGGGGGGGAAGGAGAAGACTTCATCTAAAAGGTTGTCTGCTGTGCTGTCTTTGGGTTCAGGGAAAACACCCCAAAATGTTTTATTTGTTAGAAGAGATATAACCGTGTGATCAACGGTTCTCAGCTGTGGGGCAGAAACAATGCTCACCATGAACCTGAGATGTAAACTGTTTGCAAGGATGCATCTGCAATTAAACAGGAAATAGCAGCTTGTCAGAGTGTGAAATGAGTGCCAAATGGCAGAAAGTATACAGAGATACTCCCTTTCTTTGGAAAAAAATTAAAAATCTTCTCAGGAACTTTAAAAGGTCAGCGACTTGGATCTTCCTTAAAATAAGTAAGTAAACTCACTCCTAAAGGAAGCACATTTAATTGGTGGGAATATGTATAGGTTACATCTTCAAAGTAAGCATTTTACCAAATATCCAGAGAAAGAGCTGCAAGAGTCTCTATGCAAGCTAAAATGGTTGAAATGTGACCTTTGTAGGGCTCTGTGCTGTCTTCAGAGAACGAAAGAAGGTAGGCAGAGACTGATGTATGAGGACATTGTCCTTCCTGCTACCTCACTGGTGAGTATTCCAAAAGATTAGCACAGAATGTCTTAATATGAATATGTAATATATTGCTATACTGCTATCTAGCACGTAGTTTAATGTGGCAACAACCAGACTCTCATCTGTCCAAATACTTAGATTTTCAAGTCACATCTGAGGTCTGAATTTTCTGTCTGTAGAAGAAAGTATTGGTTCTCTTTATATTTAAAGGCATATGTGAAGAGGTAGTTGAAATTTTGCCAGTATGTAAGTTTATTTGAATGAAGCACTCTTGGTGCCACATCATCATGATTGACATAAACTATATCACATCGGGGTTTTGATTTGATTTCTCGTATGTTTCATGGTATGAAACTGGTGGTATGTACAAGAGAGCACATTCCAGAAAATGCAAATAAAGCTTCCAGGTTGTAAGGTTTGCCTTGTTTTAATCTCTGGCCTTTGAAAAGTGAAGCAGTTATTTTCTGAAGATGTGCCACAAGATCGATGAAGAGTAGCAATATTATCCTAAGGCTTTAAACTGCTTTTCTTTGGAAACTCTCAATTCTTTTGGGCACAATTATTGCTAGAAATTAAATCTAAGTGGATTAAAATTGCCTTGATGATGCCAACAAAGGAAAAGTAATTTCTGTATGCAGTTACCAAGGTATATAATTTCAGAGAGGAAAAAAATGTAATATTTTGTCTTTGTGATTTACATCAGAAAAAAACATTTTATACACTTGAGAAGTTACTTTTGGTCTGTTATTGATCACCTTAGAAGATGAAACACAACACTGAAGGAGCACTTGGGGAGCACAGCTCTACATGGGTTGCTGTACCTGCTGTGGCACAGGACACCGGCGACCTGGAAGAACAGCAGCCTCCATAATGACTGTCTGTTTCTAACAGGGATTCTCTGTCATGCTCAGTGCATCATCAGCTTCCCAAAAGGATCAACTTTCCTATCTAAAATGTAAGACAGTCTCTTGCATTTAGCAGCTAAGAAGACGGATATCTGAAACAAGACTTTCTATATCCACCTCCTCAAAGAACATTGCGTTTTAGGGCATCTACTGCTTCCCAAGAGACTGAAACAGGTCTCTCACTGTCCAGGCTCCCCTTGATGCAGTCTGAACCCCCTCTAAACACCATAGGAAATATAACCACGGCTGCAGTGTTGCCATGGGGTTTGGTTACCAACCTGCTGGTCGCTCCTCAGCTGGCTGGCAGGAGGAGGTTCGTCACACACCCGGTGCCTCTGTCAGCGCCGTGTCCCCAGCACCCGGCGCCTACTGCCTCGAGACCTCAGCCAGGGACTTTGGAGGTCACAAAGAAGCAGCAGGACAGACCTCCTGCTTTCAGATGATCTTTTACTGAAACTATCAACGAAACCTAAATCATTACAACCCCTAACGATGACTGGGGCTGATTAAAGGGCACTTTACAAAAGGTTCCTCCCTGGGTACACTGTGACCGTGTTTCGCCAGGAGCAGCCAGCTTCTCCCCTACTGCAGCTGGCCAAAGGTCAGCACGTCAAAGCGAACAAAGTCCAGCACTAGTTCATGGTTAAAAGGCTAAAGCCACTCTGATTTATGGCAGGTGCTCCTGCAGCAAAGCTGCTGTGACACTGAAAGCGCACACATAGAAACTACTGTGAAATTTGGAGAAGGAGAGAGTACATTTTGGCACAGAAGACAAACAACTGCTGCTATAACTGAGCAAACAGGCAATAATAGACTCATTGTCTTTGCCTCAGTTAATTTCCTTGTTTGCACATCCTAACACTTGCATGCTCTTCCTTTTTGCTGAATGTGTGTTGTTCTCATCCTGCTTTCCTAAAAATGGTCCCACACCCTACCCCTGCAGGACCTACAAACTTGTGACAGGTCTGCCAGTCTTTCATCTCCACATTCCCACTCGTGGATCTCTGTACCAGGTGCAGTCAAACCTCTCACAGGTGGAGAGAGGTCTCAGAGAGTTCATGCAGCCTTGAGAAAACCAGGACTAACTCTGAGATTATATTTACATGAAGCTGAGGGAGAAGCAGTCAGAGGTGAGCTTTTCCCCAATGCTGTTTGGGGAAGCAGTGCCCAGCAGGGCTGTACAACATTCAGGTGATGGCACCCGTGGCCCTCAGCAGCCACACAGCCTGCAGGACAAGGTGCAGAGAGGAGCAGGGGAGAAGGGCAAATGTTGGGAGGATGGGAGTTGCTGGGAACCTGGACTAAAGCTGGAATTGTTCAGCATTCCTACAGTGGTACTGTAGAAAAGCAGACTTAATAAATTGTGTTAGTCGTAGATCAGCCTGCTATAATGATTTTAATTCCTCCAGTCCTTGTCTGTCAAATTCACACTGAGATAAGTAGGAACTAAGCATGTTCAAGAGCCTTTGAAGACTGTATGAGTGCCTAGATACTGGGCTTGGGAGGTCTGACTTTAATTACTCATATCTTAAAGCAACAACATACGAAAAAACAGTTCTGTCTTTCAAACACAAACTTCAATCACTATATTACCCAGGTCACACTGACTTTACAAAAAAAAAAGTACACGGTTTACATTCTAACCCTGGGTAAAAATCAATTTTCTGAGACTATACTGCACTTTATTTCATTAAGCATATAACATTTTTAAATTTACCTAGACTTAAAGAAATGTATTCTGGAAGAGCTGACCGTATAATGAAACAAGGAAGAAACACTGAGGACAGGTAGAAATCTGAAGAATAGAGGATATCTTCTGATAAGGGTGTATAAAGGAACAATCCCACTGCTTGTCTACCTGCTGGTTTGGAAACCCATGACAGCTAATGTACTGCATGCTACTGTGCCTTTATTTCAGCAAAGTGAAAACACAGTTTATTTATTATCCCATTATAGGGCTTTGTTTCTGATGTCCTTACACTCAAAAGCAGCAAAAGCACCAAAACAGCATACTGTTTAATATCAAACAATACTCTTGTTTCTCATCAGAACACGGAAGTAAATTCTTCCTCAGCTGCACAGCCAGAATGAATATAATTATATGTTTAGACTGGGATTATCAAAGAAAATAAAGAACAGTGTGAAAGCAGGGCAAATTTATGATAGCAGCAAAACCTGCTAGGAGTTTGCCTAAGTGCCCGTCAAACTGGGAGCACACTGTTTTATAAAACTCAGTGTCAGTTCTTAGCTCAGCAAAAGGAACCAACAACTGGAAATGTGGTATGGATAAAAGAAATGTGATGCATTTAGGTGCAGAGTGGCACACGAGCTCCAACCTTTGTAGCTGGGATAGAGGTTACTGCTGGGATCTCAGTACTCAGATAGATTCTCTGCCCAGCAGATTTTTCTCTTGGCTTGGCCCATAAATTACATTCTGGATATGAAAGTTCAATTGAAACTGAGTTCTTAAAAGTGCATTTTTGGTTCTAATCACATATGCTCGGCACCAAAACTGTTTTGCTTAAAAAAAAAATCTCAACAGACCATAACATAAGCACATCTTCTGGACTTAGCTCTCATCTCTTGAGGAGGAGCTGCAGAAACTCCCTTCTGAACAAGGATCAATTTTCCTTGTAGGAGGAGATTCCTGGTGGAGGAAGGACTGGCCCACTGCCTGTGCTGCACCTCCATTTCATCTGTGAGACAGCAAGGGATGTGTCCTGTCCATTCCCAGCCAATGAAACCCTCTGCTCTCTTTTGGGTGGTCTTTTAGAGAGAATCAGCCAATTCTTCCTGACCAAAGTCCAAGTGTGTCTCCAGGGTCAGACAAAATGGATCAGCTAGTGCCGGGAATGGTTGCCTGGGCTGATGCAGCAGAATCTTCCAAGAGGATTGTTGCACTCCCAGGTGACCCTGTGTGACCCTATGCTCTGGTCAAATGCACACCTTCAGTTTCATGATACCCCTCTGCTATACTTCAGAGGCTAACAGAAAAAAAAAAAAAAAAAAAAAAAAGCAAATGAGAAATAATAATTATGCCTCAGAACTAGAAGGGTCATCACAGGTCCTAGAGAACACATGGGACACCTGCTATATGGATGAGCCAGCCTGCTCCAGAGAGGTTAGCAGGCCACCCCCAGCTTCTGATACAAATAATAAATTGATATTAATTTAAATTAATAAACTGTCTGCCACCCGCTTTTATTTTCCTTAAGCAACACAGCATCGTTATTAAATATAAGTGAAAACTGCTGGTTACAAAAGTTACTCTAAACAAAAACAATGTCTAGTAGGCAAAATAAATTTGGAAGTCTGAGGTGCAAGCTGCACATGCTTGGTATCATACTTCCAAATGACTCTGTGATTCTAGTGAAACCTGCCAGGAAAAACTTACCCTGGGGTCAGGTGACGCAAAATTTATTTTCCTTCTGGTTTGTCAGAAGTGGAGTAGTTGTATGAAATGTGGGCCTATAAATAAAAGGTTATTTCATTTATAAATGTGCAGAAATTCGCATTTAGCATTGGACCACTCTGAGGATGCTGCAAACGTCCCTATGTCTGCCCCCCTCTCACAGGCATTTGCAGTGCAAGTGGTAAAAAAAACCCTACACAAATGGAAACAGCACCTTCCACTGGGAAGAGACAGGCAAGCAGAGGAGAGAGAGGCACATCATGGCACAGAATTCTGCTGCTGAGAGCATTAAATCACCAAACAGGAATGAAATACTGCACCATTACACCCAACTTGCACAGAAAGCATCCCACTGCTAGCAGGTGAATGGTAAAATCATATTTCACAACCAGATTTCAGCAAGGGGGGTCATGCTTTGAAGATGAGAGACTGAGCAAAAGACACAGGCTATTTTCAAAAGTCAAGCCCAATACTTGGAAAAAACCTTTAAAAAGTTAGCTGCCCGCACTGCTGTGTTTATGGGTCTATTCAAACAGTGAGTAGCTGGCTCATCAAACTTGAGTGCAGGTAATGATTCAACATCATGACCCAGGCAAGAAACTGGAACACTCCAGAAACAATTTTGGCAAGGGTCCATTTAATGAGTCAGGGTATCCTGCTATCTGATGGCATGTTTTTTACATGGGGGGAGCTATTTTAATTGCTGTACTGAGAAGCTCCAAAGGGTTGAACGCTTCCCCCTTTCAGTACCTGCCCAGTCAGCATCCACCATGGTTGTGCATTGTGTCCTCCTCAGCAAGGCAAAACTGCTCTCTCTCCACTGGATCTATCTGGTCTTAGGCCAGGATATGGAGTCACCAGGCACGTGCCCTCCGGACAGCTGGGACTGTGACTGGGGCTGCATCTCTCCTGGGAATTTTCCTTGCTTTTATGGCTGGGGAAGGGGTCCCATCTTCCTGGTGTTTGTGTCTGTTCTTTTTCTCATGAGCAGCCAGAGGAATAAATGATAAATAGAGCGTGTTCAGGAATCAGAAATAAATCCTATTTGAAAGCTGAAGAGATGATCCAGATGGATACATTTGTACTGGTGATGGTTTTCATAAAAAACACCTTCTAGCCTCTTTACTTAATCCCACAATAATTAAAACAAACAAACAAACAAACAAACAAACAACCCCCCGCCAAAAAAACCAACCAACAAAAAACCAAAACAAACAAAAAAACCCGAGCAAAACCCAAATATTTGACCCTATTGATCTCTTACTGATAGATCTGACAGGAGGCTTATAGACACTATGAATTAACTACATGACTAAAAACTGCCAGTCCCAGATATTTTTATAAGCAAACAAGAAAATCTATTCCATGTAAGAAAAACACCAGTGCAATATGCTAATCTGAGGTCTCAAAAAACTGCCCTCACAGCTAAAAATAACATTTGTAAAGTTGCTTAACTTAAAAAAAATAGCATTATTTTGCTTTTTTGATCAGGTGAAAGTTAGATTGGGAATGGTCAGTTGCTGAGCTATGTGCAGTCTCTTTTCTGTCAGGAATTGCCAGCACCTCTAATACCAAAATTCCACCTGCAGATATAGGAGTATTGAATATTAACTGCCTTCCAGAGTCAAGGTGATTAGAGGGATTAAATAGGAGGAGTAGAGGGACTTGCTTGCACATCTCTTTGTCAGGTCCTTGCATATGTTCCTCTCACACAAACTCGCAGATCTTGCTTCCTAACAGCCTAAAGGACACAAACCAGAGATGGTTCCACTGCCTGCTGTCTTGACACAAAAGCTAATCAACAAGACAGAATAACCTTTTTTAAATTGCTTGCAGTTCCCTCACAGAAACACAACATTAACTTTAAGTAATTTACATAATTATAACTCTAGAGTTTAAACAAAACAGCAAAATTCCCGGAACTGGATTGGACAAGCATTTAAAAAAAAAAAAAAAAAAAAAAAAAAATCCAATCCCCAAAA
>VXBR01006645.1:470183-518844 GCA_013400215.1 Cisticola juncidis
AAAAGAAAAAAAAATAAAAAAAAAAAAAAAAAAAAAAATACAGATCCTATCTCCCATAGCCTGGCATGTTAGCATAACTCTGTTCCAAAAATTTACTTCCTATGAACACCTGTAAAATCTGACTTCTTGGAAAAAACTTCCTCCCCCACCCCCCCCACCTTTTTTTTTTTTAATGTACATTTATGGTATATTCAAGAACAAAACAATCAGGCCTCAAAGTTCAGTATCATTATAAAATTAAGTGCCAGTTAATAACTTGCCAAGGAGAGCAATTATGGACTCTGGACACAAAGTCTTGTGAGGTTGCTGGAGTGCCCTACATACCCAAGGCTGGGGGAGATCTGCACCATGAAGTTCTGTTATGTGGTGCAACCACAGAGTCCCTCCACTTCCAGGTAGGAGTTTAAGAGGGCTGCACATCACCATATGGAAAGAGAGGGAAGAATTCACGAGAGGAGGAGTTTACCAGTTTTGCCATTATTCATCAGAAGTTCTAGAATTTGACTAAGAATTATTATTACGTGTCTTTTGAGATAATTCCTTCTTGACCTGTTTTTAACTTGGTTCTTTAGTTTTCCACAAAGCAAAGCTCTAGTTAGATTCCTGATGCAGCAAAATATCTAAGCAAGTGAAAACAGTTTAAATCTCACCACATTAACGCAATTACACTGTGTATAAAACTACACATGTGGTGTTGGGGGTGGATCCTCTCTGCATCTCCCAAAATGTAGCCAGAGGTCTCAGCAAACTTCCTGCCGGGGTGGTTAATGAACAGAAGAGTTTTCACTGTCTTTTCACACTGCCCTAAAGACACTCCCAAGTAATTCAACAATTCCTTTATTGAAACTTCCTTGTTTAAATGCAAATGAAGAGCAGAGCTGAGCCTACAGTGTTGAATGAACATAAATTGAAATGCCTTAACTGGATTTCATTTCCATGCTTTCCCTCCTTTCTTCTGTCAGGAAGATGTGTCATCATGAAGTTTAAAAGAAATCTCCCTATTTCTATTTATAGAGGGCTGCTAACCTTTCCATTTGCCATTTTTAAGACCAATTGAAAAGAAGCACATTCTTCATTGAAACATATCCTTTACACCTGTGCAGAAAGCAGTCACTTTGAAAAATGCTCAGTTGCAGACATGTACATTATTCCAGTTAGTGAAAATCATAACATTTGTATCCAACATCAACACTAACTTCCCATTTACATCAAAATAATCTGCAGCACACAACAGAGTACTACTAGACTGAAAAATGTAGCATATAGAACAGTAGCATATTCAACAGCTGTGCATGACTCTGGCTTTAATGTGGGCTATCTGTAATTATGGTGGAAGTACAGAATCACAGGGGTGGTTTTCACTCTGGCTGATCAGAAAGAAATGCTCTTCAGCCTCACTGGAGCAACTACTCAACACAGAATGAATAAGGAGGGCCTTTGTTGACTTTAGTTCAGGTTGAAACCCCATCAGGGCTTTGAGAAAGAGGACTGTAACCTGTTAAGCCTGTCAAAATAGAACTCCACTGGATGTACTGATCATTCCACTTATCTATGGATTGTGAAAAGAAGGAGCCTGTTGCCTGCTCTCAGGAAGACAGGCTTGTTCAGGCCCTTTATATTGCTTCTCAGCACTCTAGTCCTGGATTTCCAGCCAAATGACATCTTTCTGTGATACATCCCTGAAACAGATAGCTCCTCTGAAGTCCAGGCAGCTGGTCATCAGCCCATCTTACTGCTCCCCCACTCCCTTCTCTCATCATTCTCCCTGACTGTTTCTGTGACATTGCTCCCTTCCATAGAATTTTTCTCAATGTTGTCCTGACACACCAGGTGTGCAGAACCCTTTTCCTGCCTTTCAGCCTTCACTCACCCAAGGGCAGCAGGGTTCCCCCATGCCCACCATATCAAGTTGTCTCCACAGAGATGTCTGGGATTGGTGGTGCTCATTTGGATAGCTGTACTTGATCAGCTCCCAGTCTTGCCTATGACACTGGTTTTGCAGGCACTGTGGTAGGATAATGTCATCATTATATTCAATATTTTCACATCAATTTCAAACAGTGTCCCCTCTGCTGAGAGATTCCCACCTGACTGCTGATGCAGAGCTAAGCTTTGCACTTCTTTACGGATTGACAAGAAGTTTTAACAAAACTGTTGTGCAGATGAAAATATAGGAATATATGGAATGGGGTCCATAGGCACATCCTACAAATTTTTGGTACTACAGCCTGTTTTTCCCTGGAAATCCATTCAGATCTATTCTTGATGTTATGTCCATATAACGACCCAGGCAGGCATTGCCCCTTCCAGATTTACTCATAAGCAAAGCCCCTTCAGTATGTAGGGTGTAATTGTAATGTAGATCCTCAGGCAAAAGTTAGCAGGTATAAACCTGCCACCAGATAGAGGAGGGCTTGCAGAATCAAGATTTTATCTATTATTTCCATTGATTAACATCAATGGACCAAGTAATCCTGTTAAATTCATGTGGAAGATGCCTATTCACAAATTTGCTATTGTCAAGTCCTTAGTTTCAGGTTTATAAAGTTGTCTGCCCACAAAGAGCTAACTGCAGGTGTGGTTTGATCATCTCTGGGAACCACTCAAGGAAGAGCTTCATGATAGAGTGGCCACAACTTGGAGAAACATTAACAAAAGTGCCATAAACCAGGGTGGCAAAAGCTGTTTCTGTGCATTACAGAATGTTTACATAGCAATATTCCTTTTAAAGCACCCCAAATTTTTAGGTGAAAGTATTCTGTTCAGTAAAGCTTAGCATAATCCCAGCTAACAGTTTGTTTAAGGGCTGTTGTGGGGGCTGGAACTCCAGTTGCAGTAAGTAACAGAGACTTCTCAGAGGAAAGAACATAAGCGCAAGATGTGCAGTTTTTCTAGAGACCATTAGAAACTACATTGCTGCTATAGAACCCACAGCATTTTGTCTGATAATTCTTTGCAGGAGGTAGGAAGGACTGGAATAATGACTATTTTCTCCAGTTCTTCAAAAGGGAGGAGAAGTTGATAGAGGCTGACTCTTCACTCAAAACCAAAAAAGATTTGGTTTGAACAATGCATTTTCATTTTTAATCCAAATGCTCGTTAAATGCAAGGGATACAATCTGATGACCACTCAAACTTATTTCTTTCAAAATGCAAAGTTTCAATGGTACTTTGGCACTTTTACTCAGCACCTTTTTGCTTTTCACTCTTACAGCCTGGGAGCTGCAAGGAAGAACAGCAGTAAATCTTTTAAGTCAGAACACCATGGTATGAGAAGTAAGCCTTTGTTTAGTTCAGCCATTAAAAAACATCTATGCACAATTATTTGTTATTACTTCTACTTCTGCCTTCTAAATGTGCAAGCAAATGGTGTTTGATATTGACAGTTGTTTAATGTTGGAATTAAAGGGAAACCTTGTGACCCAGCACTAGGGAGGGGAAGACAGAACTGCCATTCATCTGGACAGGAATGCTTAATCAACAACAATATACTGCACTCTGATCTGTGCAACATCTAATTTCTGAGGAAATAAAAGCTCTGAAAGTTATTATAGGCAGCATAAACTGCCTAAAGAAATAATAAAACTGCATAAAGAAGTATTAACAGTGAAAGTACACATTGTAAAGAAGGAAAAACTAAATTGAGATCTAAGCCCTTGTTTCTCTTCAGCACCATTAGGAACCACATATACATGCATGCAGCACAAAATAATTTTTGTAACTAAAATAATTAAAATTACCTCATTTTATGGAAATTATATTTCACATTCAGCTGCAATTCATAGGTTAACTAGGTATTATTTTAGGAAAATTGAAAACCTGGGGTTTCAATGCATTGCTAGTACTTCTGCTCAGCTAGAAATGTGCAAAGGTATGTTTGCTTGTTTCTAATCACTGTCTTTTAATTTTTGTATTTTACCTGATAATTTCATTCACTGCAACAGAAATAGCAAAGCTTATTGTCTCAAAAGTATGCTTTCTCAATTGGCTCTCAAAAAAGTAAATAGCTTTCCTTAGAAAACTCTTACTGCTAGAAAAGAAAGTGTCCCCCAGTAAGATTTACAATTCTGCCTTAAGAAATAGACTACGGAAATGCCGTGTTTTAAATTGCTCCCAAAGTGACACGAAGAGTTTTTCTGGTCGTGTGGGTGGTGTACAAGTAGACTTCTACAGAAAGGATTGTCCAATATTCAGAAAGAAAAACCAGTAGCTTTTCTTCATAGGAGGAATGAGTCTTCTGCCAGAGACTTCAGAGCTCTTGCTCTTCTGCCTTAAGCTCAAAGCATTTGCAATGGCTGTAATCATCTGTCATGTGGCTGTCAGGGGGAAAAATAGTAACTACAAAGTTCTCATTTGGGGTAGGCTCTTAAACAAGGAGGTCCAGCACAGCAAGACACGTTATCCGTGTGATCCAGGTGATTTGTTGTCACCATCTTTGTGATGGGGAATCTCACCAGTGGTGTGATAGCTGCTACACAAACAAGTACAGTGAGCAAATGTAAGCCACTGGAACAAGCGCTCAAATGCAGGAGGTCACTGACAGCAGGGCCCAGATGCTCCTCTTGGCACCCTCGCAGTGACAGCCCTGTCACTCACCCACACAGAACAGGGACTATTCCAGCCTCCAAAAGGGCACTGCTCACCTTGTGGGGCCCTGGCAAGCATGGGCAAGCTGGCAAATCCTGACACTTTCCGGGGAGGAGACAGCAGAGTTTTGCAATGCCCATTCTGCAATCCTGGTTGCTTGAGGGTTTTTGTTTGGCAGGGTTTCTTTTCTTGCCATTCGAATATCTGGCCCTTGCATTGAGAGCATCACTCCCAAAGTATCCGAAGAGATAATTCCCATTTAATGTACCCATTAAACACGGTAATTCCTGATTCAAATATAATTTGGAAATTTAAAATCCCATCATTATGTGAACTTTGTGGTATCCAGGACATTTTACTTCATATAGGTTTAGCATTAATGCCTGTATCACAGCAACTGCTTTTCAGGGTGAAGAAAGACTTGCTTTTAACTAGCAACTCTATAACTAGCCCAGTCTAAACACTAGTCTCAGACTTTTTTGCCTTGTATATCCAGAAGAAGATTTTGCAGACCAGATTGTCCTTGTGATCCCCGCACAGCCCTGCTCCTTTCAGTCTATGTACACAGGTTTAACCAACCAAAACTTGGTAAACAGCTGTGCTGAAAACCAAGCACAGGGGATGAAACTGGTTTGCTTCATTTTAGCATGCAATGATATGTTGCTATTTACTGAAACAATTTAAATTGTTCATAATTTACAGATTGTTATGGCTCCCTTTTCCTGAAAGCTGTCTCAAACAGGACTTAAAAACTGAACAGATTTTGTCAACAGCTTTATTTGTTCCATTTAAGCCAAGTAATCTCCCTTATAGTCACCAGCTAGAACCCTATCTTTGCATGAAAACAGACAAGATAATTTTGCCATCACTGTCTTTTGGTTTAGACACTTATTTTTTAAAATTCAATCTCTGTGAACTCTTAGATAAGGTTTTGCCGCTGGGGTTTTGTGTTTGTTTTGTTTCAGTTTTGTTTTGTTTTAGCAAAAGAAACTTCTACATCAGTCCAATTTACTGTCACATACTGGAATATACAATTTACTGTCATATGTTGTTCCTGGGAGGAGAAGGTAAGAATCCCACAACACTGTGACACAGATGAAAATCACAGGTTTTAATCATAGTCATGCTTTATGTCTACAAATTTGCCAACAGACTGAAACTATGGTTCAGCCTTTACCAAAATTTTTATTGAATCATATTTCAATCCTTTAAAGCAGCCATTTGTGGGCATCCAGTTGCTTTGTTTTCCAACAACCTTTCCGTGCTCTAGGAGTTTTAATACTGCTAAGAGTTGGAGCCACACTTAGACTACTTTTAGTAAAGTAAATGTGTTACCACACTTCACTACAACTTAATGCCACAGAGCATGTACTGAGCATAAATATCATGTTGTCTGCAAGCACAGTTTGCAAACACATCAAGAAAATCTCTGTCACATCAGTGAGGATTTAAACACGAAGCTAGCACAGCTAGGGCCAGACACCGATAAACTGGAACCAACAGGTCCTTTTAAAAAAAAATCTCTTGCATTTTTTAGCACACAGAACATACTGATTGCTGATAAATCATGAATACAGACAACATGTCATTCACTTCACACTGAGCCCTCTTGCCTGGGGTGTAAAATGTAATTTTCAAGGAGTCACGATAGGTACTTTTATAAAGACACGTCCAGATTAGCAAAGCACACATGGAGGATGGTTCCTGCATGAATGAGTCAGTTTCCACTGGCTGGCAGAAACTTTCAGTCACTGAGCAAAATTGAAACAATTATTTGAATCTGTTTTTCACCTCTCTGAGTGGCATATGCATACTAGGAACTTAAATCCTGGTATTTTTTCTCTGTCTACTGTCCATGTTCCAAGGAACATGGAAACAATCTTGAAAAAATTAGTCACTTTGCCTATTTTTGCAAAGCTCAGTCAAAAATCAGCAAGTATTTTTGAGCATGAGTCACTATCCACATCCCTGCTGCAATGATTGGATTACACACTTTCATTAAAATCTCTCTTGTTCCTACTCTTGAGTTAGAAGATGAGCAGAAGCCAGGTTTGAGTTTTATTAGACGACAAAGAAGTTTTTAAATGCAACTATTCACTAATTTTGTTCATTTGAAGATACAACAAAATCCAAACAACTAGCTAATCAAGCATGAATTAATCAACCCGTGCTCTGGATGACACCATTCAGCCAACTACAGTTGATAAAAAGCAAACTGCAAAATAACAAGGCTAACACCTCTTCCTACTTCCAGGGAGACAAGCTTTGGCAAAACCTATAACCCCGCACCATTGCCCTTGTGCCTTTCAGGGCTGGGAAATGAAAGTGGAGAGCGGTACCTGGGAGAAGCTGGAGTGCTCCCGTGGGTGCTGGCTGCCGCCGGGCTCCCGCTGCCTGCCTGCCTGCCGGGGCAGCCCTGCGCTCCGCCGCCTCGCTGCCGGGCTGGTCAATGTTTCACCAGGCTGTGCACTGCCCGTGTCCCACCCTCCCGGCAAACACCGGCGGGAAAAGCAGTGCCGGGGCCACGGGGGCAGAGCCAGGGAGGGAGGGCAAGGCGCTCCTCTTCTACCTGCCCTGTTGTCCTCGGGGAAAAGGGAGCACTCGAGAAAAGGGAAACCTGCTAAGAGGGGGATCTAGGGAAAGCGTGTCATGAAGGGTAAAAAAAAAAAAAAAAAAAAAAGGTACATAAGTGGTGCTATTAATAGAAAATTTGTGGCAGGTAAGTCATGATAACTTTCCTCTGTATTGTTCTAAGGTTGGAGGCAAGCCTAGGCGTGCCTTGCTGAAAGCTGAGAGGCAACGCTTAATTTGTGGGAGTACATAAATTTCAAGTAAATCCTTGGCATAAGACAGCGCTCAGTCAAATGACAGCTAAAACTCTAAAATCATAACGAAAACACCTGAGCTGCCTGATGAAATAATACAAAGGGAGCCTAAACACGAAGACAGGGGAAAGAAATGGCCAAAGCAATCTGCAACATCCTGCTCTACTCCTGTGCCTTGGCTTTTCAGGAGTGCCTCGGAGTTAAAGCTCTACCTGCGGTAAACAGAGATTTCCTGTTCTCGGGAAGTTAACAATTACATGCAGAGGGCAGACGGAATAGGCTGGCAACTGAGCACAGCACTGATAAGGTGGCACCGCTGCTCCCTGAGGAGGAAAGGATAGCTGCTGAACTTGGGGAGCACCCAGAGGCTGGGACTCAACATGGAGTGGCTGCTCCCAACGTGGGAGACATTTTCTGCACCTAGTATGGAGATGTTTGCTCATGGAGAAACAATGGGAAAATCTAGGCTGTGTTGTATGTTCTGGTTTTGTCACAGTGCCTTGTCTGTAGTGGGATTTCAATCCTGGTTTGGGGAAGAGCAATTAATTTTGTTTAATTTGGATCCCAAACTCAAACAGTACATATTTTAATGTACATGTTGAAGGAGAAAACATACACCACAGTTGCTCCAGCTAGTCAGATTAGCTGCTAAGACCTGCCACAAGGTGCAACAATGATCACTGTAATGGAGTCCACTATGATGGGGTTGCTGTTGATCTGGATCTTGTACAGCCTTGCACAGGTTTGGGGATGTCTGTACCCAGAGGTGCTGGACTGAGGGACACCAGCTGAATCCAGTCAGGTTGGAGAGGCACACTCTGCCTGCTGGTACACTGCTGTGCGTGCATTCACAGGTGGTCAGCAGCACAGCTCCATCCAGAACAACAGCTTGCATGCACATGTGACACTGTTGCTTCAGCAGTGGGCTGTGGCTTGACTTGAGCAGATGTGTCACTGGAATTAGGGGTGCCTTCCCTGAGCCAGGACTCCTCAGGGCCCAGGGCAAGCCTGCAGGGGCTGATGTATGGCCTCTTGCTGCAGCAACACAAGCCCTATGGCTACAGCCAGTACCGCATGCCCAGTGTGCCCAGCACACAAAAGCCTGCACAGCTCTCCAAGGTACCTTTGCTCTGTGTGTTTTCAGGTGTGTTGCTCCCTTCTGCCAGTCTGCATTCACCTCCCCTCCCCTTTTGCCTGGAAAAGGAGAGGCAGAAGGGGCATGCCTCATGCATTTGGTACTCTGCCACCATGGCCTGTGACTGCCTGCTAGGATGGTTCTTTACTGGGAATGGGCAGGATGCTGGCATGATTAGAAAAGGTATATGGACTTCCCTACAGCTGCCAGACACAATCCTGCTGCTGTAGGACAACCTGCAAGACTGATTAGTATCTTTTGCATAAACCTCATGAATTCTTAACATCAGTTTGTATACCCTCTGGATGAAAATCCCCCCCAGTCTCTTTATAGTGTCTGCTCCCAACCTGTGAGGAAAAGTGTGATAATTGTGCAGGGGAGGGAGAGACCCATCTTCTTCTGACAGTTTCTCAGGCTTGTAAGCCACATCATGTTAGCCTCTTTGTACCTTCTATTCCACAGAGCAGCTTGGAGCCTCAGCTGTGGCTATCACCTCCGAGATCCCCAGGCAGAAGGAGGGGATTTACCTGAAAGAGCTTATCTGGGCTTAAGACCCTGTCTAACCAGATTCAGGGAGCAGGAACTTCTCATGGCAGCCTTGCTCCACCTGGTAATAAATGCCTCTCTCAGAGAGGTGCACTAGATAGGCAAGGGAGGAGGTCCAGCCAAGCTGTTGCTCTCTTCAGTTTGCATAAGGAGCCCATTCAAGATCTCTCAGATTTTCCCAGCAAAACTTTGGTTGGAAAAGACCATATTTCTGTGAAAAGATTTGCTCTTGCCAGTTTGATATTTTATGGTTGCAGTAGCATTTCAGCAGAACACTCTGGAGGAGACCTGGCTACACATCTTTGTCAGATATCGTTTTTGTCACTGGTGTGTTCCATGTCATGGTCTGGTCTTTGGTAAGTTGAAAACTAAGGCTGCAGTGGTGAGATGTGGAAGTAGAAGAGCAGCACTCTGGGACTTGGGTTATGGAGCCAGCTCAAATATAGTTTGCCTGGCAGCATAGACAAGGTTACTGCCTGTTATGGGAAGATTGTACACATACTCAATTTTCCACAGTGCTAACACTTCTACAAATCCTGGTGCAAGCCTAACAGAGTCAAATAGTGTGTATTATTGACACTCTGAGGCCAGAGGACTTTGAAGAAATTCGGTTGTAGCTGCCAGGTATAGCTACCACAGAAAAATGATGGCTCTACTACAGCACATCTAAAGTTGTATTGTGTTCTCCTGGGCAAATAGAGCAGTGAAAAATTTGATGGGTCCTCCCCCAAAATCTGACCTTGTAGATTAGCTGATATAAAGCAACAGAAACCAGACTTTGTTTTTTTTTTTTCATTGTCGCATGAGAAGTAAAAAGGCAGCCTTCCCTGTATAGCCATCACCTTGAGAAAACTCAGTCTGTCATTCACACAGAGATCTCAGAGATGAGGTTTCCACAGGGCTCAGAGAGAGGTGGATGTTTCTGAGAAGGCAAAGTCTGCCCTGGTGTCAGCTGGTCAGAAGTGTGCTGCTTTTGCAGATCACTGGGGGTGGGCTTCTGATTAACACAGGGCTCACAAATGGGGCTGGGGCCCATGGAGACTTGGCATATCAGGCTCTTTTCAGCATGCAACCTTTGTCACGGGTTTCAAGGGCAACGTAACACTTGCATATTTACTTACTGCAAATGGAGGAGGTGGCAGGTTGTACAGCATACAGTCTGAAAAGTCAAACATTAATGCAGACATGGTATAACTTCATGGCTTGGGAGCAACTGTACATAGGGATATTAAAAGTGAGAAAGCACCTAAAATTCACAAAGCTCTTTCAATGAAACACCAATTCACCTACAAATTGTTAACAACCTTAACAACACAGAGGCCACACAACAAAACTAAAACATGGGTATCAGGTAACAGAGGGGAAATTTCTGTGAATCTTAAATAGGGTTTAGTTTTGTTCCAGTTCTCTTTCAACAGATGCTTTTGTATTTCATCCTGCAAGGCAACACTTGCTTTGTAAAAGAGTACAGGCAGATCCAGAGGGGCTACTGCGGAGGCTTTGAAAACTTTCCATTCCCAGTAAAGAACCTGCATCTGAGCACATGGGGCCATTAGGAATATGTTTAGACCCATCCCTAAGCACTGTGTCGAAACCTCCCCAGGAGCTACTGGTACAGCACTGATCTCCTCCGACAGGAGCCTCATCCCCTTCTCTGGAGCAGAGGGACTAGCAACTACCTGCTGCTAAAAATCAGGTGGGAGGGGAAAAATAATCGCTGTGAGCTGGGATCTCTATCACAGTAGAACAGCAGAAACCTGAAGTATGAATTGGGAACTCTCTTTCCACAGTGGCCTGGATGTTGCATACATGAGGACACCGCTCCAGCTGTGGGTTTAACTGGGTGTCTGGGCTCTTGGAAATCCTACCTGGACATGTCAGCAGTGCAAGATCTACAGTCCTGCCATACCTACTCATCCTTTTGGTCCATAATTTAGTATCTTGTGCTGAGCTTTCAGAGCAAAATGCCTTGCAGATATTCATCTAATGGAGAATGAGTCCTCAGCACTTGACAAAGTACTTCTCTGGATGATAAAAGTGGTAAGGAAACCGAAACATTGCTGCTACCTGATCCCAGAGCTGTTTGGCTTGTGGTTTCACTGGAAAGGAGTTTCTATTCCTTTAGAGGGAGCAGACCTTGCAAAATACACAAGATATGTAAGAAAACTTGCTCATGATTCACAGAGAAACCAAATGTTAATGGAAAAGAACATTGCAAGCAGATTCTGTAGTGCTGCCTTCAAAGAACAGGCAACACTGATACAAAATCTTATGTCATGATAGAAAACACCCTACAAAAAGAGGCTTTTTTCCAAAAAACAAGCCAACATGTCCCACCTTTCTTGTTCATTCCCTTATTTGCAGCTTTTCTTTTCAAAAATAGTATTACAAAATGTTATCATCCAAAGCTTTCAGGGAGTATTGCCTATTTTTACTCTATCTTGTTTTGTAAGACCACACTACATTAGTGATTTGGCAACTTCACACTGTGGACAAATATTTCAAAATATTCATTTCTTCTGAACACACAGCTGTTAAACCACTTTTACATGTATTGCTGCATTTTGTGATGCCACCCACAGTTAGTCTTAGGAAAGGATCTGGGAGACTCGACATTTTAAAATCAGGGATATACATACTTCATGGGTTTGATTTTAACTCAAAAGTTTCTCAGCTAAGCTGCTTCTGGGATTCACTGATCAGACAATTTTATGTCAACAGGGAGAATCTCAGGCTCAGGCTTTGCTGGTGCTGATTTAGAGTCAGGATCCTCACTGGACAGCTGGGAGGAGTATTTGTGGTCTGGATGCTTTAATAATGTCCACATCTTATCCCTGGGCCCTTGTATCCACTTGTGGAGACCAGTGCAGAGGAGCAAATGGACAGGTCTGGCAGGAGATGCCTTCAGGAGCACCTGTGGCACCAGGGCTGCCTGGCAGGCACACCTGCCCTGGCAGGTTTTGGGATGACACTAGCTTGAGGTAGCAGTGTCTGTGGGGCATTGGTGTGTAGGGACCATGACACCAATTTATTTATTATCTATCCTTATATCAAGATACATAAGGTTTTAAAATGCTTTCTAAGAGCTGACTGCACATGACTGCACATGTGGAGCTCTAAAAAGTTAGGATTTGTAATAAAAGAGAAGACATGTTGCTAACAATACCTTAATTCTACTTTCTTGGGCATTAACATTGCCCAAGAAATAACTGAAATAACCTGTAGCCATTTTAGCATTGAGAATTCTACTTACACCGTCCTTAGTACCTTATGTTAAATTTGGGCAAACATTTGCTCTCAAATTCAGTTCCTAACATTTGATGACATGGAGCACCTTCATTACACTCCACAAGTATAGCTAGTTCCTTGAATGAACCCCAGGAGACAAATAATGTTTCTAATTTAAAATAACACTTAAGAAGATAGTACATACAGAGATTTTATAGCTGAATGGAAAAGAATGGGTCTGAATCAGCCTTTCCAGAACATACTGCCAAGATGATGAATGAAATATTTTTATTCTTATTTGCTTTACTCAGAATCTCAGAGGAGATATTGATACAGATCTCTGTGAGGCCAGTTCCTGAGAATGGTACTTACGTATTTGGAAGCTATTATTTACTTAATTATCTTCATGCAGCCCAAAACATCCCAAAGCTTCAGTACACAGGTCTCTTTTACAACACATCCACCTCATCACCAAATTCAAGGCACAAGAAAAAACATTTGTAGATGAGGGGGATGAAGATCTAAGGTTGGAGCCACACAGGGGACCTCTTGCTTTGTGGTTTTCCTATCATCTCCCTGTAAGAGGTGTCTGACTGTCTCTCACTTCTCTCTTTTGGTGGAACCCAATGAAGAGCACCTGCCTAGGAATAGCAGAATGGCTGAGACATAGCTGGAGGTAGCTGGGTTATCACAAAATCACAAGTTATCTGAGGATGCCAAGGATAGAGTGAGTGACTTGATAATTTCTGAAAGGAAGTTAAGAGAAAATTATGGAGATTAACAGACGTGGTTCTGGAGGAACAGGATATTGGGAACTGCTTGCAGGGTGAACGATGGATGCAGAGGAAGGTGGGATAGAGCTGGAAGGCGTCTTGTGGGTAGAAGAGATAAGAGGAAATCCACCATTTTTGAGAGAAAAAAAATAGGATGGGGCAACCCAGCTGCTGGAGTGAGGTAAGTTGTTTTGGAGGGACAGCTGACAAGACATAGTAATGCTTGTGAGAAGGGAGAAAATGAGGTTGAATTGGAAAGAGGAAGTGGTAAATACAGGATGTACAGATGATGGTTCTGAAGGAGTGCCTGTGAGTCAGGTAAAAAAATCGTGTGCTGGAAGAACATAACCAAAAGGACATCTAGTCCCTGGGGTAAGGAAGGATTGGTGGGTAGTGTGCTTTCAAGCTATACATCTGGCACCAGTGTGCTGGGTGCTGGAAGCCACACTGCTCAAAAGTTGAAGAAATGGTGTCCATCTAGAGAGAGAAATGGAAAAAGGTCAGAGAGGACAGGGCAATGGAGCCCAACCACATTAAAACAGAGATATTAGGGAGAAAATTCCTTGTGTGGTGAGGCTGAAAGGATGCGAACTATCTAAGAGGGACTGGTGGGAAAACCAAAGTGATGGGAGCTCAGAGGTTTAAAGATGAGAAAATAAACTACCTACGGGGATCTGATCAGTTAGGGAGCATTTTTGTGACCAGGGTGAAGTCTTGCTTCACTTTCATGAAGTCAAGCTAAGCAGTGAGGCTGAGAAGGTAGAGAGCTAACAGGGACGTGGGACATTGAATGACAGTCACTGTGCTGAGAAATGAGAGATCTTAGGGGCAGCTGGAGAGAGCCTGAGGTGCAAAATTTGGGGAGGAAAACAGGGAAAAATTTTTGGATGAAAATAGGGAGCAGCGTGTCTGCAAGTGGTTGACCAGGGGGAGGAAAGAGAGGCAGTGCTGGGTGCAAGGGACTTGTTAACCCTTGTTGACAATCAGCGGTGCAGTGTCAGAAATGGGCGGGCACTGTGGCTGCTGCGGGGATGGGAGCGGGAATGGGAATGGGGATGGGCCTCTGCCAAGGCAGCAGGGAGGGCTGGGGAGGGCAGGTCTGGCTGCTGCCAGAGTGCAAGGAACAGCGGGAACTGCAGGGGAAAAGGTTGAGGAAGAAAAACATAAAATGAATCTTTTTCCTGTTTATGACAAAAATACCCTCAAGCAGATTTTTGTACTAATTAAAAATATTCATATAAAAGGTACCTAGGAGAACCAGCAATACACTCTCTACAATAGCTACATCACATGTGCAAACAAAATATGTTGTTAAACTTGTTTTTTTTCTATTTAAGGACTAAAACCAGATATTTTTTACTCCAATGCACACACAACCAGTAATAGTTTATGCTTGTAGAGTTCCCATCTATTGTATGGAAGCTGGAGAGCTGAGTAACACAATGTTCTGTACCAGAAAACTGCAGCATTTAGCCAGTCTATCAGCTCCCCAGAGTAATTTTATGGTATTTCTATTTTTTTAAACTTCCCGGTAACAGTGAAAGTGGATTTGTTTTTCCATGCAAAGAAATTATTTAAGAGAAAATCTGTAATGCCTACTCTGGCAAGCACATTGATGTATTTTCTGAGCTCAGTGGTAAATTGATCTTCAATTTGGCTGTCCTGAGGCAAGGAGCATGGCTAGTAAGAAAATCAGGATTCCAACTCCCAAGTTACACAATTCATCTTGCTCCTGCTTAAGATTTTAGAATTTAAAACCTTTCACCAGATCACCAGATGCAGAATTCACTTTATAACATTTCATCTTAGGCAGACAATGGATTTTGAGAGCTAACATACAGAATCCTGTTCCACTCACTGCTATGAAATCAGGAGCTGTTCTGTACATGTATTTCAGTGAAAAAAGTGCTGTCTACTTATAAGCACAATCACAGATATTTGTGGTTGGCTGGGTCTCAGTCCAGTTTAGCTGTAGGCTACAATTCAGATTTGAGGCTTGGACTTATTTTTATTAGAACTGGAATTGCACATTGTGCTCTCACTAATCTTTACACAAGATGGAGGGACTCTCAGGACCAGCTTTTTCTTGCAAGTCTCCTACTTAAAACAAACCTTCTCAGAGGACAACAGTTTTCATTTGAGATTAGCTTCATCTGTACTAGGACAAGATCTTATAATACTAGAATTACAGAACTATAGAATAATTTGGGTTAGAAGGGACCTTTAAAGGACACCTATTTCAGCCCCTTCAGTGAACAGATACATCAACTTGATCAGGTTAACCAGAACCCTGTCCAACCTGAACTTGAACACTTGCAGGTATGAAGTGTCTCACATCTCTGTGGGTAACATGTTCCAGCATTTTACCACGATGATCATAAAAAATTTCTTCCTTATATCTAATCTGCATATTATATCTATAGATACAGATACATCTATTTACCCTCTTACTTTAAAACCATTACCCTTGTACTATTGCAACAGGCCCTGCTAAAAATCTGTCTCCACCTTTCTCCCTTTAGCTACTGGAAGCTGCTATAAGACCTCCCCAGAACATTTTCTTCTCCTGGCTGAACAACCTGAACTCTCAGATTTTCCTCATAGTCAAGGTGATCCAGCCCTCTGGTCATCTTCATGGCCTTCCTCTGGACTTGCTCCAACAGGTCCATGTCCTTCCTGTGCTGAGACATCTAGAGCTGAATGCAACACTCCAGGTGTGGTTTCATAGAAGCGGAGTAGAGAAGGAGAATGACCTCCCTTCACCTGTTGACTACATTTCTCTTGATGCAGCCCAGCCTGTGGTTGGTTTGCTGGTTTTTGAGAAGACATTGCCAGCTTGTGTCCAGCATCTCATCCACCAGCACTCCCAAGTCCTTCTCCACAGAGCCTTTCTCAATTCCTTCATCCCCCAGCCTGTCTTGATACCAGGGGCTTCCCTTACCCAGGTGGAGCACTTGCACTTAGCCTTGCTGTGCCTCATGCGGCTCCCATGGGCCCATTCTCCAGCTCATCCTGATCCCCAGGGATGGCATCCCATCCCTCAGGCATATGAACTCTATGACTCAGCTTAGCACATCTGCAAACCTGATGAGAATGCACTCTTTGGCTTTTTGCTTTCAAAACAGTCCCCTAAGCAGTGAAGATTTAAACACTTGAAATTATATAAATTTGATTCAACACAACTCCATTTGTTCCACGATCATATTGAAGAGCACTGAAATTTGCCTGTGTTGTGGACTCCTAGCTGGGTCATTTTTGTGATACTGCAGAAGAGTCATGGAAAACTACATTTTTTCCTGCTTTTTAAACAACAGATCTATGAAAACAGACATTCAGAAATAACATACATGAGTCATAAATGGATGGTATAGACTACTGTGAAGGGAAGTGATGAATCATATTTTAATGATTTACCAAGACTCCAAGCATCACCAGGTTATGAGAAAGGTCTTAGAAAATGCCTTAGTAAAGATTGCTAGGCAGAGTCTAAGTCACTCAATTTATCGCCATCAAAATATCAAATTCTGAACTCAAATTGTTAGTGTCCTGTCCCTAAGTGTGAGAATAGTGCCACAAGCCTGTTGGCAGGGTTTTTTTGTGATTATTGTTTTTTTGTTTGTTTGTTTTTTGTTTGTTTTTTTTTTTCCAATTCATCACCTGAATCTAGACTGAAACTTGATTGGTATTCTGCAGTGATAATCAATATTTCATGTTACAGCTATGTACTTGTGGGCTTTCAAATCCTATTAATGGTGTTCATTTCCTTAATTTTTCCCTTGAAGGAATCCCAGCTCAATTGTTTTTCACATGGTGCTTTCACCACCTTTCACCTCCCTTGATATATAGTAAGCTCTGAAGGAGAACACTGTAATGATTAAAGTCAGAAATTAAAAAGTAATGTTTGGTTTCACCAAGCTTACTGTGACCATTTTGAATGATAGGATTGCCATCTATCTGATCTCACACATTAGCCAGATACAGGTTAAAAATGTAGGGATAGGAAATTGAATGTCTTGGCCACTTCCAAAGGTTTTCTTCATACTAGAGGACAATATTGTCTCTAGACAAAAAGTACCAGCAGCAAACACCATTCATCATAGGAAAAGTCAGAATGCTCTCATCTATTTAATTACTACAATTGAAAGTGTCTCCAGATCACGAAAAATGTTTCCATACCTTCACCCATTCCTTGGGCTGGCAGTGGGGACACCAGACTGCTCAAAAGCATAGAACAGCAGAGGACAAGAACAGTTCCAACACAATAAGGAGCAATGTCTCTGCTGTGTTTTGTCTGGGGCCAGCCAAGGCTGCTGAAAATTTCCTATTTGCGACTTATATTTGCCTCATTAGAAGAAATAGATTACCTCCTGCTAGACACTGAGTCTGCTGGAGCCAAGGAGAGAGCTGCCACTGCAGGACCTTTTGCAGAGATACGGCACACAGCTCCCAGCTGGCACCAGCTCTGCCCAGCCCCGCTCCTCTCTGTGAGATCCCTTCTAGGCTGGGGCACGAGGATGCTGGAGGAACAGGCAGGGCTGGGCAGTGCCTGGCACCCGCCTGGGCTGAGGTGTAACCCCAGCACATCCAGGGGAAAGGTGAGGAGTTTCCTCACGGGAGGCCTCCCTCAGGAGCGAGGGCGACGGCGTGTTGGAACACCGGCACTCCTCGATACAAACAAGTGAGGGCAACTCAGCCAGCCTCAATAAACAAACAGAAGCACAGAGGGAGGGGAAATTGCACCTTTTGGATTTGCTGCTATTCTTCATGTGCACATTTGACATTCAGATGTTATTACAATGGATGCCGTAGTTCAGTTATTGATTTAATCCAAGTTATTGAGCCCATTTCTTGTTCTTCACTGATGTCACTTTATTGATAGGCTGAATATAATTCCATTTGCTTGTGGTTAGGTAAATGATCAGTGAAAATCTTTATTTTCTTGCAGTGCTCAACCCACTAAAAACATTTAAAAGGCAAAGCATCAATGAATATAAGCTTGTGGGATCACACTGTGTATAAGCCTGAAATTCCAGACTGTGAATCAGTCTGTGGACGGTGTGGCAGAGCCTTTAGTGATCCTTTGCACAAAAATGGAGTAAGTCTTGTCGAAACTTCATTCTCATCAGTGTGTTAGTCAATGTTTTGGGTGTTAACATCTTGCTGATTGCTTTCTTTGTTAAGGAACAGTAAATAAAATGGTACTGTATATCTCCTTTGGTATGCAGATCTCTCACCTGTGATGTTGTATCTTTGAGGGGAGAAGCAAAGGAGAGATGGATTTATAACCCCAGAGCTGTACCAAGGAATTGCCACCATTAAAACAAAGTTCACTCCATCCCTGCACTACTCGTGATGTTGACTATCAGGAGGCTCTGCAAACTTCTGGACTTCTGTAGCCATTAGAGCTGCTGAGGGTATTCTGAAGGAATTTATTTCTAGTGAGCTAACAGTCCAACATGTCCCATGCTCTGGGTTAGCATCCCTTGAGTGTTATATGGGATAAGCCAACACAGAGATTCCATGTCTGTTTAGTCCTAGAGCTCAGTTCCTTCTGTATGCTAACTGGAAATGGAGGCCAAGGTGGGTTGTATTGTCTCAGTTCTGTAAAATCCTTCCCTTGCCACCCATAGGCCTATGTGAAGTAGTATGTGCAAGGAAAAAGAGAAGATAAATGATGTTCCAGAGAAGGTGAGAGGAATTCTCATGGCCTCATTAAAAATACATTCCTGGGAAGCTGATTTCTAGAAACTAAATTTTCTATCGATTTCATTCCAGTTGAGTGAAGAAGGAGAAGGTGGGACTATGGCAGTCACTCAAAAAGAGGTTTCAGCCCTATCACATTTTGGTGACATTCTTTTAGAAATCCGTGTCTCCAAGATCCTTTTTGCCTTGTGAATAATATGCTGAAGGAATATGCAGGCTAAATGTCTGCATTTCTAACCTAAAGGAAAACACCATGCTCAGTCATGCAAATTTATGTGTCAGTTTGAATCCACTGACATCTCTGGGATATCAGACACAACTTCTCACCTAATGAGTCTGCATTCTTCATTAAAACAATTAGCACAGTTCCACTAGAGTTAAGGTGGTGGTACTGTTTCAGAGGGTGCACAGCAGAAGTTCAAGCAATGTGACTAATATCAGGAATAAGTTGATTTATCCCCTCTGAAACAAAACCTAGAAGTGCTACAGCAGCTAATGCTTATATGATACCTTAAATAATGCATAAAGCATTTATAAAAGTTTTATGAAAGCCTGTATTCCAGGGAGCATAGATATGTACATATCTCAAAAAAAGCCCATGTAAAAACATGTCTTAGCTCCCAGCAGCCACAGAAAAGCTCTCATCTTGTGAAGACATGTGTCTGTGCACACATTTGACACAATTCTGATGATTTTGTGTATGTATGTGTGCAAAAAACCTGCAGTCTACCTTCTAAAAAAATATTTGTAAATAAAAATATTTAATACATTTTAAAATTTTAGAATGTTTTTAAATTTTTTTTTTGCAATTACTAAGCCATGGGAATATCAGAGTGTTTTTTTTCTTCATAAGACATATTGCTTATACTTTGCCACATTGGCACTCAGATGGTAAACCCACAAAACGCAGTGGGCCAGAAACAGCTTGTCAGATCTTCCCCTCCTCACAGCTTCTGATTTTAAGGCAATGGAATTGCACTGATATTTTAAACAAAGTACTTATCTTTGCTACCATATAAGAGAGGGGGGATAAATAATGTTTTTTTTTCTGGTAGTCTGAAGATAAGCAAGTTAATTTAAACTACTGAGTATAATGTTTCTTGCTATATGTTCTGAAGCACAAGGGCAATCCAAATTTTGCTGTATTGCTGTGATGTCTGTTTTGCTTATTTAGGGGACAAAGGAGGAACTTGGGGTCGTTTGTTAATCCACAAACTTTTCAAAAATTATTTTAATTTCATGAAAGAAAACACAGATTTCAGTTCTTCCTATGCACAAAAAAGGGACAAAGTGGGACAAAAGAGACAGAGAAGAGGATCCTCTTGGCTAGGGCAATAGTTTCAGGCTAGTTTAACAGGGTTAAAACCATCCTAGTGTAAATAAATGGGAACACTATAGCTCATGGCTTCACAAAGCACAGCCTGCAACTTACTGGACCCCAGACAAAATACACTGTCATGCAATGATGCCCTTGCCACTGAGCCCTCCTCCTGTGTCTCCCCATGCATCTGGTACCTATAGCCATGGTGTAGCTGACAGAACAACCTGCTTCCCAGAGGTACTGTGGCACCATTCTCCCTGCAGTGCTCTCCCCTCCAGCTCAGGCACAGATGGGATGACAGAGCACCTCAAATTCATCTCCACATCAGAAAACTGATATACAATTGGCTTACAATTTAAATAAAAATATAAGGACAGTGTTACTATTTCAGATTTTTGGGGCCCATGTAGCCCCAAACCTGTCTGCAACAGTGACGAAAACCTGACCCTTGAAGAATAGCAACAGGATGAACATAACTGATCTTTTCTGCAAGTCATTTCCCAGCCTCCAACCATTTTCCAGTCAGGGGATTCCTCCAGCCTGGTCTAGATTGCCCGTGGTGGACCTCTCTTCCAAGTACTTGCCTAGTCTCTTCCCATGACTGTCTGAAAAAAAATGCTGCAAGTGTCATACTCTTCAGTAAAGAGTTTCACAAATGCAGCATTTGCTGCATGAAGAAATATCTCCTTTTATTCTGATAAAGGCCCCTAAATATCTGTGTAACAGTCACTACCTCTTGCATTGGGAGAGACTGTGAACAGCTCACTCCAGACCACTCACTTCACACCACCCCAGATTTTACAGACCTGAATCCAGGAAACCCCCGTGGTGGTCTCTTCCTGAGCCTACTCAGCCAGAGGCTAACACGTGCTTTGGCTGCTTCTTTTCCAAAGGATAGGGGCTTTACTAAAATGTTCTTGTTGCCCAAGGTCTCTGCACATCGTTGTGGCAAAACCTCAGCCCTCATCCACCGGTTGGACATTGAGCACGCCGAGCACAACAGCCACACAAAGCTTGGTGTGGGCTGCTGGTCTCAGCTATTTAATTGCCAGACTGTGAGTGCTAAATGGCTCTCTTCATGGTACTCTGCAAAGTACCAAAGATTTTGCTTTACCTCGTGTTTTAAGTCTGGGAAATCAAAGCTAAGATCCCCTCATTACTTAGGTGCACTCAGTAGCTTTTAATTATATTACCTGACATCATGTCTCCTTTCCATCACATCATTCTGCCACATTTTAATTTGCCTTATGGCTTGCTTTCAGTTAGCTGCAAGTAAGCCAGAAAACAGAATTTTAATGGTTATCAGTGCTGCAAGCACTCATATATTTATTGCTGCCTGCAAATATCTGCATGTATGCTACTGAGTAAGTTTTTCATTTGCCCTCTGAAAGCCAAAAATTCAGGATGAGCTCCATCAGCAGACTTTTTTAAAAGCTGGCTTTCTAAGGAACTATTTCTAATGCTCCATGTTTATGCTATTTCAACTTCTCTCAGTAAGTGGGCTGGAATGGAAATCCTGCCTGATCAAACAGATCTTGTCCAGGCAACATAGTTTCAATTGATTTTACATCCATTCATCAGAATCATTTGCTTTAAAAACTGATTTTATGTCTAGCTAGAACACAAACAAACATGTTTAAAGGGGATACCCTGTGTTTACATGTGCACCATATGGCTACCTGGTTTACCTCCCATACTGGGACAGGAGGTCATTTTTAATTATTCACAGCAGGGGCAGCTCATCATAACCACAACTGTAAAAATCAGCTTGTCCAGTCATACTCCTCACAGGTCTGTGAAGCGTCCCAAAAACATATCCTGCCCTGCTCACTATGCAGACCTTCCAGGTGTCTTTTTCCCTGCTGAGGCAGGGCCACCCAGCCCTGAGGGTAAATACTGGCATCCTAAAGAAGAGCAGCTGGAACCAGGAGTGAATATGTGGAGAGTGATGAGACAAATGTATCGAATACCTTAGGTTAATTGACAATCAATTAAAGCTAATGCCTAGCAAAGCTCTCATGATATTGCAAACTAAGGGCTGAAAGTGGTAGATATAGAGGACTTATATCTCTGCAACTTTAAATAGAAGATGCTGATATTATTTCTCACTTATTTACTTCTGTTTACTATGATTAGCAATTTTCCAAAGCACATTTAAGATGATAGTACAGACCAAAATAACTCCATGGCAGCACACTCAATAGGGGTGACCTGATCAGCATCACTTCTACTGGCACAGGTGTTTTAAAACACCACAGTGGCAGCAGACACAGCAGAGGAAGATAATGCTGCTGTGGAAGTGCAATGAAGTGATACCCCTGTGAGTCACACTCATGGCCCTTCCCTCCATCCTCAACTGATCACGATACTGCTCTGGTTTCCCCAGGGACCTGATGGAGGAGCACTGCTAAATACTTCACATAGCCTCCCAGGATCCCTCTGAGAGACACTGCTGGACAAACTGCTTGGACCTGAGAATCACTTATGGAGGGGCTCCTCGGTGGGCTTTGCACAGCCAGGGCCCTGGTTCTGTGGCAGAGCTAGTCTCAAGTTAGTAATTGTGTGTTCAGTATCCATTCTTCCTCTGGGTGATTGCCACTCCTTTTGTCACTGATTTCACGCACCACAGGAGCACAGGTCCCATTGGCATCAGCATTTTTCCCCCAGCCTTGCCTGCTCCGCAGCAGTGACCCTGTGCTTCCTGGGTTAGGACATGTATACTGATCAAGCAGTGTTTCTCCTGGATTCAAATTACTAGGATCAAAAGTTCAGCGGGTTCTACCCTCAGTCAGTCTGTTGAAGTGTTTATTTGTTCCAGTAACCTGCCAGGTCTTCACAGGTCTTAACAATCCCATAAGAAGATCCTTGCCTTTCTTCAGAGCTGGCTTGACTTGCGCAAGCACAAACTGAGGGGCTGCTTTGGAGGATGAGATGAGGGGTTGGTGAAGGATCATGAAATGCTGTTTGGGGCTAGCAAATTGCCATTGAAGAATGCTGCCCACTTATGTAGAAAAACTGGGTGCCAGCCGCTCACCAACCCTGTTATTCAAGTTCTGCAGCCTGCAGCAAAAGGCTCCCGAAATTAGCTCTCCCAATCTGGTGGTGAGACACCTCTAATGTCTGAAATGGGTTTGCCTTGGGGTTGTTAAATACCTGGTCCATGTGACTGGTCTAATTAAAAGTTTTTAGCCAAACAAATCCCCATTTGTGAGGGTATAAGAGCTAAGAAGATTAGATGCTAGTTAAACTAGACATAACTGAGAAAACAAAGTTGCTGCTGTTAATTCTTAAAAATGCTATCCCACTGTGTGTGGGTGGAAGGACTGGATAACAAAACTAATAGGGGAAACAAAAGTCTCAGATGGCAGGTATATCCCACCAGAAAAATTGCTTCCTTGAATTTAATATTGCAATGGAACAGGGGAATATATTTATTCTACATACAGATGGTAAAAACAGCTTTAGTAAAAATTAGTCTTGATCTCCTGCACTATACTTGCAAAGGACATGCAGATATTTTCTACTATTCTATAGGTTTATTACTATAGCCCATTGACTAAACAGGTATATACAAATAACCCCAGAACAAGCTGAGCACAACATAACTCCACAATTTGATCAGAAAGATTGTCTGCTACTGAACTGAGAAACTCGACAAGTCTCGTTGTACTGACTAGCTGGGAAGTTAGTGCATCTCAAAGACTTTCTACCCTGTCCTTCCAGGGGGGTCTCAGTTAAGAAGAATCAGCTGCTTTTACATTTTCATAGGAATCAGAAGTCAACTATTTTATTCTTCCATTAGGGAACTGCTTGCAATGGCATCCCCAGTAAGAATAGGTAAGGGAAAATTGAACTTGGATCCACAGCATATTTGTGCTGAACAAATGTTTCTCCCCTACAAAAAAACAAAACAAAACAAAACAAAACAACAAAACAAAACAAAACAAAACAAAACAAAAACAAAACAAAACAAAACAAAAAACCCCACCCAAAACCAAAAAAAAAAAACCACAAAACCCAGGCCATTGGAGCCTCCAGACTCCTCCTTCTCCCCCTCTGCAAACAGATCCATGTCTTATGCTTGCTTAGAAATTCTTGATTTTATTTCCAGTGAAACTGTTCAGTTCAGCAGCAGCTCTCTCCATTAGCATCTGCTGCTACCTGTCATTTTGCCTTGTTTCACTCCTTCCTGGGCAGACATCCCATGGATCCCAGGTTTTTATCTTGCTGGCTTCATTCTCTCTACCAGCCTCATTCTAGAACACCTGTTAAAGCTGCTAGCACTAATTATACTTTTATTTGAATGTAAATACTTTGCTTGGGGACATAATAAGTATACACCTGAGTTTGGAGCCTCTGTTGAGCTGATCAGTGCCAATGAGGAAGGGGGAGATGTAAGAACTACCTGCACAGAAGTAAGTGAAGTCAAACCACATCAGTGAGCGTTCTTGGGTGTGGAAATGGAAACCAATTGCACCTTTTAACGTCCAGAACAGCTGACACCCTTTGGACGCATGTCCTTTGAATACCAGTTGCCCAAACCAGAGGGCAGATCATCACTCTCCCAGGCACAGACCAAGGGTTAGGGTGAGCTCTGGATCGTACCTTATGTGCAGTGTGGGTGCAGTCATTTGGGTTTGGCAGGTGACATAGCATCCTCCTATGGAGGCACCCAGCCTCCGTGCCAGAGAGCGATTCTGGGCGTGTTTGATTTACCAGCAGAGATGTAGCTAATGGGGAACAGAGATAGAAAACCAAACTCCTTGTTTAACAAGCAAAATAAAGAAACCTTTTACATCTGGAAATACTGAGGCAGATGATCAAATAATTAGCACTGCAAGTTTGTACTGCCTGCAGCTAGAAGAACTGCTCTCTGTGGAAGCAGGAATGTGGTTGAGCCTGAAAAAACATGATAAGGGATCTGTACCTAAGATTTTTGGTTGGTCTGCATACGTCACAGGTAAGTTTCCACAGAGTTGAAGGAGCATTCAGGACTGGACTCCCATGGGAAAACTCTCTACTCTACCCAACTGAGGATGGCTTGGCAAGCCAGTGCCAGTGGTGCATTTTTACTCCTTCTGAGGAGGTGTATCAAAAGTAAAGGTGTAGAAACATTTATATATATACATATATATATATATCACAAGCTGACCCTAGAAACAGCAATAAGAGAAATTCTATTTACTTGCTTTTCTCAAGCAAACAAAAAATCAATTTCAGTTTGACTTTTTCCCCCAACACTTTAGCGGTTTCTTCAATTTACACATAAAGTGCTCACAATTGAAAATAGGAAATATTTTCCTTGGAATTTTAATTTTTATACAGATCAGTCTGTTTTGCAAACTCGACCCAAATGTACAAATACTTTTTTTTTTACAAAATCTTCCTTTTCAGTAAGTATGTATGCTGTTTACACATATTTTTATCCTGGCTGGAACCCCGATGAGCTTGCATATTGTAAGGAAAAAAAGTACAGGTATGGATTTCTATGCTGATGTTTCATCACATGTGTGGGATGAGACTGGCTCTAGCTATGAAATACAAATTTAGTATATACAAATCTTGCTGATCTAGCAGAAGTATTAAATAACAAATCTCCTGGCTCTTTTACAGATGATGATTCAAGCAATCCATAGGTTCCTAGGCTGCTACACAAGATCACAGCCTGATCACATGTGCGTGATGGCATAAACAGATGAATAATAGCAACTGCATTTTCAGTCCCACCCACATTTCATCTTATTTATTTAAAATCACGTTACACCTACACACAATGCTTGGCTAAGATTGACAAACACAGACTACAAGAAAATCAATACGTTGTTTTTGGTATATGTGTATTTCAGTAAGAAATAATATCTGGGCTTTCCCCCCCTTTTTCTTGTTTGTACTTTCAAGAAAATAGGTCTGAGAAAACAAGCATCGAAATTCATTAGTTGCCATGGGATTTCAAATGCAAAGTCCTAACACAAGTGCAGGTAAGACTGGACTGGAGTAGGAGACAGCAGACCTATTATAAAATATTTCTGCCTGGCTTCCCCATAGGGCTGCTGTCAGCTCCAGCACATGCCATGACCTTGCCTCTGTTGAGAACTGGAAGAGTATTGGCCTTGACTTGAATGGAAGCAGGACCAACCCCTACTCAGACAGTTTCATACCCTACGTGTCGGATGTGCGTGCCAGCATTATGCAACGGGATGAAAAATGAAAACCTGTCAGGCACAGAACTGGTGCACGCTAGGACATACTGGTATTTGTTTTGCAGGTTTGCTACTCTAACAGGGATTAACCACGTGCCATTGATAGCTGCCATGATAAAGTCAACCAAAACACTTCATTTTTTAACTTTCAGAACATGATCTAAACTTTTGAGGGAAATGGCTTGTTTGGCCTCAAGTTTTTATTTGAAAAAAATGTTAAAGTGGGAAAGCATTTACTTTTTCCAGTGTCCTCTCCCCAGTTTCCCCCTCCTTTGTCCCCCAGATAACAAAGCAGCAGATTGAATTCACCTCCCAATTCCTTTAATTATTTTTTCAACCAAGTGGGTAGGTATTGTAAGTCGCCAACCTTCACTTTCTGGAAATTCTTTGGTGTATTACTGCATAGCAGAGTGGTGTGACAAGGATAAAGAGATTAGAAGTAATTTCATATAACTCCTTCTGTCAAAATCTGCAGAAGGCTTTTACTGGTAACTCTGAGAGCTGCTGAAATTCTTCATTAAAAACTTTCAATATATACGGGCAGGAAATCTCTAAGCTCTAAGACACAAAGTAACCGAAACAGAGGGAGAGAAGGAATATTAAATTAAAATCTGAATAGAGAGAGAATACAGAGGAAAAAAACCGAAAAACCACCCTGCTCAAGTACAAGAGTAATAATGCATGTTATCTCCAGGGGTGTTGACAACAATTCAGCTTTGAAAGCCAGAAAACTACTTGCTGATTTTCACCAGTTGCAAGTAAAGGGGCATAACCTGTGCAGGCACAGACTCTCCTTGCTAGCCCTGGACTGCCCAGGTGGCTGTGAGCTGCTGCTTGATGGTCACTGCTGCAAGCTGCCTTGGCTCACACAAAACTGTGTCTTCCCTGCTTGTTGTATCAGCACACTTCACATACAGCCTAGACAGGTGAAATCTGGCCAGTAGATGAAGAATGTTTTCTGGTATGGTGGGCAGGCATGGCCTCTAGTGTTGTCAGTGTGAGAAAGCAAGGGTGAAGCACACACAGAAGGAACTACATGTGATCTGGCCAGCCAACAGACCTGACAGAAAAGCTTTGAAGAAAAAGAAGAGGGTGGTTGGCATTCTCTGTGATTGTTCTATTAAATGAACAGAGGAATGCACAGATATTAAATGATGTCAGTCCTGCATCTTTTGAAAAGTTACTATTGTGTTGCAAAGCAATCACCAGGTGTTGCAGGTCCTCCTCAGAGCCCGTGGCCTTGCAGAAGAACAGAGAAAGTGCAGATGAGCACAAGCACAGGTGCATGAAAGGGAATGTACTGCTACCACCATGGGTTAGGAGAAGAGTTTAATTGCTTTGTCCCCTATTAGAGGTACATACTCTTCTATTTGTTTGGGGTCCTTTTCTATGTTCATGAATCATTCACCCATTAATTTCCACAAACATGTTCACACTTCAGGTTTGCTCAATGAAGGCTGTAGCACGATCTGCTGTGTTGCAGCCCACCCAGGACAGGGGTTTTTGTCCTTATCTTCAGCCATTTGCTATGAATGAGGGAGATTGCTCTGCATGCTTCATTTCTGACTCTGGATTTCAAGCTGGTTGACCAGGGGATGCCTTCCCTCTGGTATCTCTGGTACCCAGTGCAACAAGTGTTTCTCAGTTGTCCATTTCTGCTTTAAAAGAACCAAAGCTTTGCCAGTATGCACTGGCTAGGAAAGGTAATGCATTCATGCTCTGATCCCGCACCTTTCTTGAGTCACAGTTGCTTTTGGGAGGGTTTGATGGGAGGGAAAGCAGTTCCATTGTACAGCTGTGCCTCAGCCCTAGGCTGCCTGAAGGTGAAGTGCAAAGTAGAAACACAGCCCTGTGTGGTGGGCAGCCCCAAGTCCACAGTCCCATCATCTCAGTCTCTGACCAATCTCCTGTTCCTCCTGTTCCTGAAAACAGCTTAACTCCAGGCAGCTATCACTTGTATCCATCAGGAGAAAAACTCCCCAACAGCACAGGGTGAAATGCTACATTTGACTTCTGCCACTTTACAGGCCACTTTAATAAACAGATCTCTAGAAGATGTGCACTGTGGTGGCCAGAGCCATGCTGAACATGTTCCCTACACACGGAAATGTCTAACCCTAGTACACCTAGCATGGGTAACATTCCAGTCCTCAGCATGCTCCTCACTATTTATCTTCCATAATGTCTTGCTTCTTTACCCCCTAACTTTTCTTACCATGAGAGGACACCAGCCTCATTTATGTTTTCAGCTGTTTATTCAGCTGCAATGCTGTCAGTGAAAAAGGCTCCTCCTGCAAGGTTTTGGTCACCTGTCCTGCTTGGCCAGTCTCACCAGATCTCCAGCTGACCAGCAGGGGTGCATGTGAGATCTCTGCATCCTCAAACCAGCCCCTAGGCCAGCACAGTTCAGACTGTGAGTGACTCCCACCCCTGAGAAGCCACGGTTTGTTCCTCCCTTTTTACCCCACAAATGTGCAGGGGTGGGGATAAAACAGGGAAAAGGGCCATGGCACAGGAATGACAACCCAGGATCCCCCTTCCCAGCCCAATACCTAACCAGCTGTGGGTGATGAGGATGCCGCTACTTGTGAGTTCTCCTCTTGGCCCCACAGATCCCAGACTATGCAGTGGCAGGGGGCTGGCATCTCCTCACCCCAGGCACTTATTTCTGGTGTACCCCAACACAGCTCTGCAGCCCAGGAGGGACAAAAGCATCTCAGGGCTTTCCTTGGCACCCTCCAACCTGACAAGTGGTACCACTGCCCTCACTCCCATGTTCCACCAAATGAGGGTCCCAGCCTGGGCCTGGGTGGATCTTGCAGATGTGTGCATGGGGGAGTGAGTGGTGCAACGTGCTTCTCTCCTGGAGCACCTCATGTTTGGATGTGAATGCTGCAAGTTTGATCTCATGGTGCTCTGGTCCCTCACGGGAGACAGTGGCCTCCTACACTTGCCATGCAGTAGAGAGGGTGGCCTTGCTCCTGCAGAGAAGCTGGGCTCAGACACCAGCAGTAGCTGCTGACAACAAGGTGAGCACCTGATGCACTACGGGAAAGGGGAACCCACAGCTAAGGCAAATCAAGAGGCTCTTGATTATAGATTTCTGCCTTTGGTCTGTACATGGATCCTGTGTATCACTGGCCAAGTCATTTAAACCAAGCTTTGTACAGATGGTGACCAATGGCGTGTTCCTTGTTTTCAGAGGGAACATTTTCTGGACTGCAATTTGCAGGAGCAACGAGCACTTGGAGCTGCAAGGGAACTGTTTGGGAAATGTATTTTGAAAATGTGGATCTTAAGCAAAATGAAGTTTTCTGGGAAGTAGAGTCATTAGGAGAGCAGTGTGACTGACTTACACTAGCAGCTGAAGTACAAATAAAACAAGAAAAGGAGACAATTTGTTTTGCCTCAAGGCAAACATTTAATTTCTGAATTATTTACCCCATTTCTATTGTTAAATTTGGTAATATTTTCTAAATGAAACTTCACTCTAAAGCAAAAAAACAGAAGTGATTGCATAATTTTGAAAACATGGAAATAGCACTTCAACTTATTTGTGTACATGTATTTCTGATCACCCAAAATAACCTCTTAGCTTGATATAAGCCTGTAGCTAGTTTGTTTACCCTTAAGTCCACTGTTCAGTGAAGATGACCTTTAACTAAGCAAATTCACCTGTGCCTGGCCCTGGCATCCTAAACTGTGTAATCAAAACTATGGCAAAGTTCTTAATTGATATCCTGTGTCCCTATTTTTTAGTAAATAATTATCAAATGGTTGTTATGCAGATTATCTCATTTCTGTTTGTAAGTATTTAAATGTTATAGCAATGAGCACCACTAAAAAGCCAAAGAGTAATAAATCTCTCTTCAGAGCAAAGGAATTCAAGAGCATGAACCATTTACATCCTGAAAAGCAGGGAAGAAAAAAATATATAAAGTTCATTGTCCACCCTCATTTTTATGGATGGCATATAGCAAAGCCCCTTCAAAAAACCACATCCGCACTGAATGTGTCAAAAAAACAGGATCATACTATAATAATATATATAACAGAAGGCAAACTAGGATTGTGCAGACTATAAATCTGGCACTTCATATTTTTTATGAGTAGGATATATCTGTGCACAGTTTCCTAAGCTTTCCTGCTTTTTTTTTAAGCAAACTGAAACCCAACCCCAAATTCCATCATGAGGCATCCTACTGATGCATGTGTCACCAGAGGGGTAGCACATGATATTTACTGCTTGGACTTCTGTTTCACAAAAGAATAGTAAATGACAAAGGCAGGGCAGGAGCAGAGAAGGAGAGAAGAGGCAGGAATAGGGGACTCCTTATAGCTTCTTGAGGGAAAGTTGGAGTGGTGAAAACCCTTGGATTCACATCCTGAAGTGCTCTGGCTTGGGCTGCTCCAGTCTCCTTGGATGACTTGTCCTTTCTTCCTGCCCTTGTCCGGTAGCAGTGCCTCAGACTCCTACATTTCCTTCCTCCTGTCAGTCTCTATCCCTAGAACCCCTGCCTGGCTGGCTCTGAGTGCAGCCCCCCATGTCAGACCTTGCTCCAAAACGTGCTATCTCCGTGCCCAGGCACCACTTCTCAGTAATTTCTGTTTGAGTTATCAAGTCCCCTTTTCCATCAGCCTTCTGACTCTTCATAAGCTCTTCAAGGCAGATGGTGGTCCCTCTCCTGCCTCTTTGTCTCTCTTTTCTCCCTTCCCTTCCCACTAGGTTCAGCCTGTTCTTCAGGAGCCCCATGCCCCAGTACCTGTTTCTTTGCTTTCTTTATCTTTAGATGCCCTATAGACTGCTCTTGAACTCAGGGCAGAGAGCCCAGCAGGCTCATGCTAGAACTTTGACTCTAAGTTTTTCTCAGAGCATAGGCAGTGTCAACAGTGGGTTTGGGAACTTGGAAGTTAAAAGCTGAAGTTTCCACTAACACATGGAAACTGTTTTCAAAGGTTTATATTCTGCTTTGACCCCTGCACAAGAGCCACTTCCCTGCTTGAGGTCAAGTACTTAGGAAACCTTAGGAAGAAGTTGCAAAAGTTTGAAAAAAAGCAAATTCTCTAGCTTTGATTTCCAGAAATTGTCAAATACTTTTAGGCTAAGTGATTCTTGGGCCTGTATACAGGTAAATGCAGAATAATTCACAGGCCTCAGGCATCTTGCCATGTAATGAAAGCTTTGCAAAATTATGAGGAAATAAAAGATAGTATCCTAATATAAAATGCAGGACATCCTTATTACCCAGAGTTGCTCTGTCTTCTTCCTTTTACATCTGCCTGTACAAAGGAAACTTTTGGATGCAAAATATCATGCACTTGGAGCAGTCACAGTCCCAGATCTCTGTAGGTTGTGTGGGCACTTTTTTCTGGAGTGGGCTGCAACAGTTATATCTATTTATCAACACTGAAGCTACAGGCACTTTAGCAGTACATTTCAAACTGCTTTTCCAAACCCAGTGATCCAAAGCAGAAACCTGGGACTTGTCCCACCAGCATCCTGGGGACTCCTGTCTCTCCCCTGTCCCTAGAGTTTCACAGTCAGTGCTGCTCACTGCCCTGTCAGCAGCACCTTGCTTTCACTTCACAGGGACACAGCTGGATCATGAAATGCAGCCTGCTGACAGTGCCCCCTCCCCATCCCTTGACAGCCTGTGCCATTGCAGTGCTTCACAGAGTCCCCCTCGCTCCAGGGCTGTGGGACTGAGGGAAGGAGAGCTGAGGCAGGGAGCCAGAGGTTCAGGTTTGGTGTCTAGCTGTGACAGGCACCTTCCCTCATCCTTCCCAAGGACTCCCACAGCACAACAGCCCAACCCTATCCAAATGGAGGCATAAGCCAAACACAGAAAAATCCCTGAGATTTGCTGAAGTTCCTCACAGATTTGCCATAGTAGACCTCACAGCCTGGTGGGATGTTCAGCTATACCAGCAAAGACCAATAACCACAAAACAGATATCCACAAACCTGCTTGACTGTACCGTTGTTAACTCATGCATGCCATTTTCTGTGGCAAGACAGGGACATGAACCCAGGTTTCCTAACCTTTATACTGGTGCTTTTCCTGCAAAACCAGTCATTTGTATACCATTTTCTTCTTACCTGGCTTGTTCTACACCCTATTGCACATATGCATACAACACTGCATGTGAACTCAGAAGAAACCTTTATTTAATAGTGATTGACATTTGGAGGAGCTTTAAGAATGCAATGATTTTGGCACCAGTTACTTTCCAGGTAGGGATTAACAGATCAACGTGTTCACTACCACCTGATGTTCTTTGTTTGAAAAAGGCCACGTTTCAAAATGGCATCAGTTTTCAGATTTTTTTTCAGAAAGATTGTGCTTTGGTTTGGAAATAGGGAAGCACAGCAAGGATTGCAACACAGAACAGATAAGATTAGATGAAGAGGAAATGTGATATAAGTGGTTTGGATCTACAGAAGGACCAACAAAATTATGTTCATCTCATTCATCTCACACTCTTCATGTTACAGTGCTTGATTTAGAAGACACAAAAGCAGTGCCCCTTCAGACCTCAGGCAGAAGCTAAGCCCTTTCTGTGTCTTGGTATTGTGGCTGAAACCCACATTCAAACCATGTAGAAATGCAGTGAAAAGGAAAGTCTGGTTCATCCACCTTGCCTGTCATTCAAATCTGATATTAGCCAGAAGGAGGTTCACCCCTTTTGCTTTTCCATGCTTCCAACATTTCTACACCCAGCTGTCTAGTGTTTGCAAGGGTGCAGAGTGGATGGTGTGTGTAGCACCAGGGCACACACAAGCCAGTTCAGAGCATGTATCCTGTGCCAGGATCCCTGGCCACAGTGCCAGACTCACTGACTGACACAGACAGAGCATGCAGAGAGCATGGACACCCCAGAAACAGGCACCAGTGACAGAAGGCAAAGGTAGACCTCTGAAGATGGGCAAACAGTGAGCCAGCTTTTAACACAGAACACCAAGAACTACAAGAAAGAAACTCCTATAACAACAACAGCAACTAGCAACCTTATCTAATTCTCTTTGCACCAGCCTCAGCTCTGCAAAGGGTTTGTCCAACCCATTTGGGCTACTCCTAGGGCACAGGGGACAGATAACCTAGTATCCACCCTGTGGTAACACAATTGCAGCTCCCAAACTGCAGCAGGACCTTTTCAATTATTTTGGAGTATGACAGAAAAGAGCACATACAGTTGCCTGTGTATTAAAAACATGAAGGTGTGCCCAAAGACACCATAAACTTACACCCCAGCTTACAAACCCCCTCTTCAGTCCATGTCTTGTGTACTGGGGCAGCATGCACTGAGAGTTGAGGTCTTTAACTGACATTCACTATAATCAGCATGCAGCTTTATTGAGAACTTAACCTTCTAGGCTTACAGATACATGGCATTTCCCTAAAATTACATTTCCTACACTGTCCATTGGTAAGCAGACCTCACTGTCAGCTCTTTTGCTTAAATTTCCTTTGGACAACCTGTATTTTTTACACTATTTATTTATTTAGAAAAAACCCTGTTGTATCTGTTGGAAAATACAGAGGCTTCATGCTTCACCTCTTTTATATATGTAGTATATTCTTTAACAGCTCATCTCTTGTTGGCACTCCTCAAGAGCGTATTTCTGGTATACAGGAGCAGAGAAAAATTGTAACACAGTGGGTAAAATGATGCCATAAGATCATCTCCCTAAAACAGATGAAGGTGGTAACTGACAGTGCTTTAGGAATTAAAAATCCAGTACTGAGACTGACTTGTGTTCATACCTATAATGTACATGCTGTTTATATATATGTATAAATATAATATACACATGTATAAATATACAAATAGAAATAATATATTTTCCTTTTTAAAACAAACAAACCAACACCTCAGTGATCTACAGATGGAAATGCTAGGGTTTGACTCAGATTTCAGTCTCCTTGGTGAAGGCCAGTGGGATGGACACCACAACCTGCTCTCAGCAATCCCACAGCCTGGGGACTACCACGGTCACTTGTAACACCTCCCAAATCCCTGATGTTTTTAACGATGCTTCTCTTCCCACTGGCACACCACCACACACCCTTCTTTGGGAGATGACAGGAATCAAAGAGTCAGTGTTGAAACTCTAGATAGTGCTCTAGATAGAGGAGGAGAAAAAAAGCCCTGAAACTCTTCTGTAAGCAAAATTCTTGCCCTGGGCTTTTCTCATTCTGATGTGAAAGCCAACAGACAAGGCCACCAGTGCCTTCAGTTTAGCAATACTTGATGTATTTACTCAGGGCTTCTGGCACTTCATTCCACATTCCTCAGAGTTGTAGGTTTTATACAGTGCCCTGTATATCAACCAGACAGTGTACCTGATAAACTTTCCCCGGGGCAGGTGGCCATGGGAATGGCCAGGAATTTGTGCAGGAATTTGCATAGGAATTTTCTTACTTAGACTCATGTTAGCAAACATTAAAAACTAAAATTTTTTGCCAGTCAGTCTTGCTGCATACCAAAAATGTAAGCTTGCAGAAGAGTCCCGGCAGAAAACCAGAGCTTTCCAAGACAAATAAAGCATGAAGATATCTTCCCAGCACCTACAGCAAGGACCTGCAAACACCTGTGGTAAAACACAGGCCAGAGAACAGACCTTAAAATACCAGGGAGGGCTGGCAAGGCAGAGAGGAGCAGAGCAGCACAGACACAGGTGTGCTCAGGAGCTGCTGCCTGTCTCAGACCCTGTTCCACTGATCACACACTGCAGGAGGCAGGGCACTGTGCTGACATCCCAGATACCTCCTGCCACCCCTGTGGTGCTGAGGAAGATTTATTCTGCACACATACAGTCTGACCTGTGACTCACATAGGTAAGCTGAGACTTGGGACTTCAGTATGTGGAAGAGGCATGTAAAAGCCTTTTTGTTTATTGCTACGCAGTACAATTATCCTCTATAAAAATCACTTCTTTTCCTTCCATGCAGGACAGCTGTGGCCTGTTTGAGCCCTGCCCAGGTTGAAGCTTGCTTCTGGGCCCTGGGGTTGTGCAATGCCGCTGGGGACATCTGCAGCCACCCTTGACCGGAGTGCTCAGGGTGAGCAGACAACTTTGTCAGTAGCATCTCTCATCCCACTTTGTAAACACTGACTAAGACAACACAAATGGCAGCAACAGCAATCACATTCAGATCTCCCTGATCCAACCAGAGGCACCTCCACATTCACTGAATATGTGCACTCAGTAAGTCAGATAAGTTGTGTCTTTTCTTGCCTGCTTCATAGGCCAAGAAGCCAAAGGCAGAATCCATCTTCAAGAGCCACAGACTATACTGCAGTCCCAAAAATTTGAATACACTAACCATTTAAGTCTAGATCTGCTCGCAGCTTCATGTGTGACTATGATCCTGTGAGCTTCAGGTACCATATTAGTGCTACCTTTAATGAAAATGCTAATAACAGGGAAATGCTTCCTGTGAGGACTAAAACTCACATTAGGATGTGGCTAGTAGTGTGTGAACTGCGGTGAAATTTCAGCATACACAGTCAACAGAAATTTTACTGCCAGAAACATGGCCTTAAGTCATGGTAACAATGTTAATATTTAATTGAGGTGAATTGAACGTGCTCTTTTGTTCAAAAGCATCTAGAGGACATGTCACTACATGCATGATCGTGTTTGACTCTTATCTTCCCTCCTGGCCCTTCATGTTTTTTCCCCACTCTGGCTCTTCCTCCCTGCCCATAAGAGCTCCCAAAGTTGCACCCTGCATACTGCTCAGACCTCATACCCCTCTGTTTGTCACCCCAGCACATCTTCCAGCTTTAAAGACCTGTTAGCCATAGTCTCTTCATAATTTCACCGTTACAGGTCCTAAAACCTCGAGTCCAGCTTTCAAACCATAATGAAGCACCTCTGTCTCAGCTTTTCCCTGACTGGGATCAGACTCAGTGAGCTGACCTTTTCCTCCTATCTCCTCCCTCTTCCTCCTCTTCTTCTTCCTCTTCCTCCTCCTCCTCCGCTTCCTTGTCCTCTTTTCAAGGATTGCTCATTTCTCATTTTCTCCCTTCCCTTCTCTTCCCAGCCCTGCAAATACCTCCCCTGCAAGTTCAAGTCCATCACCTTCCTCCTTGGGTTTTGATTCCCCGTTTTTCTCTTCTTATTGTTGCTGATTTATGCTGGTGACCCATATCATCCTCTTTGTCACACTGGGTCCATTTTACCAATTCTGTTCCTCTGCTACCCCATCCTTTGCTTTTTCTCATTAAAAAAAGACTGTTTATTTGGCATGCACTGTCCAGAGGCTATCTATTGCTGAATTTTTCCTCCACTAAACTACCAGTAGTCCCATTCAGCAACATCCATTAGCCTCCTCCTCCATTATGTCCACCGTACAGCCTTTTTGCAATTTCTGCTCCATCAACTCTCATGGCTTCTCTTTTGCTTTTAGACCTCATCTCTATACCAAGTTAAATTGCAAAATTCTCCCTACATTTCAATTTCCTTCCATTTTCTTCCCTATAATATCCAGCCCAACCAAGACCTCTCAGTTGTTTCTTCTGCTAGAAAGGTTGCAAGACTGTCTGCTGAAAGCCCAGCCATCACTTCCAGCCATATGTGGAGCAGAGTCTCCATAAAGCAGAGTCTCCAATACTGCCCCTCTCTCAAGGAATACCCAAAGTCTCTTTTCTCTCCTTTCCACAGTGACTATTACTGCTCTGTTTGCAGGCAGGGCACGATTTTTATTTGGGCAGTCTTTCTTTCAAGGTATGCCTAAGACCTGTTTGATTCTTTCTAATGTATGTCAAAGACATCAGCTATTCTATCTGCCCTCAGAACTTAGATACTTCCCTGGACTCTCACCCTTGCATTAGCTCATTAATGGTGACATTTTTTTTTTTTGCTCTTTCATAATTTGATCCACTTTCATAATTTGACCCACTTTCATGATTTGGCCCACAATCTCGATCCCCTGTTTCATCTTCCAAATATTTCTTCAAGAGTAATTTTCATAGCTCATTTTCTGTGCTCCTGGTATTCTCTTTCCATCTTCTAACAAATAAAATAAAAGGTGTCCTTACACACAATACTTGCTCGGGCAGGCGGAGCTCAATAGCACAAACAGGTGTCTTTTGCAGCTTATGAACACCCACTTTATGTTTCCCATCATATGCCCTTCTGTTTTCCTCCATAATTCCTCACTGGGACTATCTCCCTGGTCACAACTGCAGAGGAACTTTGCTCACCTCTCCTAAATTCCTTCTAAAATTTCTCCCTTGCCACTGAGATAGTACAAACTGCTGTCATTCTGCTCACGCTGTGTACCCAGCTGACCCCTCACCATTTCCTTGTGCTCCATCTGCATCTATCCCATCTCTTGCCTCTCACCAGCTATTTCGTGCATAAACCCCACAGGGCAGAGACAGCCCTTCCACTGCGCCTGTGTGAGCAGGTCAGCACAGCAGGAACACCCAGGTCAGGAATCCTGGGTCTGTGACACAGCAGTTATTAATGACGTCTAGAATGTTACCGGGAACTCAGCTTGCTGAAACTCAGCCTACACCCTGACTTGTGGTGGAGCTTACTAAGTTTCTCTGATAAAAGACAAAAAGGCAGAACAGTATCTCAGCTTATTTCTAAGGCACAATGTCAGCCCATCCATTGGGTACTCAAAAGGCCAAAGCATGAATGCAAACTCTGAGCTACATCATTTGGTGTGTTTCTTCTCCAGAGTAAACCTCCCAATGGCTCTCACATTGGCAAATAGGATAGAAAGCCTCTCAGTTGTTAGTGGCTGGTTAAGCTGTTCCCCCTTTGGAAATACATGAAAATTAGTGTTGTCCCATTATTATTGGGTGAGGATTTTCATGTCTTTGTAGTTTCTTTCCATCTCATGGCAAATATAAGCCCATCTGTGCTGACTCAGTCTCAGCTTTATGACCTAACTAAGCAAAAGATAACTTCCAGACTTTAAGCATATTTTGTAAAACACACTTTTAAAATATCAGAAACCTCTTTCTTCTTTTCAAATAAAATCTTACTTGGGATCAGGGCAAATGAAAGCCTGGAAAGGAGAAAAATGCCCTCAAGTATCAGGTAGTCAGCTTTGCAGTTACTAAAAAGTTGCTTTCCTCTGTTGAGTTTACCGTGTCACCAAAGCCCTACCAGCCATAGCTATACAAAGCCTGCATTGTCTCAGCAAGGCTACTGAGATGTTCCTGATCTTGGCAAGAGCTAGGTGTACCCAGAAGCATTTTATTGAAAAAAAAATTACTACAGCAGAAAGAAATATTATTTTAGGCCCCATACTGGAAAGATAAAGGTCAGAGTCCTTCTCTCTGTTAAGGGAGCAGACAAAAATATCCTGTTCACAGGATCCATTTTATAAACTTGAAAATTGCACCTAAAAATCCTCTTATGAAACAAATTTCAAAGTGACTACAATATAAGGGAGGATTTGTTGGTTTAAGTCATCGGTGATTTGGAGATTTCAACTTCATGACAAAAGAAGCAATGACATACAGGCCATGCCATATACAGGCATGAGTTAGCCTCTTTATAGGTAATCTGTTAGATCTGCTTCCTTGCTACAAAGCAAACCTGATCTTTATGTTCACCTTTATGTTCATCACAGATTTCTTTTTTAACAGGAACAGGATCTGGCATTGTTTCTTCATAAACAGCACATTGCCCCTACTAAATTTCTCAGTAAATCAGAGCAATATTTATTCAGGAAGCTGCACACAAGCAATCAGGGCCATTTGAATGAAAAGGCAAGATTCGTTTTTGTTTCACCTATAGATGTGGTGTAACATCTGCTGGAATTTTTCACCCTGGCAGTGCTGTGGGCTCCTATGGTAACCCAACAGGCACTCTCCCACCACTCCAGGGTAACCCCTGGTTTTCTGTAGCTGTCAGATGTTCTCCCAGCTTTCACAGAAGATGGTGAAGCATTTCACAGAGTGGTAGCAAGGTGAGGGGGCTCTGCCATATGGAGGAATCCAAGACTCCAAAATGTGGGGAGCTGCAAAAGCAGACCCCAGGGCCAGGGATAGCTCTGCTGAAGGTAGCCAGGTGAGGGTCACACAAGATCAAGGGTTTAGACCAAAAGACATAGAAGCAGTATTCCCTGAAGGGTCTACCATCTCCACCCCTTGCATTAAATAATTTTATTATGTTTTCAACTTTTTAAAGATCTGTTCTTTTGATGGCAGCACATTCTTTTATCTTCTAAAACTTCAAACAAAGAAGTTGCAGGGACAACTGCAACTCAGCTGCAGCAGGGACACTCAGAAATTATTAGCAACTCTATTTACATGCCAGTCAACTCCAAATATTTCCCTAATAACACTTAGGGCCCGCAGTCTGTGTCTCAAAAAGGTCAGACCCCAAAAGCAGAAGAGGGAGGGAGGGAGCTGGGCTCTCCCCGGGCTACGAGGCGAGGTGGGAAGAGCTGCCCTCAGCTCTCGGCAGGATGCACAGCTTTGAAACAAGCCAGGAAAACAACCTCTCTCAGGACGGGAATATGCAGGGGAGTGGCGGGCGAGAGAACGAATGTGCAAAAGGAGTGTTTGTCTCTTCGTTTATCTCGCAGACAGCAGTCTGTTAGCTTTAGCTGCGAGCCTTCCGGACACCGAGCAGCGGCCCATTCCTGGCGTTATCTCCGCCTCCTCTCTGACAGTGCAGCCGCCTTCCAGTTTTCCAGCTGTCNGATAACTGCGGGCTGGTCCAAATTATCATTTGCGAAGTCCGCGAGGCACGTAAGGACACCGATACTCAGCGTGCATTAGCCTCAGGCTGCTCATTTCAGCCCCGTCTAATGCTCCTGCCCTCTGCCAGGTAAGCCGATAAAATGTAGTAGGGATTTTGCGACCTGTAAAGTCCCAGCCCGTCTTTAACCATTACAATAGATTGGCTTTTGGTCAAAGTTTTATTTTAAATTCCTAAGAAGAAATGAGCTGTGTCACCTTACCTCTAAAAAAATTTTGAAATCTGCTATTCTTTTAATATTATTAGGGACGCCCTAGTATTTCCCATCTAATCACGCATATCTCAGCAGGAAGATACTTGACCTCCTGATGGATACATGTATTTTATAGTCTTCAGAAACTTTTCACAATAAGATCCCATTCTTATGCTAATGTCTATAACAGATTAGCAGACAGCAGACTCCGAGCCCTCTTATCACCTTCCTGTCACTTGTGCCACGGCTCTGTGGTCTATACAAGCTACAGCATTTTAAGTGTTCAAAAAGAAGAAACAGCCGTAAAACAAAACAATCCTTCCGAAATTGACTCCAAAGACATTGGGCAAGTCACGTTGTGCTTTTTCTTTGACATGGAGAAACACACATTTTAAATTAAAACTCTCACATCTGCAAATCACTTCTCAATCTGCCCTTGTTCAGTACCTGCCTCTGCCTCTCATCTGTCACCTTTCTTCAGAATCACCAGAAATCTGTCAGTTGGAAAGAGTCTCCAAAACTCCACCGAAAACCTCCGCAGCCTTCTCCATTTGCCTCTCCCCCGTAAAAAATACTTCAAAACGTATTTTCTGAGTGAACTTATGGTCCTTACATTGTCAGCCCAATCACAGCAGAGTCAGTACAATCCAATCCGCGGCTCAGGACGGGGGAAGCGCAGAGCGAACCGAGGAGCGGCGGTACCTACCTGGAGCCCACCTCAGCGCCCAGCACCATTCGCAGCAGCGGCAGCGCTTTGGGGTAGCGACCTCAGCGCATTGTCCTTCCTACCGCGCTGCTAAAGGAGAGTTGAGCAACTCCTTGCACTGCTGCTTGGAGCAACAGCTCTCCCAATCTTAACCCCTTCTCTTGGCTCTTCGCTTCTGTGCGCTTTTTTTTTTTTTTTTAGGAGAGTTTTTGAGCACTAAAAACCTGCAATTAGTACCAGCTAAGCCAAAGCCCCTGCTCGCCCCTGCCCTAAGCCGCACATTCCAGGGCGCTGAGCGGGGAGCTGAGCTCTTTGCCGGCACCGCGCAGATCTTCCACCCCCAGACCCGGCTCTCTGCCTGCAAACTCGATAAGGCTGCAGGAGCTCAGGAACACGCACTCAAACTCGGACAGGGGAAAAATTGGTCTCTAATCTCCAGCCTGGGTGGTTTTTATTATCCTCCTCCCCCCCTCCTCTCTTTCTCTCCGCACTCACAGTAGCAAGGTTGTCTCTGGACTACTCCCTGCCTTAAACTCACCAAACCAGATTTTTACTCCCAACACCTTCCCGTAAATCTGAACTGAAATTTTACCCTGCTTGCTGAGTTCTGTCTGGCTGAGGGCCAGCCAGCATTCCTGTTGTTTTGAGAGGGCAGATTAAAAAAAATCCCAAAACAAACACCACCCCCCCCCCAAAAAAAATCCAAAAAACCAGAAACATTAACCCCCCTCAAACAAACAAAAATCCTCAACCCTAAAGCCCAAAAACAAAAACAGAAACAAAATCAAAACCGAAACAAACTGAAAAACCAACAACAGAAAAAAATTAGAAAGGAAAAAAAGATACAGAGAAGAAAACCTGGAGAGATGCAAGGGCTGGAAGGAAGCAAACTTTTTGAGCAGTTTTACTAAAAATAAAGGGAGAGAGGGAGGGATTTGCATTTCTCTTTAAAGGTCTAAAACAGTGATTTTTTGTGGGGGGGCCAGAGTCAGTCAGGAGAAAATACACTTCTCAGCCATTTGCCTCCTTCAGGTGGATGGATATTGGAAAAGAAAATAAACCTCTGGTACTCACCTGAAGGACAGCAGCAGGCACCAGCACACAGCAGGGAGATGAGCCTGCACCTTCGCCTGATCCAGTCACCCCAAGGCAGCGGTAACCCTGGTTTAAGAAGTGCCACATTTTACACTTTTCTGACCTAAAGTTACATGCGGTTTCTAGAAGAGGAACAAAACAGAAACCAGTTTATAGAGATAAGAAAAAACAAAACAAAACAACACAACAACAACAACAAGCCAAAAACCTAAACCAAGCCTTCTTTTAAACTCCCTGTGATCCCTCTGACCGTTGTCAGGAACGCTTAAAGAAACAATGAAGCAAGACTGTAAACTTTCTTACCCCCTTTTACGTTACCTGTCTGTGCCTGGCTATGGGCTTTGATGTATTCAAACAAAGCACAAGACCTGTTTATAGTAAATGAAACCAACCAACAGACAGATCTAATTCAGACTTGTGACTAAACAAACTGGAACAGGAAGCACACACCAGCAGATTTTTTTTAAGCAGTAATTCCTGCTAGCATTGTCATGAAACAGCAAAAAAGAAGAGGAAAAAAAAAAAAAGAAAAAAAGAAAAAAAAAGTTTTGCTTCTCCCTTCAATCACTTTTGTTCAAATGCATGAGTTTTGGTTTGGGTTTGTTTTTTCCCTCTTCTGGAGAGCAAAAACCCAACCAACCAAACACAATCCCAAAACAAACAAGCAATGTTCCATCACGTATATGCAAATATTTAACAGAGCAATATTTACCAGTAGTGGTGATCTGGAGATATTATTCATCTATTTGTTTTCCCATGTAGGTCATTTGTGCGACTGATTAGTATCATGACCCTCACCCCAATTAACATCTGTAATTGATGCGTAGACAGAGGATCTTCATCTAGGATAACTGGAAAGTTCAAGCTCCCAACAGTAGATTAAAAGTCCTGCAAGTTAAATCTTTAAAGAATAAAAAATATTTGAGGTCAAAAATAGTGAAAGAAATTGATTTTCTTAATTCTTCCCAATTTAAAAAAAAAATTCTTTTTATTCTTAATTAATTCTTAGCCATTCTTAATTAAGAATTCTTCTTAATTTTTCTTAATTATTAAAAGATTTATTCAGAGCTGGGTACCCACTATACTGCCTTTTTTACTGTGATATTACCAATGTTTTTTGAAAGCAGTTAGTTCTTCTAAACAATAGTCTCTCTAATTGTGTTCTTTTTCAAGTATAGCTAAATCTCAAAGGTTTTGCCTAAGCAAATCCGCATTCTCTCTGTAAGAGAGTTCTGCTGCAGGTAGAAACCAATGCATCAAATTACTATTGGTAAAATACATAAAGTTCACAGTCAAATGTTGCAAAGTTCAAATTAACAGTGTGTTCTCTCCAAACTATCACAATTCAAAAGTTCATAAAAGCATGTGATTCCAGCTTTAGCAAATGTATCAAGAATAATAATAATAAAAAAATCTTCCAGAATTTACCTGCATTAATGAGCAAATAATCACGGGGAAAATTTTTGTGAAATACTTGAATTTACATGGGAGTTCAGCATTAGCAGCAAACATACAGTTAAATTCTTTAAAAAAAAAATCCAGAATAGTAAATAATGAGGGGTTTAGCGGCACAAAAACCTCTTAAATATTCTATAGTACTCTTCTTTAAAGTCATGACCCATTTGCCCAAAGGGAGGCATTCCCAGAGTGTCCTCATCTGATAAGTTTGCCTATAAAGTTCTCAAGCAATCCATCTCAAGCAGAGAGAGCCTATGCTCTGTTTGCTCCATTTAGAGGAGTAAATTGGCATTACTGGCAAAAGTAGTTCCTTGCCAACAAGTACAGATTACTACTAAATGAGCACTTCTGTAATATCATGAATAGTACAGAAAATAAAAAGACCTGTGAGTGCATTCTCCTGCATGTCCAGAACATAGGTATGCTACCAAAAGCCATGGTTGCACCAATGTGGTCAAGTCAAGTCTTTTAAGGTACGCTGCTAAAAGTGTAGCTCTGCCTGTTCCACTGACTCTTCACATATGCTTGTGGGTCTTACCTCTGAAAGCCAGCTCATTCCTTTCTGGTGCAGGATGCAAATAGGTTTCCTAGGAAGACACCAAAGATAGGAAAGAGTTTGACTTACGTTTTAGCTCGGTTCAGCTGAAGGTGAAGTGCCTGACAGCCGTAGAAGTGTCTAGTTAGAGCTAATGCCTGGCAGTAGCTCATCCAGCAATTAAAATACTCCTTATTGCTCACTATCTATGTGAGGAGACACTTTCCATGGACCCAGGTGAGACTGCAAGGTACCACATCTGTCTGCATACTCCTGCAGGTGTAGGGGTCATCATGACACATCTGCTCTCAACTTTTTAATGGACTTCAAAACTTTGGTTAGGAAAGCCACTTTTACAGTTCTCATCTGCCAGCAAAAGAATAGTGCCAAACCTTTACTATTTATCACTTGTGCTTTACTCTCATTCACAGATTCCAGATCAAATAACAGGTAATGGTGCCAGATTTTTCCTTAAGTGCACCTTCTCAGCACAAATGACAGCAGCAATTCATGAAAGTCTCTTCTTGACCATCAAATGCTGAATCTATCACAAGCTGAGATGGGATGAAAGCCGCCTCAACAATCAGATGTAGGAATTGCTGGCATTGAGGTTTCAGGTAACCTAAAATTAAACATTAGATCTAACTAATATAATAGCAACCTGAGACATTTTTGACACAAGAATTATTTTTCTCCCTCTTGTCCCAGTTGTCCAGCTGACAAAGTGTTTTTAGGGGTTATGAGCTCCTTACATAGGAATGAATGAGTGACCCCCATGTAATTTGCTGCAGCACCCTCCAGTCTGTGTGTTAAAATGAAAGAGCAGTCACAACCCTCCAACATGGAGAGGAGATTTCCTGTTTCTCTGCCAAGCCATGGCAGGGTTTCTGACCAAAAGAAAGAATTTAATGAGTGCATAGCAAAGCAAATTAAGCTAAGTGCAGCATGATTAGGCTGTGAACACTAATCTTTAAAGGCAATAGTATTTGATTAAGGAAGGTGTCCTCCAAAAGTGGTCTTAAAATTGCAATAAAAAATGTCAAGGGGTTTGGGGCATTTTTGGAGACTGGACTGTAATTTTTCCTTCTGAATATGACTTACTGTATTATCAGTTATGTTAAATACGTATTGTAGAGTTTATCACTCCTGCCCAATAGGTGACTTTACTGCAGCAAGAAAACTGCATGTTGAAAATTTGGTGAATGCATTTCATTAATGAGATTATGGCAAAACATTTTTCCCCTCCTCCCTCTCTAATTTCAAACTATGAAAAAATGAGAGTATGTTACTCAAGAATGAATTTCTAATTATCAGAAAAGTAATTGGAGAAGTAGAACACTTGCTACTTTTGCCAAAAATTAAAAAGCCTCTACTTCAACTCTAAATTTTGTTTAAATTTTCTAACACAGAATGTTTCCTACTACAGGTTAAACATATGAATATAGTTCAGAAATCAAAGAGCTTGTAGATAAGTCTGTAATCATACAGCATTTGATTTTTTTCTCAGTTGAAGCTGAAGTTTGGAGAGTGAGAATTTCTGATAATGGTCCCCTATGTAAAAGATCTCAATATGCTGTCTGTAACACAGCACCTTCTTCTTCAGAAAGGTCTTGCTTTCTTTGTGACATTTCCATGCAGTCTATTTGCAACCTCTGTCACTGTGGCCTCTCCAACAGCTCCTCCCAGTTTGTAACTTTTGCTTTCCTACTTGGTGGCTTGACCATCCTACTCCTCTCAACAGCTGCTTCCTGTACACACATCTCAGATTCAGACTTTAATTTAAACTCTTAATTTCTCAGACCTTCTCATTCATGTATCCATCTCAACACTTTGCCTCTGTTTTTCCACAGTTCCAGCAGCACCAGCCCAGTTTATGTAATATTTGCATTCCTACAAGTAACTTCATGTGTTCTTCCATGCTGTGCTCACACTAAATACAATCCCCAGACAAAAAGAAGGAGCTAAAACCACTGGTGTCTTTTCCTTGAGTCCCCTCTAAAGGCTGTCTGTTGTGACAGCAGTGAGATTCCCAGTGCTGTGTTTTGGGATGGGGATGACAAGCCTGGAGGCGTGCCCTCACCTGGCCCTGGCAGCAGCCCAGGGCCCATGAGCTGCCAGGGCTCTGTCCCCATCACCCCGGGCTGGGGATGTCACAGCTACACCGTCTGTGATGGCAGAGGCTGTTTCTTGTTGGTGTAAGCCCTTCCCTCAGGGCAGCTGGCATGTTGGTATATACACCAGTGCTCCTGCAACATTTGGCTACCAAATATCCGTTGGGAGTTTCTGGCCAGAGGAGTATATTGGGGTGTTTTAGTTCAGGGCTCTCTGCACGATGCACCTTGGCTATATGCAAACATGCCCTAACATAACCCTCCAACCAAACCCACAACTCACAGAGCACCGCAACAAGATGTTGCTCCTCTTTCCTCTTGATATTATTAAAGCTTTGGAGGGAAGAGAGCGCCACACTTCTGTGGGGAGCCACAGGCAGCACCACCTCCAGCACAGAAATAATAACACTCATGCCATTTCTGAGCTCTCTCACACATACAAAGTGATTTTCAGTCCTTGGAATAAAATAAGGACATGAAAAAGCAAGGGCAAACCATTCTGAATGTAGTATTACCCTTCTCTCAGCTTTGCAGCTCAGAAGAGTAGATAGTTTGCACAGGCTATCTTGGGGTTATGTTCTTCTTTGCAGCTAAAACTTGGGTGCTCTCTTCACAGCAAACATACTTGAGCTCAAAACTGGAAGCCATCGCTAGTGAAATAAGAAGCTGGGTAAAATCACAAGGCTCTGTGGTCAGATTTAACCCTGGCTGGGAGTCACACAGTTCTGGTCTGGTATTTACTCTGAAGTTACTTCTTTTGGAAGGGAAGTGAAACAGGCACTGTGCAGCAGAAGCAGTTCAGCAGGAAATTATCGTTATGTACTGAAGCAAGCCCTAAGAACAGAACAAAAGTCAAGCCAAGTAGAATTCAGCTATTTATTAATCCTTGTAAAAAAGGGGAGGGAGGAGAGAAAAGACAAGGCCTAAATTCACTTCTGTCTCTCAGTACAAATAAGCAGCAAGGTCTGAGGGGCCACTGAGACAACATCAGATATTGCTGTGGTGCATGTAGACACTTGTGTGCTCGGCTGGGTGTGAGCTTGAGCAGAGGGCAGGGGAACAACCAGGAAGGTTTGTGACTGTGGGAGGGAGGGAGGGGGTGTTCACACACATCCCGTAATAGTCATGTGTGGTTACCAGAAAAAAAGGGCTCAGATGACTCAGGGACTTGAAAATAATGGTGAGAGCTGAACTCCTTCCACGCTCCAATGGACAGAAATACTCCAGCAGGACACGGGACACGGGCTGTGGGACTATACTGCAGAAAGGGAAGCCATCAGACAGGAAGGTCACCCAGACACACAAGATCTCTGTACCACAAAAGTCTTATGTTAATAAACACCAATACTCCTTTTGACTTAAATAGCCAGGTAAAAATATTTTTTTTAATTAGCAATTTGCAACAAACCCAGGAGTTTTCTGGATACAGGAGAAATCAGATAATCATGAAATAGTTTATTTCAGATGACGCTAAATCAGAAGGCTGCTCTGCAGGCTTCCAGTAGGACTGTTCACATGCACTGTTGTAGCCTGCTGCTTTTCTTCTCTGTTCTGTGCATTGGCTTACAGCTTCTGAGCCCTCAGTTGTCTCCAGTGTACCCACCCATGAGTAATCATGGCATTACAGAATGTTTTGGGTTGGAAAGAACCTTAAAGACTATCTAATTTGAATCCCCTTCCACAGGCAGGGACATTTTTCACTAGACCAGGTTGCTCTGGGAATGGTCATCCAAAACTTCCCTGGGCACCTGCTCCAGTGCCCCAACACCCTCATTATGAGGAATTTCTTCCTAAAATCTAGTCTAAACCTACCCTCTTTCAGTTTAAAACTCTTTCTGAAACTTTTAAACACTTTTAAGTAATTTTTTTTTTCTAAAAATATTCAGTGTTCATGCTCTTGACTGTCTAACCCTGGAAGGACTTATGCCCAAAGAAGACAAATTTCAGCAGAAAATTATAGTTACCTTTACATTTACCTTGACTTTCATCAAAGTTCTGCATCAATACTCAAACTTGGAGATTATTCTTGTTTCTAATATCCACTCTGGTACAGAAGCCCCTTTAATAATGAGTGACAGATGTCAGAAACCAGCTTCCATGAGATCAAACTAATTTTTTAAATAATTCTTTAAAATATGCCATGGTGCCATGAAAAGAAAAAACACATGTAAGATTGGGGCCTTGACCACCTTTGATTGAACATTACTCATCCCAAGCCTTGGGTACCTGCTGCCTTCTCCCACTGCTGAGTTAACCTCAAACTCCCAGCATCCAGCTTCATGTTTCTTACTCTCCAAAAAGAACACAATAATTAATAATTGGTGATGCACAAGGAAAGAAGAGGGTGCAGACTACTAGGAAAGAGAAGCGTTAGCAATGAGGACAGAAGAAGTAATTAAACATGACAAAAGATCCACACACCTATCTGGGAAATAGGAACAGAAGGCTGTGTGACAGGAACACAGTTGAGACCACAATATTTTCTCTGTTCTCTCTTTTTTTTTTTT